>QLOH01000783.1:0-423731 GCA_026901365.1 Sesbania bispinosa | reverse complement strand
GGAAACACTAGAAGGGGGGTTGAATAGTGTTCTGAATATTTTTGAAAGCTTTCGCAAACAGGTGTTAAAAACACGATTTCAGACAGGCTCTAAAGGACTGTCTGAAGTTTTCAGACGGTATAAAAATACTGATTTAAAACAATGTTTTATGCCTTTATAACATATCAGATTAATTACTCTAACCCCTTGATTAGTATAAAAGAATTGACAAGAGATAAGGGTAAGAAAACTTAGCCAAGGAATTTATCCTGGTTCACTCACTACCACTGTGAGCTACGTCCAGTCCCAATGGCAAACAACCACTGGATTTCCACTATATGAATATTCAGATTAAACTTGAATATGAGTACAGTCTCTCCAGACACAACGAGTACAGTCTCTCCAGACACAACGAGTACAGTCTCTCCAGACACACGAGTACAGTCTCTCCAGACCAACGAGTACAGTCTCTCCAGACCACAAGTATTCTTTTCTGTCAAGCCTCTTCAGGCTCTACCACAAGTATTCTTTTCTGTCAAGCCTCTTCAGGCTCTACACAAGTATTTTTTCTGTCAAGCCTCTTCAGGCTCTACCAAGGTTTACAAGAAAGGGGTTTAAGCTTTTAAACTATCAAGTTTGAAGCTCAAACCAATACAATGTACAATAAAACTGAGGTATGCTCAGGATATACAAATGTTGAATATCAGAGAGTTTTTACGGAGTAAAAACTTGCAGCGTGATGTTTCTCTTGGCTTTCTTGTATATTGATTTTCTCTCTTTTCTTGTTCTCTTGATGGTCTTCATAGAGGGGTATTTATACCCAAACTTTAATCCGTTGAAATACCACCGTTTAGAGATAGCATTAAATGCTATTTAATCCGTTGTGAGACATGCTTCTGAGAGCTCTGATATTCTGACACGATACAAGGTTTCTCTTGCATTAAGGCTGCTACAAATGTTGTTGCAGAGGCTGCGTTGCAGAGATTTCCTCAGTGGTGTATGAAATTCAAAATCACCAGGAAAGGTCTCTGTGTTCCTTTGTAAACGTGTTTGAAAAGGTACGTGCAGCAGAGGTTCAGAAAAGTCTTCACAAGCTTCAGCAGAGAGTGCCACGTCATAAGTGAGACTTCAGACAGCACTGATACTTCAGACGGGTTGAGCTACTTCAGACAGCTTCAACTCTTCAGACGAGTTCTGCTTCTTCAGACAGCTTCAACACTTAGTCTTTTTATGTAGGCTCATAGTGACTCTTGCTGAAATCATAGATAAATCATTAAAGCATATATGTATCTATGATAAATATTTTAACTCAAATTTGTTAAGCATTAAAACTTGGGAATTGAGTTGTCTTAAACATCATATTTTCTCTTATGATATTTTTGAGACTCAACATTCTCCCCCTTTTTAATGATGACAAATTTGTTTAAAATACATAAATCTGAAAGGAGTTTTAAAGATAAAAGTATAGATAGCTCCCCCTCAGATGGTGATCTCTTAAACTGATTTGATCAAAAATCAATTTCTTATTACTCCCCCTGAGTCCTGTAATCACTTCAGATTCAGATTTTGTTAGATTTTAATACTCCCCCTTTTGTCATCAATCAAAAGGGAATATCAGAGCTAAACAGTAACAGAGCAATAAATTCACATAAAACATATATAATGTTAACAATGAACTCACAAAAAGATGAGATAAGCCACTGATTGTATAATGGGAATGTTCAGATAAAGAAACAAACAATCAGACACTTGTCATAAGCATGAAAATAAACAAAAGACAATGGCTAAAATGAACAGTTAATCTTTTTCTTCAGCAAGGCCTCAGTGAGAAAGGAAATCAAGTCGTCCTTGGCCTTGTTTATTGCAGCTTCCACTGAGGTTTTCAAGTCTTGCTGACTAGATCTGATAAGCTGTTGTTCTTGAAGAATCTGTTCTTGTTGAGCAATCAGATGCTTAGTCTTCTGCTCTTGATCAGCACACTTCTTTGCAAGTTTCTGCACTTTGGACTTCAACTTCAGATTTTCCTTAGCCAAGTCTTGCTCAGATTCATAGAAGATGAGCTGGATGTAGGGGCAAACAAATCATAAGCACTCCAAATCCTGGCTGCAGTCTGTAGTCAGATGGGCTGAACACAGGGCAAAAGAAGGTTGCCAATAGATTTAGCAGACCCAATCTTCATGGAAAGAGTCAGCAGGTGGGGGAAAGTGATATCTCATATAAGTGATATTTGACAGTGGTTGACTTTCCAAGTCCAATACCAGAATCAGAATCAGGGACCAGTTGATCCAGAAGAAGATCCAGCATCTTCTCTGATCTTCCAGTAAGGAGGACCACATCCAATCTTGAAGTAGATGATCCAGGCCTCCTCCTAGATTTGTGATGAATTCTGGTAAAGAGTCCCACTCTGATGGACTCACTCACTTCAGACACAGGTGAGTTTTTCTTTGAATAGATTTTAGCTTCTTTGAATGACTCTTCCTGTAGGGGATACCTAGGAACTATTCTATCAGGTTTCACCAAGATTTTAGTGGTTGGCCTGATTGAACAAGTTCTAGGTGGCCTGTAGCCTCTCATCCCAACTCCCTGGTGCAGATCCCTCTGAAACAGCTCAGACTCAGTGTTCAGCTGCCTCACAAAGCTCCATTCATCATTAGACAAGCCTCAGGGAATCAGTTGAGAAATGGATTGATGGGAGCCCAAATATGTGCAGGAGGGACACCTTTCCTGATCTTGTCTAATCCACCTGAAGAAGCACTGTATTGATTTCTTACTTCAGCAGCAGTTTTCCCTGATAAGCCAGGATGCAAGGATACAGCAGGTGCTGATCTGAAATACTGTAGCTCTTCAGACATGGGTGCTAACTTGGGCAGTGAGCAGGGATCAGCAAAGCACTTGCTCTTCTTCAACAGAGAGCTATTCTTCCAGAGAAGGGTGTAGGAGGTGGAGGTGATGAAGGTAAGAGTGGTATTAGAGCAGGGTCATGGATTTGTGGGGAAGGTAATGTGGGCTCAGAGAGTTGATTCTCTGAAGGTTGTGGTGAGGTAGGTTCAGAGGGTTTGGAAGGTTCAGAGGGTTGGTTTTCTGTTTGTGGAGGTGGGGATGGTTGTGATAGAGGTGAAGATGGTTGGTTTATAGGTGATAGGGGTTTTGGTGAAGGTTGTGGTGAAGGTTGTGATGAAGGTTGTGGTGAAGGTTGTGATGAAGGTTGATGAGGTGTTTGTTTTTCTTGTGAGGAGGGTGGTGAAGGAGTTACATTATCAAATCTCACCTTAATTCTCTTGTAGGGAGGCTTGGTTACCCTCAGATTCTTTTGCCTTTGCTTCTTCCTTCTCCCTTGTGCTTGTTTTTCTTCCCTTTTCCTTTTAAAGTATTGTTGAGCTTTAACAAAATTTTGATACTTCTCAGCTTCATCTTCTGCTGTCAGCTGAGAGGCAATACTTCTAGTTACCCTAGGTTCAGGTGCAGTCTGAAGTAGCTTGCCTTTGGTTCTCCTTCTCTGAGGTGCACTTGACCTCTTCCTTTTCTTTGCTCCCTCAGCTATGGTTGCTTGCCTATCATCTTCAGCATAGGCCAATTGTGAAGCAATAACAATAGCTCTATCAGTCTTCTCTTGTTCTGCTTTCTTCTCCAGCTCCTCCCTGCTCCAAGGGAGTAGCCAATGCTGCCACCTGAATGAGTTCAAGATCAGATGGGCATGCAGCCAAGGCCTCAGCTACAACTACATCAGTTTCATCTTGTCTCTTGAGCCTGTCCTTCCATTTCAGAAGTAGCTGTGGAGTCTGTACAGGTTCAGACAACTGACCCACAATTTCAGATGGCTTTGTGATGCCTTCTGAAACAGGTTCAGACACCTGACTCTGCACAGATGCAGATGCTACCTTAGCAGCACTCCTTACAGGTAGCTTCTTCAATTTCGCTTGAGGAGAGGGTTTTTGATGGCTTGAACTCATGCCTCCTTATGTCTCCTCTGAGTTCATTCTCAAGAACCTCCATTGTTGTCTGCCTTCTTGCAGCTTTCTCAAGAAGAAGGCTCTCCTTCATAGACGGAGAGGGAGGTCTTGGAGTCAGCTTCACTCCCATGCTCTTGAGGTTTGATTCACCAAACACAGGTTGTGAAAGGCGATCAAAAAGCCTTTCAATGGGAACTTGAATGCAGCAAGATTTTGGTGATGATGGTATTGTGAGGGAAGCACCCAGCAGAGTCTCTGAGAAGCTTCTGCATGTGGTACATTATGATGTTGGGGAGGTTCACCTTCTTCTTCTGCAGTAGGTGAATCAGACAAAATCTTTCCAACTCAGAAACATGGTTTTCTACTTCCATTCTTAGGGATGATAGAGCACCCTAAGATGGCATGCAAAACCCTAGCCTTGTCTGACATATGCTTCGCATCCAAGCTTACTGGTTCAGAGGTGCCATACAGAAACTCTGTGAACTGCTTTTGTCCTCCATTTCTTGCTTCCCAGCCAGGAGTGAATATAGCTCCTTCAGTTCTGACCTCACAGATGTGAGCAATGATATCTTCATCAACGAAGACAGGAACACCACGTACTGTGGCCTTGATGCTAGTGTAGATACCCTGAGGATTGGGTATTCCTCTGGCAGTAGCCCAGAAATCCAGCACACTTTGCTCATGCCACTGTGTCAAGTTGTGATTGAAATACGGAGTCCACCCAGCTGTATCGAACTCAGCAAACAAGTCCATTCCCAGAGATTGAAGATCCTCCAGAACTACACCCTTGGTCTTCACGATGTTGCTTTCCAGCAGATTTCTTAGGGGCCATTGGAGCGTTTCCTGAAGAACTTGAGAGAGAAGAAGAATTGCTTGTAGAAGAAGGATCTCAAGAGATGACTACTGAATAGTGAACAGTGAAGTTCTGTGACCCACTAGCTTCCGTATTTATAGATCCATAAAGCAATGATGGCATGTACTGGGTGCGCAGACATAGGAAAACGTGCGAAGTGGAAGAGACAAAATAAATGGAATTAAACCGTCTCATAAAGCCACGTCATTTGTTTACTTCAGACAAGTGACAGATTTCAGAAACCCATATGAATTTCAGACAACCCAAAATTTCAGACAAGTTACTTGTTTCAAACAGGCTGAAATTTCAGATACATCATTTTTGACAAATCAGATCTCACACATTCAAAATGCATGTATGTTCATATTATTTCTAATGAATTTAAATCTATCTTCAGTCAGAGGTTTTGTGAATATATCAGCCCATTGATGCTCTGTATCAATAAACTGAATATCAAAAATACCTTTCTGAACATAGTCTCTAATGAAATGATGTTTTATTTCTATATGTTTAGCCCTAGAATGTTGAATGGGATTTTTAGACAAATTAATAGCACTTGTATTATCACACAAAACAAGTATAGCAGATATAGTAATGTTAAAATCTTCTAACTGATACTTCACCCATAACAGTTGTGAGCAACAACTGGCTGCTGAGATGTATTCTGCTTCAGCTGTTGATAAGGCAATTGTGCTTTGCCTTTTGCTTGACCAGCTAATCATATTTTCTCCAAAGAAATGACATCCACCACTAGTGCTTTTTCTTTCAATTCTGTCTCCAGCAAAATCAGCATCACAGTAACCTATTAACCTGCAATCCTTACTTTTCTTATAGCACAGACCAAGATTAGTAGTATCTTTAAGATATCTAAAAATTCTTTTTACAGCTTTGTAGTGAGTACTCCTTGGATCAGATTGAAATCTAGCACACAGACATACACTGAACATTATGTCAGGTCTGCTTGCTGTTAGATATAGTAATGATCCAATCATTCCTCTATACAAAGTTTGATTCACTGGTTCTTCCTTCTCATCTTTATTTAAAGATGCAGAGGGATGCATTGGAGTTGACATGGGTTTGCAATCATATAGGTTAAACTTCTTAAGCATTTCCTTTGTATATTTTTCTTGATGGATCCATATACAGTCAGAATCTTGCTTAATCTGAAGTCCTAAGAAAAATTTTAGTTCACCCATTAAACTCATTTCAAATTCTGATTGCATTAACTCTGAAAACTCCTTGCATAATGAAGAGTTAGTTGAACCAAAGATAATGTCATCAACATATATCTGAACAAGTATAAGATCTTTGTTAGACTGTTTTCTAAAAAGAGTTGTGTCCACTTTTCCTCTTTCAAAACCATTTGAGATTAGAAAACTGCTCAATCTGTCATACCAAGCTCTTGGGGCTTGTTTCAGACCATAGAGAGCCTTTTTGAGTTTGAAAACATGTTCAGGAAAAGCAATATCTTCAAAACCAGGGGGTTGTCTAACAAAGACTTCTTCTTCAATGAGACCATTGAGGAAGGCACTTTTAACATCCATTTGATATAGCTTGATGCCATTATTTACAACATAAGATAAGAGAATTCTAATTGCTTCTAACCTGGCCACTGGGGCACAGGTTTCAGTGAAATCAATACCTTCTTGCTGGTTGTATCCTTGAGCAACTAATCTTGCCTTGTTTCTGACTACCTTGCCTTCTTCAGACAGCTTGTTTCTGAACACCCATTTGGTTCCAATAATAGTTTTCCCATGGGGTTTAGGAACAAGAGTCCAGACATCACTCCTAGCAAACTGATTCAGCTCTTCTTGCATGGCTAGGATCCACCCTTCATCATGCAGAGCTTCATCAATGTTCTTTGACTCTATTTCAGATAGGAGAGCAAGAGAGTTCAGAATCTTGAATTTTGATCTTGTCTTAACTCCTTCTGAAGTGCTGCCAATGATTTGCTCCTTAGGATGATGTGATTTGTATTTCCAATCAGATTTCTGAGGAAATATCACATCTGTTTGTTCTGTTTAAGACTCAACATTTGTATGAAGAGGTTTAGTAACAGTAGGTACTTCAGACAGCTGCTCATCCTTCAAGCTGCTGTGGTCATTCAGCTCCATTCCTGCAAAGTCATCCTCTAGATCTGATA
This sequence comes from Sesbania bispinosa, assembly GCA_026901365.1. Lineage (NCBI taxonomy): Eukaryota > Viridiplantae > Streptophyta > Magnoliopsida > Fabales > Fabaceae > Sesbania > Sesbania bispinosa. Next base: position 416,806 of record QLOH01000783.1, on the reverse strand, counting down.
GTTCCCTATCAGTCTCTTTGTTATCATTGAATTTAACATGAATAGTTTCTTCAACGGTTGAAGTTCTAGAGTTATACACTCTATAGGCTTTAGATGTTTCAGAATATCCAATGAAAAATCCTTTATCAGACTTTTCATCAAATTTTCCAAGATCATCCTTGGTGTTGAGTATAAAACATTCACATCCAAAGGTGTGGAAGTATGATATGTTGGGTTTTATTCCTTTCCACAGTTCATAGGCAGTCTTTTTCAGAATTGGTCTTTCCAATATTCTGTTTTGAAGGTAACATGTTGTGCTAACAGCTTCTTCCCAGAAGAATCTTGGTAAGCTGCATGAGTTGAGCATGGTCCTTGCCATCTCTTGCAAACTTCTGTTCTTTCTCTCAACAACCCCATTCTGTTGAGGTGTTCTAGCCACAGAGAAATTGTGTGAGATCCCATTCTCATCACAAAACATTTGAAAGTTTGCATTCTCAAACTCTCCACCATGATCACTTCTGATAACAGAAATACAGAATCCTTTCTCTTTCTGTACCTTCTTGCAGAATATTGTGAAATTCCTAAAAGTCTCATCCTTGCTTCTTAGGAATAACACCCAAGTGAATCTAGAATAGTCATCAACAATGACCAAGCCATATTTCTTACCACTAAGACTTTCTGTTCTAATAGGACCAAACAAGTCAATGTGTAAAAGTTCTAGTGGTCTGCTAGTTGAAACAACATCTTTACTCTTAAAATAGTGTCTTGTTTGTTTCCCTTTCAGACAGCTTACACATAAAATGTCAGATTTGTATGAAAGCTTGGGTAATCCTTTAACAAGATTGTGTTTTGCTAATCTTGATATTAATCTCAAGCTGGCATGCCCAAGTCTTTGATGCCAAATCTGTTTTTCATCTTCAACAGAAATGAAACACTTTACATTTTGACTTGCTAGATCCTCTAGATCAATTTTGTACACATTGTTGTGTCTCTTAGCAGTAAAGAGGATTTGCTTAGAGGAGTCTTTGACTATGCATCCTTCCTTAGTAAAGGATACCACATAATCGCTGTCACATAATTGACTTATGCTCAGTAAGTTATGTTGTAGTCCATCCACTAGAAGTACATTTTTAATAAGGGATGAAGGAGATATACCTATAGTCCCTATTCCAATGATCTTCCCTTGCTGATTCCCACCAAAGGTGACCATTCCACCAGCTCTAGGTCTAAGGTTTTGGAACAAAGACCTTTCTCCTGTCATGTGTCGCGAGCACCCATTGTCCAGGTACCATTTGTGGGGTCTCCTTTGTCCTGTTAAACACATCTGCAACAGGAATAATTAAGTTTTTAGGTACCCATATTCTTTTGGGTCCTTTCTTGTTAGCTTTGGGCCTTGTCTTTCTCCTTTGTTTGCACTGAGCCACATTGTGTCCAGGCTTACCACAGTGAGAACACCCAGTAACCTTCTTTTTAGAAAAATTTAAGACAGTAGGAGGTTCAGACAAGTTATGATCACAAAAGCCTAGTCCAGTTTTGTCAAGGGAATGCATTTGATTTCCAAGCATTATATTCAGATTTTTAGTTCCTTTGACAAATTTGGCCAGATCTTTTGTCAGTTCCACAACCTGCTTCTGAAGTTTCTTATTTTCTTCAGACACAGCTTGTGAACTGCAGTTTTTAGTCTCAAGAACCTTTTCTTTGAGCATAATATGTTCTATCTCAAGTGCCTCATATTTGTTACACATTTCTGTGTGGGCTTTGGATAGATTCTTATACTCTTGGAAAAGTTCTTGAGAGCTTTCCACCAGATCATCATACATTTCTTGTAGAGTAAGAGGAAATACCTCAGCTTCAGAGCTGTCTGAGGATGGTAGACTAGCCATGAGACACAGATTTGCCTTTTCTGAAGTATCTTCTTCTTCTTCTGAGGTTGATTCATCAAGATCTTCCCATGTTGCCATGAGACTTTTCTTCTTTTTGGAAAACTTCTTCTTGAAGTAGTATTTCTTCAGTCTTGGACAATCAGCCATTATGTGTCCTGGTTGCTTACATTCAAAGCAAGAAATTTTATCAGGGTTAGACTCTTTACCTGTCTTACCTGATTTGGATGATGACGGTTGGTTCTTTCTGAACTTTCCTCTGTTCTGCAACATTCTCTTGATCTTTCTGCTTAAAAGAGCAAGATCATCTTCATCTTCTGAGCTGTCTTCAGAATCTTCATCTGCTTCTGAAATGTCCTCAGCTTGCATAGCCTTCATGCTGCCATGCCTAGACTGTTTGACCTTGGAGTTTAGAGCCAGAGATTTCTTCTTGTTGTCATCTTCTCCAAGCTCAAGTTCGTGGACTTTGAGAGATCCCAACAGTTCTTCTATTCTCAGAGAGTTCAAATCTCTTGCCTCTTGAATGGCAGTGACTTTGGGTCTCCAGGACTTAGGTAGACTTCTTAGAATCTTTCTGTTGTTGTCTCCAGATTCATAGGTTCTTCCTAAGGACCTGAGTCCATTGGTTATGGTCTGAAATCTCCCAAACATTTGGTCAATAGTTTCAGTTTCTTCCATCTTAAACATCTCATACTGATGTATAAGCATGCTGATTTTGGATTGCTTGACAGTTTCAGTCCCTTCATGGGCTGCTGCAAGAGTATCCCAAATCTCCTTGGCAGAAGTGCATCCATGGACCTTCTCATATTCTGATTTATTCAAGGAACATATCAGATAGAGTTTGGCTTTAGCATTCATCTGGACTCTAGTCTTCTGCTCCAGGGTCCATTCAGTCTTAGGTATAGGCAAACCATTTTGCATAGGCACATAATCTCCATCAGTGACCACCTCCCAAACATCAATGTTGTTGCTCTCAATGAACAACTTCATACGATCTCTCCAGTAGTGGTAATCCACTCCATTGAATGCCGGGGTTCTTGTGATAGAGGCTCCTTCTGTGATGTATTGCCTGTTGCTGTTAGAAGCTTCCATTTGGATCTTTCAGTCCTCAGTCACTTGTTAGGTGCTTCAACCCTGAGTAGAGCTCTGATACCAACTGTAGGAACACAGGGAAACACTAGAAGGGGGGTTGAATAGTGTTTCTGAATATTTTTGAAAGCTTTTCGCAAACAGGTTTTAAAAACACGATTTCAGACAGGCTCTTAAAGGACTGTCTGAAGTTTTCAGACGGTATAAAAAATACTGATTTAAAACAAAGTTTTATGCCTTTATAACATATCAGATTAATTACTCTAACCCCTTGATTAGTATAAAAAGAATTGACAAGAGATAAGAGTAAGAAAACTTAGTCAAGGAATTTATCCTGGTTCACTCACTACCACTGTGAGCTACGTCCAGTCCCAATGGCAAACAACCACTGGATTTCCACTATATGAATATTCAGATTACAAACTTGAATATGAGTACAGTCTCTCCAGACACAACGAGTACAGTCTCTCCAGACACAACGAGTACAGTCTCTCCAGACACCACGAGTACAGTCTCTCCAGACACCAACAAGTATTCTTTTCTGTCAAGCCTCTTCAGGCTCTACCACAAGTATTCTTTTCTGTCAAGCCTCTTCAGGCTCTACCACAAGTATTCTTTTCTGTCAAGTCTCTTCAGGCTCTACCACAAGTATTCTTTTCTGTCAAGCCTCTTCAGGCTCTACCACAAGTATTCTTTTCTGTCAAGCCTCTTCAGGCTCTACCAAGGTTTACGAAGAAAGGGGTTTAAGCTTTTAAACTATCCAAGTTTGAAGCTCAAACCAATACAATGTACAATAAAAAACTGAGGTATGCTCAGGATATACAAATGTGTACAAAGAATTCTATCAGAGAGTTTTTACGGAGTAAAAACTTGCAGCGTGATGTTTCTCTTGGCTTTCTTGTATATTGATTTTCTCACTTTTTCTTCGTTACTCTTGATGGTCTTCATAGAGGGGTATTTATACCCAAACTTTAATCCGTTGAAATACCACCGTTTAGAGATAGCATTAAATGCTATTTAATTCGTTGTGAGACATGCTTCTGAGAGCTCTGATATTTCTGACACGATACAAGGTTTCTCTTGCATTAAGGCTGCTACAAATGTTGTTGCAGAGGCTGCGTTTCAGAGATTTCCTCAGTGGTGTATGAAATTCAAAATCACCAGGAAAGGTCTCTGTGTTCCTTGCCGTAAACGTGTTTGAAAAGGTACGTGCAGCAGAGGTTCAGAAAAGTCTTCACAAGCTTCAGTAGAGAGTGCCACGTCATAAGTGAGACTTCAGACATCACTGATACTTCAGACGGGTTGAGCTACTTCAGACAGCTTCAACTCTTCAGACGAGTTCTGCTTCTTCAGACAGCTTCAACACTTAGTCTTTTTATGTAGGCTCCTAGTGACTCTTGCTGAAATCACAGATAAATCATTAAAACATATATGTATCTATGATAAATATTTTAACTCAAATTTGTTAAGCATTAAAACTTGGGAATTGAGTTGTCTTAAACATCATATTTTCTCTTATGATATTTTTGAGACTCAACAGTAGCTTCTACAACAAATGCATTGGTCTCGGGAGTTGGATCGACTTTGATTTTTCCCATCATCACACTTTTGTGAGTTTCCTCTCTTCTAACTTCTACAAAGACCTCACCTAGTGAAGGTAAGGTTGCTCTCCTAATAAACCACGTCATCACCATGGAGTTTTCAGCTTCCCACACAACATGCTTTGGATCGGTGATATCTGGCTCGGGTTGCTCACCAGTGAGATATCCAAGTTTTCCTCTGCCACAGATATACATCTGAACAGATTGGGACCATCGATTGAGCCGAAAAGAGGTGATTTGGACATAATGAAAATCGCTAACAAAGATTTTGCATTCCTGTTTTGGTGGTTGCGAGTCTTTCATAGTAGCATTCTCCTTTTTCTTGGCCATCATTGGTGGCTGAGGAACTGTCAGCCATGACTATAAATCAGAGGTGCAAAGACCTTGCTCTAATATCAAGTTGAAATATATAAAATATTATTAATATTAAACTATACATGAGTTCATCTGTTTTATATAGGGAACTACATTGAGTTATTGGCAAAAATAAGGAAATCTATATCCTAAATTAGGGAAATACATACATATATATAATAAGGAAATAAAATAAATAAAAAAGAAACAAAATAATTATACAATCAGAATTATTTATAAAAATACCTTAGAGCTTTCATGTTCTTTTGACACTAAATCGACATAATTAAATATCATGTTTGCTCTCAAAGATCTTGGTACCTTGCATTATTTTCTATTAGTGGAAATTAGTAGAGATTCAAGTGGTATATATATACATATTGGATCTATGGAAAAAGGTTTAATATGGATAGGTCATCACCTTATTATCCTACACCTATGGTGACTGAAAATTTCATTTCAGACGGTAGAAAATCTCCCCATAGGCTTATGCACCCAGCAGTTTCTTCCTAATGTTTATTAGATGTTTAATTTAAGGACATATTACATTTTACTGCAACAGAGTCTCATCAAGACTCCATGGCCCAATGGATAAGGCGCTGGTCTACGGAACCAGAGATTCTGGGTTCGATCCCCAGTGGAGTCGTTATTTTTATATTTTGCCATCAAGTGAGTTTTTTTTTTTGGCCCAATCATCAAGTGAGCTTGTGATTGTACGGTATTGATACGCTGTAATAGGACCTTTGGGCCGCTTACTTTGTTCTTTTATACTATCCTTAGACCCAAAAAATAAATAAATAAATAAATAAATAAATAAAGAGAACTGTCCTCATCCTATGGGGATGTTGGATAATTCAATACCAGTGTGATGAATCGAGAAGAACTTTTCAGTGCTCACGAAAGTTTTGATTGACAAAAATGGTGAATTATTCCCCACCTCAGGGGTTATTTTCCCGTTTATGACTTACATTATGACATATATTGAAATCACATGACAGAAGATACCTATAGTAAAAAGCTGCATGACTTAAAGCATTACACTGGCAGATAATATGTGTTGATCCATGAAAGAAAATATCACATTAACTGCCAAGTTCCATAATCTTCATTCTTCAGAAAAGAAAAATAGACCTAGTAGTAAAATTACAGGCTCCCTGCCTTGAACCAGACACCAAAAAATTACCCGAAGGGGGAAAGACAAATTTACAATGTTTCAAGATGTAACAATAGATACGGCAAAAGTACTAGTGCCGGTACTCAATGATTCGTGCACCGATGCCTGGAATAAATGAACAAAAGGAATAGAAAAGACAAGAGGACAAAATAATATTAGGTTTTGGTCATCAAAAGTTGAACATAACTCCTAGTCAACACAAAACTGCTTTTCACCACCTCTCTCTTGACCTTGACCTGTAAGAAAGCAAATATCAGCAACTTCTCAGGCCCAGAAATGGCAAAACTATACAATCCAGAAATTTCATAGAAACCAGAAAGAATACAATGGAAGCAGAAACAAAATAGAATTCAATGCCACTGTTAACTCTCTGCATCCTAAGATTTAAATAAAGCGGCCAAGCAATTATCCCTTTTAGTGTGTAACGGGTGCACTGGGAGTGGGAGTTGCCACAAGTCTGCTGCAACATTTTTACTCCAGCCCGAAGAAATTCTAGTTCTACAGTACAGGTTTTGCCAATTCAACAACCATAGCAGTCTACCAGATGCTCGTTGGGGTTTAGGCTCATGGACTGTAAAGTCAGCCCAGGATTTAGGATTCAGTAGACCAGCTTGATCTTTCAAAAAACCAAAGCAAAAGAAACAAAATAAAAGGGGAAGAGGGATGTTTTGGGTAAGTAAACATAGGGTGTCATGTCATTGCTGTAACTAAGGCTTTTTCCCTGCAGTAAAAGCTTTTAGCAGTTTTCTATTACAGGAGGCAGGCACTACTTGGATCACTCACAGTGTAAAACCCTTTAACATTGAAATTTGACCAAAATTAAATCTAGCTTCTATATCAAGTAACAAACTGCAGCCAGAACAAGTAAATTTTTAGCAAGACCAAGAAGATCAGGGGAAAAAAAGAAGCCACAATGCAAATATGTATTCTCACCTATTCAAGTCTCTGCTACTCAGAAAACCTCCTCTATCCCTGCTACCTTGAAATGGTCTTTTGTCATCGCCAGTGCGCATCCACATATCTCCAGTGCCACGAGATCGAGGTCTATCTGCAAACTCCACACTTCTAGAATCCTCAAATGAGCCAGATTGAGAAGGTGGCCTGTCAGGAAAACCAGTAGTCTTTCCTCCTGCAGAGCCTGGCCTTTCAGTTGCCTTTTGCCCAAAACGAACTTTGTCATCCAAATCACGGATAAGAGCTTCCAGTTCCGTTTCTTTCTGGAGTAACACTGCACGTATACTGGTCTGGTCTTCACCAGCCTCATCTATAGATTCCTTATTTGAATTTATTGTTGACTCTTTCTCAAGTTCCTTCTTCAAGTTATCAATTTCTTCTTTCAACATTTTTTCCTCCGCTGTTTCAGTCCTGGAACATTCCTTCAAAGGTCAGTGAAGGTAACATGTATATGTTAAAGATCAACATAATCACAAGTAGAGCATTGTATAACCAAATAGAATTTTGATTCAAACCCTTAGCAGTCCTCCGAATGATTTTTTTACAAGTCAATTTTCTCTAAAGTAAGCAAAACAAATCTTCATTCTTAACTACTTGACGCAAGACATAATCCCAAAAGAATCATTCTAGCTGACAACCTAAAATTCACTGGGACAAGGAGTAAACCCTGGAACTTGCCAAAACCAGAAAAGAACAAGTAAAAGACTTAGAAATATTCATAAGTGACAGATGTACTCCCGTGTAATCCATGATGGCGGCACGTCTACAGTATGTCCAAGACTGCCAATAAAATTTCACATGGGATCCACGCCTGGTTGTTGGTGTGTACACCTTGGATATTGTCCACATATAAGAGTTTTTTTATAAGATTTATGCACAATTGAAACCTATTTTTTATAAAGAAAAAAGATCATCGATGTCTAATTTATGTGAAATTCAACCAGCAAGATCAATATAATAAGCATTTGTATTGTTGCACTGTGAAAATCTATATTATATTCTATCCGTAAAATTATGAACTTTTACACTATGGTCTTTGGACCTAACCCACTAATATGCACAATGTGCTGTAGTCAGGTTTAATTTAGTAATTAGTATGTTCCATATATGACCCATATACTATTTAGGACAGTACTGAGCATTGACAACTTTTTTCTATTTAGTCTGTTTGCATTTAACAGTAAGACCAAAATAACAGAAAACTTGTACTCAAGTACTGTCAAACAAAATATCAGTACCAGACATCCCTATTAAAGCATTTTGAAAAAAAAAAAAAGAAATCCCTTTGTTTGCTGACACAGACACAGTCACAGTTGTACAATTACAATATACTACCCTAGCTTTGTAGAACTTAGATTGATAATGATAAGAAACAATTCTCAAATGAAAAATCCCATCCTGCACAATTCACATTAACTAAACTACTGAACAGGTTAGCGACTATTACCCTAAAAATAATCGAATTCGTACATGAAAAGGACAAAAGATTGTCTATATTGGCCAGCCCATCCCTGAAATATGTGAAGAAAAGCGACCTGACTTTCATTGAGTGAGTTCAAAAGATAAGAGGGCTGAAAGCAGATTTAACACCACTAGTGTTTAATAGTCCAACAACTTGAAACCTCAATATCATAGCAAAACCTATCACACCAAACTTCTTATTTTCACAACCACTATATAGCACATCCATAATTAAATCTTGATATTGCAATTAAAAGACAAGATAACTAACAACTTCCCCTGCTAATAAGAACATAGCATCAGTTAACTTAATTTTACAATACAAAAGTGCCCCATCAAAATGAAACCAAACCATCCCCAGCGCCAATAATAAAATCCTCGTTCACTATGACATAGAATCATCAAATTCAATTGATTCATCATGCTAAGACTTGTCAACAGGTATGAGACTCATACGGTCCTAACTCCTAAGACCAGGCCCACAAGACATAACATAAGACCATGGGACAGGTGATAGGTATCTTAACATCCCACCAGGGGAAAATCATAGAATCACAATTAATTGCAACACTACATCACATTAACATCATATTGCTTAAAAATATCATCATGATCACATTAATAAAGACACATTAGATTAAAAGAAAAAGCAGAATGGACCTGTCAACACGGCGATGCTCCAATTCAAGATCAATCTTCCTCCAATCCTGACCTCGCTCCTCCAACAAAACTTCTCTAGGTTTGGCATCGCCAAAGGGATTCACCTTCGGTTTTGCTTTCACCAAAATTTCCGTTGCACCCTGCAACATTGAACCATCAGAACGATTGGATTGAGCACTGGAGGGCCTGCTGGTGCTTGAGTTAGCACTCGTAGGCCTACTCGTTTTCTTAGCATCAAATTCCGAATCAAGCTTCTTCCAATCCAATCCCTTCTCAGCCAGAACCTGCTCCCTAGGCCTCGCCGCCCCAAATGGATTCTGCTTCACCACCGTTTCATTCACACTCGGAGGTTCCAACACCAATCTGGGTCGCTCCCTTTCGTTCCGGGTCCATCGATCTGGATCCGGACCCGAATCACGAAACCCGGAACCAAATCCGGAAGATCTAGCAGGAAAACTAGGCTTCTTACCAACCCCCCAATTATCCACTCCATCAGCTCTCGACCCGCCGCCACCCAGCGACCCGTACCGGTTCTGCCGACCCGCCCGAATCAAACGAAGGGAGAGGTTTCTTCACGGAAGCCCAATTATCAACCTCGTCAGCTCTTGAAGGTTGATCGAATTCAGAAACCCTAGAAGAAGGAGGTCCCGTTCTGCGTTGTTCATCGTCGAATCCACCGTAGGATCTTCTCCCTCCACCGCCCCACCTACCACCGTCGAATTGCATTTCGTCGGAGGAACGTTCCTTGGGCCTGGTAGGGAGGCGTAGCATCTCGTCGTGCGTCAAGCCCCTAGACTCCGACGCGGCGACGGCGTTAAACTCCATGAGCGACATCGTCTTCTTGCTTTTTTTGGGCTTGGCTGTCACCGCCTCCTTGAGGCTGGGGAAGCTGTGCGATTCGGCGGTGGCAGAAGCGGCGGCTTCACGCTCCTCGTCTTCAGCACGCTCGGAGTCGGCGGCCCACGCGCCGATGTTACCCCACGGTTTCGACATTTTCACGATCAAAGAGAAAAATGAAAACGGTTATTGTTTTTGTTGTTATAGTTGTGGGGCTCCGTTAATGGAGCCGGAGCTCCGAATGGGAAGATGAAGAGGGAGTGAGTGGTTATTACAGTTGGAAGAGAGGTTTGGCAACATGGAATGATTTGATTATTAATTTGTTTCAGATAATAAAATAAATAAATAATAAAATAGATCCTCTTTCTCGTCAGGAGTTGAACTTGATATTACTCCACGCGCGCGTGAGGGAAAGTGAATGCCACGATTCTATTCCAGAGGAGGCAAAATATTCGTCCACCGCCCACTTTTTCGTTTCTTTTCTTTTTGGGCCATGAATGAATTATGAACCCACCACTTTTCATTGATTTACCGGTTATTTTTCCCTTTTTTAAAAAAAAAATATCTCGGGTATTTCATATACGATTTTTTTAATATGTGTAATATTGTACAGGATAATAAAATAAAAGTGATTTATTGAATTTTTTTCTTGGGCTTATAGGGTGGAAGACCGTGAATGAGTAATGAGTAACTGGTAGTAGGAAGTTTTGTGTAGTATAATTAATTTTGTATTTTTACAATAAAGTTTTTTCTCTTTTGCTAACTCTACCGATGCTGCAATCATGTGAGATGGAAACGTCACCCATTTTGATGGAATTTTTCATTACGGGAGAGAATTTCAACTCATTTTGGTGGTACTGTTAGACTTTTTGAAAAGATGTGGGCCTAGTTTGGATAAAATTTTTGGAGAAGAACTTCTAAAAAAAAAAAGAGAAAATTAAAGAGTTCAAATGAATTTAACTTTTCCATAAGTAAAAACTAGCCTTTGTAGTCCATCTTCTCCAAAGTTCTCTCATTTAACTTCTCCATAAGTAACTAATTTCAACTTATGGGGAAATTAAATTCATTTTATCTCATTGATTCATTCTATTTTTTTCCTCTAAAAGGTCTTCTGCAGAAGTTGTATCCAAACTGGACCGCGGGCTTTCATTAATTCGGTGGTCCAAATAATACTACTGATGCAGTAGAGAAAATAGAATAATATCTGGTGTGTTTGGTTTACATTAAATGTGGATCCGGAGAGAAGCTACTTTCAGTAGCGTTTGCTCGGATTCACGTTTAGAACGTCGTTTTGGGGTAAACCAAACACACACGATAAGTTTACTTGAAACTCTTATTTTTTGGAAATGTCTAACATCCAATTATTAGTGTCTTAAACAATCCTGGAGTAGGTGAATTTGGAGGTCTTCTTAAAGATTGTCACGGTAATTGGTTATGTAGTTTCTATGGCCATATTAATTATTGTGATAATATTTTAGCACAATTATTTGCTTTAATGCACTGCCTTCAATTGGCTTGGAATAAATGTTATAGGGCAATCATTTGTTGGAGGGGTAAACTAAACACACACGATAAGTTTTACTTGAAACTCTTATTTTTTTGGAAATGTCTAACATCCAATTATTAGTGTCTTAAACAATCCTGGAGTAGGTGAATTTAGAGGTCTTCTTAAAGATTGTCACGGTAATTGGTTATGTAGTTTCTATGGCCATATTAATTATTGTGATAATATTTTAACACAATTATTTGCTTTAATGCACTGCCTTCAATTGGCTTGGAATAAATGTTATAGGGCAATCATTTGTTGGACAAATTGTTTAGAGGTTGTTCATTTGGTAACAAATTCTCAAAACAATCTTCATGAGTCTGGAGCTACTATTAGAACAATCCAAGATCTTATGGTAATTGATTGGAGTGTTGAGCTTCACCATACTTTTAGAGAAGGAATTTTTTGTGCTGATGCTTTAGCTAAGAAGGGTGTTAAATCTCTTGATCATCTTTGTATTATGGCTAACAGAGCAGGTGTCTCTTTTGTTAGATTGTAGTTGTTGTTTGTTTCCTTTTTGTAACCAAAAAAATGTCTAGCGTCCAATTGGAACTAAAACCACAAATTATCCAAGTAACCAACTACTAATTGCTTCACTGGTCCCATTCTCACTTTTAGAGTGTATTTGGTAAGTCATTTCAACTAGCTGAAAGCTGAAATTAGTAGCTGAAACCATTTTAGTTGTGTTGGTAAGGTAATTTTTTGGGTAGCTACTAGCTTTTCTTGAAAAGGTACTTGAGGTAGCTTTTTTTAAAAAAGCTCCAATTTTCAGCTACTAGGTGAAAATTAATTACAGGTTTATCCTTCAACCACCTTCACTTATTATTATTTAATAATTAATGATGTCCTTATATGTCATTTTACCATTTTTCAACTAGTTTTACCAAACACATTCAATCAAATAAGCTAGTTTTTCAACTTTCAGCAGTGTGTTTGGCTTGCCATTTCAGCTAGCTAAAAGTTGAAAATAGTAGCTGAAACCATTTCAGTAATGTTTGGAAAGGTAGCTTTTTTGGGTAGCTACAAGCTTTTTTTAAAAAGCTACTTGGGGCAGTTTTTTAAAAAACACTTATCATTATTTAATAATTAATGTTGTCCTTAAATGTTATTTTACCATTTTCAACTAGTTTTACCAAATACATTCAATAGCTTTTCATCAGCTTTCAGCTAGTTTTACCAAACACACTCTTAAGCTAGCTTTCAAGCTAGTTTAACCAAATACACTCTTAAATATTGAATTTTTTCAAATGGAATATCCACAGTGGCCTCAACACCTTCTAGCAAGAGATCTATTTTAAAAACTTCCTTGACACAATGTTCATAGTCTTCTATATTCAAATCTTCCTCCACCTAACCACTTTTTCCTTCTTCTTTGGCATACAAAGCTTGAACTCATGTGAAACTCTCACTCATTGATCTCTTTGTAGTGCAGTTATTGAACAAAACAATGACAATGTGTTATCCACCACACTTCAATCCTCAAAATTCACTGGAGAAGAAAACGATATTCACGTTCTACTTAAGAATTGCAAATTCATGACATTTCTAATATGAGCTCCTTTTTATGGTGATGTTTTAATTCCAGTTTTTTTATGGGGTATTAAGTTATCACTTGGTGCACATTCATTGTTTCTTTTATTTGATAATTGTAATAACTTCTTTTCAAGATAACATTGACCGAGATTTATCATCTCCAATATATATAACTTTTCAACTAACAAGGGAAACAAATTTATGAAGGTTAAGAAACGTTTATACATTATTAAGAGAAAAATAGAGCAAAGCTTTCCTTATATGTTAAATGAATAGCTGATAATTCATGAGAGACTTGAGATTTTGGATATAATTCACTATGGTGATCATGGCTGCAGTGGCAGATCCTCTACTGTGCCTCATTTTCAATGTTGTCATTATTTTTTGGTTCCTTTTAATGAGCCCTTACTTGTAAAATCAACAAAATCCTCTTTTCCAGTTGTAGATAAATTATAATGGCCGTTAAATTTTATATTAATATATCATATGGCCACAAAAACTAAGCCACCAGTGCCTCACTTTTCCCCTTTGATTTCTATTTACTTTTGTTGGTTATCATTTTCTTTGTGGTTCTTGCGCTTTTTTAGTGACCTTGCAAAAAATAGGCAATGGCCGGCGTAGTACTACAATTTCTAAAGTTTATTTTTTACATTATTAATTAATGGTAAAACGTAAATATGATTATATTATAATTATTTTTATGATGAATGCTTTCCTTCATTTAGATGAATTCATGCTTTTTTAATTTAATTGGTATATGTTGTTAATGTAAAAAAATCTCACCTAGTTATTTAACACTGTATTGTTATATTATTTATTAAAACATAAAGTGTTATGTTAAAAAAATTATATATTATTAGATAACAATATGAATTTTATTATAATTGGGAGTACATATAATTTTATAAATTAAATTTATATGTTCTATATGAAGTCTTTTAGCATTAACTATCATCTTGACTCACAAGTCTAACAATTTGAATCAAATATGAGGAGCCACAACTTGATCTCTCATGGCCTTAACTCTCATGTGGCTCGCAAAACAATTTAAATCTAATAAAGGAAGTCATAACTCGACTCTTTTGGCCTTAACTTTCACATGATTCACGAGATTGATGATTTGAGTTAAATACAGGGAATTACAACTCAACTCTTTTAGCCTTAACTATCATGTGACTCATATGTCTAGTAATTTGAATCAAATATGAAGAGTCGGAGTTTGATCTCCCATGGATTTAACTCTCACGTGACTAACAAAACACTTTAAATCTGATATAGGAAATCACAACTTAGCTCTTTTGGCCTTAACTTTCACACGACTCACGAGATTGATGATTTCAGTTGAATACAAAGAGTAACAGGTTAGCACTTTTAGCCATAACTATCATGTGACTCATGAGTCTAAAAATTTTAATCAAATATGAGTAGTCACAGCTTGACTTTCACGAGTTTAACTCTAACGTGACTTGCAAAACAAATTAAATCTAATATAAATCATAGCTTAACTCTTTTAGCCTTAACTTTCATATGACTCACAAGATTGATGATTTGAGTTGAATATAGGAAGTTATAGCCCAACATCTTTAGCCTTAACTATCAACTGACTTATAGGTCTAACTATTAGAATAAAAAATATGAGGAGTAAATGCTTGATCTCTCATGGGCTTAACTCTCATGTGACTCACAAAATACTTTAAATCTAATATAGGAAGTCACAACTCAACTCTTTTGACCTTAACTTTTATATGACTCACTGAGATTGATTGTTTGAGTTGAATATAGGGAGTTACAACTCAACTTTTTTTAGCCTTAATTATGATGTGATTCACAAGTCTGACAATTTGAATCAAATTTGACGAGTCACAACCTGACTCTCATGATCTTACTCTCAAGTAACTTGCAAAATCATTTAAATCTAATATAAGAAATCACAACTCAGCTCTTTTCCCTTAACTTTCACATAACTAACGGGTTTGATTATTTGAATTGATTACAAGCAGTCATGACATAACTCTTTTGGCCTTAACTAGATGTCAGAGACTAATTTTACATTGTTTATCCAATTATAGCAATTATATCACAACCACAAAAAACATTTTTAGCGGCAATAATTTTTCATTTTAGTGGCAATACATATGACCACAAAAACATTTAGTGGCAAATAAACAACAACCAGCGTATGTGGGGTCGGTAAAAGTATTTCTGGAAATTACAGTGAGTGCTGGTAAAGGCCCAATTAATTTCCGGGAAAAGTCACAAATTATAGTGGCAGGCAATTTATATGGCCATTGCAATGGTTGTCCATGATATGAAATTTATGATTAGCTATGATGAATTTTCTAGCTAATCCCTAGCAAGTAAGATTGACTAGTAAAGTTCCATAGCTAATGCATAGCTTTTACTTCCCCTGCTATTCTCGACAATTTTCAAAAATGTATTATGCGCCATATCCTAAAATACGTGAATCATTATTAATCATAATTCAATACTTACATATTATTGCATTTCTAGCAGCAAATACACATCAAACAATATCACATTATCTAAAGTGTATTACATATAATTTTAGCAATACTTACAAGGTAGCTATAGATTAGGATAATATTCAAGGATAATATTACCCATTTAAAAAAAAGAATTTAAGACTAAAAGAAAAATATGAAAACATATTAAGTGGATGCACTCATTAATTTTTCAGCATATTATAATTTGCTAATAAATATGCTTAAATAGGTTACAATGATGCAATGAAGAACGTGACATATATATCTTGTTAAAATTACTATATATTTTGAAAAAAAAAAGTTAGAAGTCTTAGGGTATGTTTGTGAGTTGAATTTTGGAGGGGAAGGGAGGGAAGAGAAGGGTTTATTGGAAGTCATTCCCCCTTTGTGTTTGTGAGTTTGAGTATTTTTCAAACTCTTTCCCTCCTTTTCTCCCTCTCCCTTCTCCCTCCAATCCTTTCCTTTCCCTCTTCTCTAAACTCAAAAACACACCCTTAAGGAATTAGAAGACAAAGTTCACGAGGCTCCAAACTATTAGAAACATACTTGAAAAAAAGGTATGAAATTTGAAGTTCTATAATACTCATTTAAATCATTTTAGATAAGTAAAGCTCCTGACTATGAAGAAAAGCAAAAAATTGGGATTGGGTTTGTTTCAATAAGTTATAATATCATTATTTTATTAGAAATAGGTTTGTAGCAACTGCCGATAAGCTTCTAAAGGAAAAAATAATAACCTGAACTCCAAGATGTGTTTCATGCATAAAACTCGAATAACTTATTCACAATAGTTTTAAGAAACTTCCAATGAGCTCTTAAAAACTGTGATACTACCCAACAACATACCTGCCAATAGAAGCAATTATACATTATATCTTATAAAAATGCAATATTAAATAAGCAAAGGGACACAAGCAAACAATTCTTACATGATATTACTCGCAATAACTCTGGCAGAACTAAGATGTCAACTTTTAACCTTATATTGAACAAGAACATGATTGTCCTTCAAGGCTTCACAAGCAATATTCTCATTTTCAACTTCAACTATGAGAACCTCTATAGGCTTAGCCATATGGCATATCATAAGCATTCTCAACTTTGACATGGGACCTTTATAAAGCTGTTTGCGCTGAAGAAGTTGAGAACCATGCCCATCAACCATACCAAGGAGCATTGGCGGTACCTTCTTATTCCATTAAAAAAAATACATTGGTAAAACATTCAAAAAGTGAACCAAAATTTTTTTATAGCATCACAACTAATGTTTCTAAAAATGCTACCTTATAAATCCATTAGAACCATTACTCTTAAATCAATAATTAAAACTCATATAATCTTGCAGACACCCGACTTAAAAGAAATAGAGATGAAATGGTGAAATGACACTTTACAAATCTAGGGATTTAAGTGAAGTGGATCATGCAACGTTACCCAACATAGAAACAATGCATGGTTTAAGCAGATTTGGAGTTTATAGAACCAAAGGGGAATTTTCTGTTGACTTGAAGCTTGGCCAGGTGGGGAATTCTAGCACAGAATAGGTGCTTACCAAGTCCAACAAAGATGCTGCTGGAGTCTCCAAAATGACATCTTCAGGGTCATCTAAGAGAGCTCGAGCAAGAATAATAACTTGCAGCAGAGAGTGTTCAAAATATATATTCTTTAAATTATAATACTAACTTCAAAATGAAAATATTTTTCAGAGATAGAATATATATGTGTTTGTTTACCTTCAGAGTTTGCATTTGCAATAGCAAGAGGGTCTGACGATAAGGAAGAAAAATGGCAAGAAAATGAAAAAGTGTGTTCATCTCCATGTTATAGTTCATAGAGCACCAAGCATCCAAGACCAAGTAGTATGAAGGGAGGATTTAGGGGGAATTTAACCAAAACGTAAATGCATGTCTCTCATCCAAGACCAAGTGTGCTCATCTGCCACTAGTAGGCTTAACTTGAACCCTTTTGTCTACAATCTTTGCAAGGTCCGAAATGGTTTCTTTTCCACCTCACTGTTCAAATTTTCAAAAGAAAGAAGAATGAATGAGAGAGTAAAAACATCATTTAACCAAAACGTAAATGCATGTCTCTCACCCACCTAGAAACACACAATTGTTTGCAAAATGTATGGTTGACCTGTTCTGTTCCCCAAGAACTCAAAGTCTATCCCATCATGTTGTGAGTTTTGGGAAGATAACTACAGTTCCAATCACAGTAGAGAAAAAGATCAACTGGTCAAGCAACAAAACAAAGAACATAACAGTAAAGGTGTTATAATAATCAACTTAAAGCAAATTAAATCTTAACTACCTAAATTTACCTCTATTTGGACAAAGAAAGATGTGATCTATAAAAAGAAGCCACATAACAGTAAAGGTGTGATCCCAATTTTGAAGTGTTACTAATGCAATAATGCCAATACCTGTCATAACAGTAAAGGAATTTTCTCTTGATCTCTTACTTGAGTGATCTGGATATTCTCAGAGCTCCAAAGAGATGTGCTGGTAGTATTATTGTTGCTGGTTGTAGTACTAGTAGTATTGCTGAGATCAGTACAAAACTGACTGCTCCCTGAGACATTGTCACAACTGAGGCTGGAAGTTTTTGTTACAAAAAGTTACAAAGTGATTGCATGACTGATTTGAGCAAACTAGACCATAATATAGCCAATAGTTTGGAATCAATCCGTCTAGCAAAAAAAAAAAAGGATGTCCATCTAAAAGAAGGAGGATATATACTCATTTCTTCTGTCAAAGAGAAACCACATATATTATTAGATTTGGCTGGTGCACCATCATTAATAGATCAAATGTATCTAGCAAATGGGTAAAAAAATGGGAAGTATAGAAAACAAACAGTACAAGAGTAAGATCTAAAGATTGAGTAAACACAAAAAATGCATGAGCATGCATCATTTTCCATTTTGTTTGAAACATTACAAAACAATTCAGCAAGTATACAATAGTATTTATGGAAATAAGTGTAAATTACTTTCATCAATTACAAGAAAAACCAAACCAAGAAACAAAGCTCAAATTCATTTTGCAAGTCCTACTCCTAACATCTACAACCATTTGAATATCCAAAATGCATCAGTACCTAGGTGAGATGTCATCCTCAACCATATCTTCAGAAACTTGAAGCGGAAGAGATCCATCAGGATCTTCTTCACCAAGGAACTCTAATGGTCTGTTGATGTAATCATTCACAAAGAATAAGCATATTCATTGAATTGGCAGGTAACAATCAACAAACAATTAACAAGAGCCAAAATAAACGTTAACATCAACATGCCACAAAGATTATTACTCAGATTCGCATCCAAGAAAAGTTCACTTGCTAACCTCAGCTAGTAATTTTGGATCTGAAATTTACCACTCCTCATCAACTCCTACAACATCAAACTTAAGCTAAAGAGAACAATGGCACAATTCGCTTGTTAGAAGGTAGAAGAAACAATCAAATCCAAACATTCATTTTGCACACACAGAGAGAGAAAAAAGTGATTGAAATGAAAAAGAAAAAACCGAATCACCCAAAACAAACCCTAAGATTTCGAATTAAAGCCAAAATCACAAGAGATATTACCAATTTGAGGATTCAATAGTAGAAAGAGCTTAAGTGAAGCATGAGCCATTGAAAATCCAAGAACATCTGTGAACACTGAGCGAGAGAAAGAATGGTGATAAACTTGAGAGAGAGATGGAAATCGTGGGAGAGAGAAAGAGTGAGAGTGAGACGGTGAGGCAGAGTCGCAGAGTTTGAAATTGTGTTTGTTGTCAAAGTTGCAAAATAGTCTCTAAGATAAAATTTACAAAAGCCTTTACTGGCAATTTTAAAAAATTGCCATTATAAATTCATTTTTAATGGCTAATTAGTTTATCGCCACTAAAAATTTGAGTTAACAATAAAATACTGGCAATTGATTTATTGCCACTAAATAATTGTCCCTAAAAATGCTTTTTGTTGTAGTGTATGTAAAATGAAAAGGGATATTTAATGAAAAATATATTGAGTAATACCTATGCCTTTCTTCTCCCTAAATACTCGGTACAATACTATAATAATATTAGCAATTAATATAATGCATATATTAGCAACAATAAATCCAAAACACTGTTTGTTATTAAAGTAAGAAAGGTAATCAATTAGAAATAACAATAACTTTATGATTAAGAAAATATTATACATGGAAGTAAACAACCAAAAAAGAAAAAAATCAAAGGCAAACAACGAATCCACAAGAAGTTCTCATTTTGGATTCCAAATTAAATATACGAACACTGTTGTAGTGTAATTAAAGTGATAGTTAACTAATTCCGTTGACGAGTAGTTAATAACATTTATTAGTTTGGTTAACTAAGTTGGTTAGTTGGTTAATATGTCAGTATGCAACAACAGTCAAAAAAGGATTGATTCTCAGTTGTATAAATACCAGTTATGATATCAATGACAATACATATTGAGTTTTGTAACCTCCTAATTTCTTAATTCAAGAATAATGTCCGTTGGAAACACTATTCCGAATTTAAGAAATTATTTCGCGCCATTTTTGATATCGTCACACCATTCATACAATTTCTTAGGCAATCCAACGTTTGCTTAAGCCTTCACACAGTTCATACATCATTATTCTTATTACAAAAACCTCAATCAAAACCTGGGGAATGAACCTACACTTGGAGTGTTATGGTTCATAGAGCTCATATCGGAATTCCGGCACAGTTTCCCCTAAAAACTGGACGTTTACCAATTTCTATCTTAACCTGAAATCCAACAAAACCACCAGTAGAGTTTATAGTAACACAACCTAATTTCAACTACAATCAAGCCTCCATGGTCAATCTAAGGTTTTTACAGAATTACATCATTAACTATCAATTACAATTATTTCTATTTCAAAAGTCCCTATTTGACCACTGGGAGTGTGGTTCCACTCCAAAAGCTCCCTTCCTCTCCTGCACATGAAGCTGGAACACCCTGCACAACTAGAATATATCCCTGAAACGTGGGGTGAGACTACAGTCTCAGCAAGCAAAACATGCAACAAGTAGTGTGGGGAGGCAATCATATGAGATGCAACACAGAATACAAGTCAACATGAAGTTCATAAACCATTCTGATTCCTTTACATAGTGAAAACTTCTCTTAGCTCAATAAAACAATGTATGTAAATACGCTCAGGATAACTATGCAGCAACATATATCATACAGTACAATTCTAAATGCACAACAATCTCATGATGCAACTCACTGCTGTGCCCAGCAGACATGATCTTCTCACTTTAACTGGAGTTAGAACTGGGCTCAGACTACGGGGAACGTCTTCCCCTGGGATGAATCCCACCCATTACTGGACCGAAGTCAAGTTTTCAAACAAGGCTTATTTTAATTCACGGCCAAAGCCGACTCATATTAACTCACGACCGAAACCAGCTTAGTTATTCTGGGCCAAAGCCAAATTCATTTTCTAGTTGAATAACACTTAAGTTAAAAATACATTTGTATAATCTATGCTGAAACTTGTAAAATGCAGGAGCAACCAAAACAGGAAATGTTCTCCAACAATCATAACTCATGTATGCTCAATAGTTTACAGAATCATCATTAAACTTTTGAATCATTAGAAAAACACCCAAAATAGAGCCCTAAGACAATTTCTCAACAAAACCCTAACATCATGCTCACACAACTATCCATGATAAAATCAACCATACATACATCCACATGCAAGCTCAAGAAAGGGAAGATAAGAGGTAGGGATCATGTGGGAGAACATACACCGATGGAGTGAGAGTGTGTGAGCTCTACCCACCTCTAATGGAGCTCAAAGAGAAGGGAAATGAGTTAAGAGAGGTTGGGGAAGGAGATCATTGGATTCCTCTAGCTCCAAAGCTCGCTTCTCTCTCTAGGAAGTCGCTCTTTCTC
This sequence comes from Sesbania bispinosa, assembly GCA_026901365.1. Lineage (NCBI taxonomy): Eukaryota > Viridiplantae > Streptophyta > Magnoliopsida > Fabales > Fabaceae > Sesbania > Sesbania bispinosa. The sequence continues at coordinate 395,306 of QLOH01000783.1, read as the reverse complement.
TCTAGAGTGAAAGAACGAAAGGAAGAATGAAGAAAATGAGCCCTAACAGTGTTTTTATAAAACTGGATTCGTCTTCTCTCGCTCAAGCAAGGATTTCTCGCTTGGGCGAGCATTTTTATAGCTTTTGGTCGCACATTCTCGCTCAAGGCGAGAGTATTCTCGCTTGGGAAAGAAAACCAGAAAAATCCTTGCTGTTTCTGCTGATATTCTCGCTCAAGCGACAGCATTCTCGCTTGAGCGAGAATATGCCTGTTTGAAGGTGCAAAATAGATCAGAACCCTATCATATAGCATATCAAACTAAAGCCTCTGATCTTAAATTTCTAATCCAAGTGGAATCACCTCAATAGGACACCTTTAAATCGAGATATTTTCGAATTAGTGAGCAAAGGTCATAGGGCTTAAAACTCAAAATTGAGCAACAACCTTGGTTGAAGCCCAACGAGGCACACTTCACATGAACCATGATGTAACTCATTAATTCACTTCAATAAGGCTAAGATTAAGGGTCCTAATTGTTCATAAGGCTATGCTCCTCTATTCCCTTGTTCCAATTCTCTCCACTTCCTTACTCACCTTTTCATCATGCCATCCTTTCCACCATCAGGTGTGACTCCTACTAGGTTAACTCTACGGTCAAGTTTGGCTTAATACTTGGTTTCTCCCCTCTCAAATCCCTTACAACTCACAACTCTTAACCGACTCCCAAACTCTTGTCTTATTTTCACCACAAATCCCTATGTCCTCATCTTATTTATGACTTCCTTCTTGCAAAGGGATTCATAGCCTAAGACTCCTGTTGTATTCTCTAGATCCTGATTTTTGGGATGTTACAAGTTTCACTCCAAAATACATTTTGTGATCATTCTTCTCATTTTAGTTTGGATTTCTCCAACAAAGTGGTATCAAGAGCTTTTCATGATTCAGGGGCCTTAAGGAGAAATAGTTTAAGAGTTTGTAAGACCAAAATGTTGGAGCATTAATGGCTAATGGAAAATAGTGGATTCCCTGGAAACTTACCAATTCTTGATGGGAAGAATTGGGACTGGGATAAGTGGTGTGTACAGATGAAAATGTTGTTTGACTTCCAAGAAGTTATGGAGATTGTCAAGAATGGTTACAAGGAGTGATGCGTTGGTCCCTCCGAAGAATAGAGAGCTTCATGCAGAGAGGCTAAGAAGAAGGACTGCAAGGCCATGTTCTTGATACACCAATGTGTGGATGCTAGCGATTTTGAGAAAATAGCTGGTGCATCTATAGCCGAGGAGGCATGGGAAACACTTGAGAAATGTTACACTGGTGAAGAAAAGATCAAGAAAGTGAAGCTCCAGTCACTGCATAGACAATACAAACTATTACAACTGTAGAATACAGAGAAAGTGTCTAAGTATTTCACTAGGTTGTTGACTCTCATCAACCTAATGAAAGGATGTGGTAAGCAACTCATTGATCGGATGGTGATAGAGAAGGTTTTGTGCACCATGACTCCATGGTTCGATTATATTATTGTAGCCATTGAAGAATCCAAAGATGTAGAAAAGATGAAAATTGAAAAACTCCAAAGTTCTTTGGAGGCACATGAGTTGCGTTTGAATGAAAGGAATGTTAAGAAGCCAGCAGATCAAGCTTTGCAAGTTCTGGTGGTTAAAAGGGGAGGTGATCAAAAGAAGAGCAAAAAAGGTAAAGAGAAGGAAAGATTCAATAAGGGCGGTAGATCTTATGCTAAAGATCAACAAGGGGATAGGGATAAACATGAATCCTTAAATAGAAATGGAGGAGGAAATATCTACAAGAATAAAGGAGGGAAGAGAGGACCAACAAATAAGAGGAAGATTCAATGTTTCAACTGTCAGAAATGGGGTCACTATGCACAAGATTGCTGACTCGACAAAGGTAAATTCAAGTAGGATGATGAACATAAAGCCCACATGGCCCAAGATGATTCAGATTCAGATCTTGTGTTGTTGATGATGATAACTAACGATGAAGGTCCCCAAACCGAGTCTTGGTAATTAGATACAGGATGTTCGAATCACATGACTTGTCACAGGTAATAGCTTTTAGATTTGGACATATCAAAGAAGAGTAAAGTTTGTTTTGCTGAAAGCAAAATAGTGACTGTAGAGGGAATGGGAAACATGGTCATTAAAAGAAAGGATGGAAGGCTTGCAGTGATTGAAAATGTACTCTATATGCCTGGTATGAAATGTAACTTGATGAACATTGGATGATTGATACAAAAGGGATTTTCTGTTGTGATGCAACATGATTCCCTTGAGCTATTTGATCATAGCCAAAGACTGATTTTGAAAAGTCCCATTTCGAGCAATAGAACCTTTCAAGTTATTGTATATACTTCTGAAGTGCAGTGCATGACAACCACTGTGGCAGAAAATGAGAGTTAGTTATGGCATTGGAGGTTTAGGCATTTGAACTTCAAAAGTTTGAGGCTGGTTGCTACTAATCAAATGGTCGTTAGGCTTCCCTTGATTAACACACCGGAGAAGATTTACAAAGAATGTTTAATGGGTAAGCAACCAAGTAACTCATTTAAATCTAGTTTGATTATGAGAACCACTGACTTGTTAAATGTAGTACACTCTGATGTGTGTGGGCCCTTTAAGGTACCTTCATTGGGAGGAAATAGATATTTTTGCTCATTTGTTGATAAGAAGAGAAGGATGATGTGGCTGTATTTGATCAAATCCAAGAATGAAGTGTTTGAGATCTTTCAAAGGTTCAATGTGATGGATGAGAAAACAAAGTGGCAGGGTGATCAAATACCTAAGAATTGATGAAGGAGGTGAATACACCTCAAATGGGTTTGAAACTTTTTGTTTGAAGCATGGATTTCAAGATGACGTTGCCCCTCCTTACACCCCTCATCACAATGGATTGGCAGAGAGAAGGAACATGACAATATTAGACATGGCAAGGAGTGTGATGAAACCAAAGAGCTTACCCCATTCATTCTGGGGTGAAGCAGTTTCAACTGTAGTGTATTTGCTGAACAGGTGCCCAACTAAGAAGCTTAAGGAGAAAGTTCCAAAAGAATTATGGAGTGGCAAGAAACCAACGGTTAATAATTTTAGAATTTTGGTTCTATATGCTTTAAGCATGTACCAGATGAAAGAAGGAAAAATCTGCAAGATAAGAGTGAGCTAATGATTCTTATAGGATATCACCCTACCCGAGCATGCAAGTTGTACAGTCCAAAAACTACGAAGATTATCATCAGTAGAGATGTGATTGTAAGTGAAAGAGACTTCTGGAATTGGGAGAAAAACACCAACAACTTCAGAGGCATAACACATACTTTGTTCTATGAAGATCATCCTGTTAAAGGAAATACAAATTCTGTAGCATTACAAATCACGATTAGAGGCTAAGGAGACAAAGATAACTGCTAGGAAGATTTTTAGACTATAAGGTATATTCTGATGGAGCAATTTCAGATACGAGTGATTTGGTTCATTTTGCTTTATTAGCATATGAAAAGCCAATCAATTTTGAAGAGACAATGAAGAAGGACATGTGGAAGAAAGCTATGATTGAAGAGTTGAATGCTATAGAGAGGAACATGACTTGGGAATTAGTAAATTTATCCTCCAGCAAGAAGTCAATATATGTGAAATGGATTTACAAGGTGAAATTGAATTCAAATGGATCAATAACAAACCATAAAGCTAGGTTGGTCACTAGAGGTTTTCTACAAAAACCTGGAGTTGATTTCATAGTGTTATTTGCACCTGTGGCTCAGATTGAAACTGTCAGATTAGTTGTTGCTTTGGAAAGTGGAAGCAGATGGCCTGTGTTTCAACTTGACGTGAATTCTGCGTTCTTGAATGGTCCATTAGAAGAGGAAGTGTATGTTACATAGCCTCTTAGTTTTGTAGTCAATGGAAGTGAAGATAAAGTCTATAGGCTGAGAAAGGCCTTGTATGGCTTAAAACAAGCTCCCAGGGCCTGGAACAAAAGGATTGACTCATTTCTCAAACTTCATAGTCTCACTACATGTGTAGTAGAGCATGAAGTTTATGTCAAGGCTCAAACAAAATCCAGTTTGGTACTAATCTATTTATATGTTGATGACCTTTTGATCACTAGAAGAAACCTAAAAGAGATTGATAAATTCAAACCAGTTTTGACAATTGAATTTGAAATGACTTATTTGGGAAGATTATCCTACTTCCTGCGCATGGAGTTTGTGAACACTTGTTGAGATCTTGGCAAGTGTACCAATATTGCAGCATTATAATAGTAGAAAAGGGGGTTGTCATACCCATGAAGAACAGTGCAAAATAAATTCTTAGGACTCACGCTTATTGAGTAAGAACGATTGCAAATGGTTAAGATTGTTGGTGAAAAGTGAATTTAAAAATGCAAATAAAAAGAATTAAGATAAAGAGAAACTTAGATGAAATTGAGCAATATAGAGAAACTAGGATTGAACTTCGTCTATCGCACCCCTCTTGTATTTTGGAAATCAATGATATCTAGGAATTTATAATTATAAATATTGAAGCAAAAATAGATTTCATTCACATTGATCCCTCAAGTATGAAATTCTTCGAACAATTCCCTAAACATCGATACCTCGGATGTTTAACAAATTGCCTAACTTTAAGATCAGTTGTTAAAAGCTATCAATAAATTGAACCTTATCCCTAGTTATTCAACTTATTGAGTGTTTTTATTCAAATCAGATTTAGAAAACTGGTTCCCAGCTAATTCAATAAATCAAATCATAACTCTGTTGCAAGAAGGAAGTTAAGCATTAAGAATGGAAATAAAAACACCAATATTATAAAAATAGGGATTCCTAAATAACAAAGATCCAAAATACAATCGGGAATTGAATCGACTACGTTCAATCCTAAAGAGAAATTTAGCTACTCATGGTAGCACTTACGACCAACAGAAATAAGATGAAAAAGATCCAGCTACGCTTTCCAGCTTCGTTGAACTCCCCTTATCTTGTTCCGGAATGGTTTCCTCTCCTCCTTCAGTCTCTGTATCAAAACTATCTTCAAAACTAGCAAAAACCCCTTTAAAAATGGTTCGACGGCTCATTAAATGCTAGGTTTACGATTCCTGCGGTCAGCTCAGGTGAAGCGCATGAAACAGAAACAAAAGGTCAATCCTGCGCTTCATCCTGCGCTCAACGCAAGTGAAGCACAGGAAACAGAAATCCTGAGCTTTATTCTGCGCTTAGCTCAGGTGAAGCTCAGGAGACAACATCCTTTGATCTTTGCTCTGCACTGCTCCTGTCTCTACTCACTGCTCACTTAATGCTTCAATTTGTACTTTAACTCCTCATCTGTAAAAATCAACAATTTATTCATTAAAATAGCATCAAATTCAAATTTAATTTCAATAACTATAAGAGCCACAAATTAAACAAAGAAGGGTGAAATTGGATTATAAATTCAATAATTCATCATCAATAAGTGTTGTAATTACATAGAAATTTACTTAATTCTAACACTTATCAACACTTCAAAGGGTATTATGTTACATAAGAAGAAGCATGTTCCTGAGGTATTGAAAAGATTTGATATGTTAGATTGCAATCATGCAGCAACACCTACTCAACCTAATTTGAAGCTTGAGAAAGGAGAGATTGAGAAATCTGTAGATGGCACTAGGTTCAAATAGCTGGTAGGATCCTTGAGATATTTGTACAATAGTAGACCTGAAATTTGCTATGGAGTTAGACTGATTAGTTAGTTTATGAATGATCCAAGGGAGCAGGGGTGGCAAAACGGGCTTGGCCCGATGGGCCAGCCCGTCCCAACCCGTCAATTTTATAGGGTTGGGTTGGAGACTTCCAATCCATTGGCCCGTCTAATCCGTCCCGTCCTGACCCGTTCAAAAATGGGCTGGAGGAGTATTCGGGCCGAGCTAGCCCGTCGGGCTGGTAAAAAAATAAAAAAAATATTAAAAGGGGGACAACTGGTAGAGTCTAGAGAGGTGAAAAAAAAATTAATTGGGTAAAAAAACGGGACAGTTGGTACCGTCATTCTGCCTTGCTGTTCTGGGACTTAGGTTGGGTAAAAAAACTACAATATAATCCCTAATACCATTTTGCATGTCATCTAACTTGGATTATCTAATTTCAAATAAGAAAATTTATTTGTTTGGATGATCTAATTTAGTGTTTAGGAAAAGTGGAATAGCTTACTTTAATGTAAAAAAGAAAACTTATTTCTTATTATGTACAAATTTGAGAAACTGAATGAGTGTGTATTTTTATTTTGCGCGGGCATATTTGCATTGAATGAAATAGAATAGTTTTGCATTTGTTGATGTGTGTTTATTTGTAATTTAATGATGTTTTTTTTGCATTGCCTTGGTGTGCGTAAAAAATTTGGATTTGTTTAGGAAAATATGGGTTGACCCATTAGCCCGTTCAAATATGGGTTGGCTGGCTTTTTTTGTCCATTTTTCAATTAAGGACAGCTCGTCCCGTCCAATTTTCTAATGGGCTGGGATGGGTCGGGACGAGCCAGCCCGTTTGAGGTATTTGAGGTATTTGAAGGGAACAATGAGCTATGGAGTATTGTTTCCTATCAATTCAGATTAGGAAGTGTATGAATTGATGGGCTATTCTGACTTGGATTGGAGTGGAGACATGTCTAATAGGAAAAGCACTCCAGGGTATTTGTTCCAATTTCAAGGAGCACCAATATCATGGTGTTCTAAGAAACAACTTGTAGCTGTTTTATCCTCTTGTGAAGTTGAACGTGTAGCTGGTTCATTTGCAGCATGTCAAGCTTTTTGGTTAGAGTCAGTTTTGAAGGAAATGATGATTGAGATGAAGATTCCCATGAAGCTGCTGGTGGATAACAAATCTGCTATTGATTTGGCTAAAAATAAAGTGTCTTATGGTAGGAGCAAGCACACAAAGACTAGGTTTCACTTCCTTAGAGATCAAATGAATAAAGGAAAGTTGGAATTGGTGTACTATCCAACAGAAGTGCAAGTTGCTAATATTTTGACTTAATCTCTTAAGAAAACCAGATTTGAGATGTTGAGAGACAAGTTGGGTGTTGTTGTAATGTTAGAACATTTGAATTAAGGGGGAGTGTTGTAGTGTAATTCAAATGACAATTAGCGAATTCTGTTGATGAGTGGTGAATATATTCTCAGTTGTATAAATACCTGTTATGATCTCAATAACAATACAAATCAAGTTTCACTCCAACATACATTTTGTGATCATTCTTCTCATTTTAGTTTGGATGTCTCCACCTGGCACAATCTTTCTTAGGACTAGTTTTGGGAGGAGGATTTTTTAACTTATTTATTATATTTTTTGAACAGTCTAAAAGTTTTTAAGATAAGAAGATCAGAGAATAGAATAAGAAAAACGAATCCTAATTAGTTTATTGCGGTCTTTCCATTTTATGAATTTCGATCAAATCAGTTGATCATTTGGTTTAGATCTAAGATCTCCATAGAATCAAACCATACTAAAAATGTTGTAAATTAGACGGTGATAAATGTAGCTTTAAAATAGTAACAAGTGAATGTTAAAATTACAGATGAAACGTTTAATTATTGCAGTAGTAATTAAAATCGTACATATTATTGTAAAAAACAATTCAAACGATGATAAATATAGATTTAAATTAGTACTAAATAATCAGTAATAAACTACTATTAAAATCGAAATAAAGTTGATTCATAAAAAAGACAAATACGCGAATATTTTTTTTTTACTTGTTTGATTTTTTTACAGGGTCCAAAATATTATTCAGTATAAATCTGTTACATATTATATTTAATAAATATATAAGAAAGAATTGAAACAATTTTTTTTATTGACATTATTTTTACTAAAATATTCATATGAACAGTTTATAATAATTGCAAGAAAAAAAAATCAAAGTACTCTATGACCGTATCAAAATTCAAAGTTAACTGGTTCACCTTTTGTCTATAAACTGTTTGAATTTCTGTTTTAAATTAATGTGTAGGTATAATTGCATATGTAGACATCAACAAAAGGGAATCCTTCCAACCGTCGCTTCCTTGCGTTTTTTATTTTGGATTTTGGACACAATTATTTGGTTCTTCTCTTTGTTGATGTTAATTAGACTAGTAAACTATTGTCAGTTTTTTCAAAGAAAAAAAAATAGTAAACTATTGTTAAGGCAAAATCCTCTACATATTATTGATTCTAATTAAAAAAATTGTGTGAATCAAAATTTAAGTAATTAAAATTCTTACTCCCTCTCAAAGAATGAACAGTCTATTGTCAAGCACCTATAGGTGACTCACAGCTTTGTAGCCAACATCCAGATTGAATACTTGATACTTGTTAAATTTTCATTAGATCCTTCCGTGTTTTTATATATGTAAGTAATAATGCTACATGGTCCTTCATATTATTTGAAGTATTTGAACTTATGCGACTTTTTCCTTGTCGAATTTGTTTTTTTATCGAACTGATGCAATTTGTATTAGGCCATTAGGGAATTTATTAATAGAAAATATTGTTAATTCAATTAAAAATCATTTTTGTACTAGAAAAATTTGTAAAAATTAGTTTTAGGTCCTATAACACGTGGGTCATTGTGTGGGATGATCAGAATTTAAATTTGGTAAATTTAGGACAAAAAACTTATTTTTAGTGAATTTCATAACAAAAAATGTTGTTAATTCAATTAAAAATCACATTTTTATTAGAAAATTTGAAAAAAATTCAGGTTTGGGTTCGATAATACATGGGGATCATTTGGGATGCCAATAATTAAAATTTAATGAAATTTAAATAAAAATATATTTTTAGTGAATATTTTAATAAAAAATATTTTTAATTATTGATGGGGACTTTTTTTGGTTCAATTGAGGCCCATAATTGTAATTTCACTAAACTTTAATTTTCTGCATCAACAGGTAAATTGACTTATGTACCAAGTAAAAATTGACATCGGTATACCACCCATACACTACTTGACCTAAAATTTGTCTCAATTCTTATTTTTTTAAAGATCTTCAAATTGTGTATTGCATTATTATTATTATTTTTACAAAAATACCTTTAATTAGTCAACATATTTTTCTAGTCAATTTCTTAAATTCTCTCTTGTAGGGATGCCAACAGGGCGAGACGGGGGTGGGTAGTGCCTACTCGTATACATACCCGTTAAAATTAACGGGTACCCATGCGGGTCACAGGTATCCGCGGGTATTCACGGGTACCCATTAATGTTTAAGAACTTAAATTTTATAAAAAGAAAGAGAGGAAATGTTATATAATATATTATAATATCATACTATACATATAATTAATCATTATATAATACCATTATGTGTTAATATATTAAAAATATCACCATAAAATAATATAAAATAAATTATATCTCATCATAAAATAATAAAAATTTATAATATTTAAATATATTTAATAAAAAAATATGTTTTAATGATTATGAGGATTAGCCGATTACGAGAGATAATTAGCCAAAGTTATCTCTCTCATTAATGAGTTGGTCCTACTATTTTTAAGAGTCCTATAGAGGGAGTAATAACTAATAAGTTACCCTATTTCAATTATCATATGAAAAAAATCACCTCTTCAAAAAAGAAAAACTCAGCAAGATGCATAAAATTACTCACCCATTCAGATAAAAAAAAAAAATCAATGAGACACTATGAGAAAACGTACTAGACTTCATTAGAAAAATAGGAATCAAGACTCAAAATAGAATATTTTCATTTGAACAAAGTCAATAAATGAAGTTCAAGACAACGATGCATCACAAAATAAAGAAGGTTCATGAGTTTGAATCCTTTATATAATAGTAGTTAGAAAATTAATATCTAAAAAACTATATTAATAGAAGTTTATGAAAAGACTCAAGGTATTGGAAAACCTAATTTTTCCCATGTTTAGAAAGCTTAATATTTGGAAACTGCTCCAAAATCAAGTTGGAACCTTCAAGCACTTGGATGAACAATATCTTAAAAGAGAAGCTTATGTTAAGGAAGTGTTTTCATTGAGGAAATGGCCTACTACTATTTTTAGAAAACTTAAACAACATTGAAAAAACTAGTTTGATCAAGTGGAATAAACACCATTAGGATGATCAAAGCAATTTTGATTGAGAAATAGAAAAAGATAAAATTATATTTGTATTGAGCTATATCAAACTTTACAGAGTAAACCCTCAATTTGGTCCTTGAAAAATTCGAAGACGGTCACATTAGTCCCTGAAAGATGAAAATTACATTTTCATCCCTGAAAGACGAAAAAGTCATTCAATTTAGTCATTTTTAGGGATTAAATTGACATTTTAAAAAAAATTCAAGGACTAAAGTGAACGACTTTTTATTTTTAGAGACTAAATTGAATAACTTTACATCTTTTAGGGACGGAAAAGGTAATTTTATTCTTTCAAGGACTAACATGACAGACACCAAATCTTTAGGGACCAAAATAAGGGTTTACTTAACTTTATATAAAAAGGCACATACACTCTATATTTGGGGAGTTCTAATTGCTAAAATTAGCTACAATAAGAGGTGTGCGGTTGCAACCTTTGTTGATGAGCTCACTATTATGCATTATTATTTGGTTAGTCTCGATTCAATTTATTATCATTTATCACAATTAAAAAAATATTTGCGGCCTCTCTTGCTTCCCCACCACTCCCTCCCCTTTGCCAAGGGCAAAGTTTCTCTCCAGTACTGAAAACCTCTGGTATGAAAGAGAAAGAAACAAACACATGTGTGGGCCCCACACCCACACGTGTATTTGTTTTTTTCTCTCTCATATCGGAGATTTCCAGTAAATGGAGAAGATTTGTTTCCCCTTGACACTGCCTTCTTTCTTGTCACCACTACCTTCTTCCACCAACCACTGTCCTACCCCTCCCTCATCACCAGGGCCGGCCCAATATTACCCAATATGTAGTGAGGCCTCAAACAAACTTTTATTTTGAGGCTTTTTTAAATACATGAAGTGAAAGAAAGAGACTTTAAAAGTTAAAATTCATTTAGCAAGGGCTTGAGCAGCCTTACCCTTGGGCCGACCTGCTCATCACATTATTTATCAAAAGAAAAAAAAAAACAAACAAAAGAATAAATAAAATATTGTAGGATTGACTTTCGATAATCAAGAAACCATGGGTTAGGGTATAAATAAAATAGAGAGATGGGAAAACAAATCGGAAGTCTATGCCTAGGATCGGAGCCGTCTCTCCCTCCTTCCACCTCTTCCACATCAACCTCAACCATCACTCGCGCCACCTCTTTGTCCTCTTCCCTCTTCTGCATCAAACTCAAGTCCTTAACCATCACTCGCGCCACCACTTTGTTGTGTAGGTCACCGCGGTGAGAATGGAATCTGCAAAAGGGACATAACACACAGCCTCTTCCTGAGCATTGAGAGACAGATGGCCACAGTCACTCTTTGAGTTTTACTCACACACACTAGTTTTACTCTCATTACTTGCTTACTTGCTTACTTACGATTTATTTAGACCTCTATAAATACAGGTATGTTACTTACAATGACTGAGGCAAGGACCAATTTGTAAAATTGTAACTTTGAATTCCCATTTTAATAACCAGGTCACAGGTAAATGATCACAACCGGAGAAAAAATACTTCCTCGCCCTAGACAAACCCCATCTCCATCTCCATAGCTTGGTTTCTATTTCCAAATTCCAAATTTCCAATATAATACTTCATGTGGCCATGAAAAACGCATTTCAATTACTCATTCATTTGTTTGCGTGACAGTGTGAAAGGCTGCCTTATTGAAACATAGGAAGAGCAAACACAAGTGATTTTGAAAAGTTAATTTAGGTATCTAGTTAATCACTTTTTAGTATGTTGATTTTCTGAAAATTAAAGTAATAACAATAAATAAATGTGTTAAAAAATATATACCTTTCCTCATGAGAGCAGGATATACGGAAATATATTCTGTACATTATCCAAACAGAATCATATATATATAACTGCATGCTATGCTACTGAAATACATCTAGAGTTTCTCAGCATATGAATAAAATTCTTCTAAGTCTATAAACTACTATCATGAGTACGGACCAAGCTCCTAGCTAGGTAATTCATTTTCCATATTTCATCCAACCTCACAGGCATTGAACTTTGGTCTCTGGGTTATCTACCTGCAGCATGACAATGAATTCCATGCATTAACTGTTGTTGTTAAGGCGATTCACGAATCCTCATGTTAAAATGAATGGAATTTAACTACTATTACTTCTTCAGTATTGTATGATATGATATCATTCCAAATATTTGACCACGATTATTTATATATATCCATCCATCAGTAACATATATGGACTTTCTCTACTTTCTGTCTTTCAATTTTCTTCCTTGAATCAATATATCTTCTTGAGAACAGACGTGGCAAATAAGTAATGGACTATACTTTTGAAACAGTTAAAATGGCTAGCAGGTCTGTGACATTTCTAAGTTGCAATATGGCTTAAAACTTGAGGGTCACAATCTGATGAATACTGAAAATGGAGAATGAAGAACACCTAAAAAGAATTTTCTTCATTCTGATTTGTGTGAATACAGGGACAATTATTCATACTAATGAGGAACTGATACAGAAACAGAAAGCTAACTAACTTGTAACTAACAACTTAACTAATTGTTAACTAATCAGGACAGCACTAATTATTTATTGGATGAGACACAACTCAATTAATGCAGAAAACTTTTTTCAAGCATGCATAAAAGAAAAGGACAACAATAAAGTGTAAAACACAAACAATTTCTTATAACACTTTTTTTCATCACATTACTCATTTTATCCTATATTTCTATCTCCTTTTTTCTTTTCTTTGCTGGATTGTATAAAATAAAATGTTACATCATTTCTCAAAAAGAAAAATGATTTTGTTCTGTAAAGGACAGGGGAGTGACTGAAAAAAAAACATAAAAAACAAAAAAGAGTAAATACCTCAGACTAGTCAATGCTCTCCCCTCGTACATCAATCACATCCAAAAGTATAAGAAATTAGGCATCTTTTATCTCTATCCTTCACCACTGGTGAATCTGTCATAGTCATACGAAACCACATGTTTATAGAAGGCAAAACTTTCGACCCTTAATAAATCAGAACAGACAAGAGTCAAGACATTTTTTCCCCTGTCCCTAGCTATATTATATTGACAAACTCATAATCTCTAGTCCACTCACGGAACATAACTAACCCCACCATGATCATTTGCATATCAATAATATAATAAATAAATAAATAAATAATAAGAATCTGATAAACTGAGATCCAAAAAGCAAGGTAACTTGGAGAATATGCGTTTAGCAGATTCCGATATATAATATGAATGTTATGTTTGTTCCAGAGTTCAGCTTAAGCTCTTTCCAAGAAGTTTCACTAGAGTTCATTCACACCCAAAGTAAATGCCACACTTTTTTTATATATATCACCAAAAAATTTCCAGTTTACATCACCAAAAAAAAAAAGTAAATGCCACTTTTTTTCATCATATTATTTATCATAATTATTAATTTTTCTTTATCACTCTCAAGGTGTCTAAATTCTACCAGAAGCAATAAATGAGAATAAAAAAGAAAAATGTAAAATATGATAAATGATATAATAAAGTCTTAATTGCACTGGTCCACATATTATAGTCTCCCACGATTCTGGTCATCCTAAATTTTTTTCGCGATTTTAGTGGCCCAAAGTATGTTGTACTCTTCGGTTTTCAACCCAATTAAATCTACCCAATTAAATCTTGAGTTCTTCAATCCCTTTGAAAAGCTGTTCTTCAATCCCTTTGAAAAGCTCTTGAGCTTAAGTGGCACCCTCTTGGTTAGAGATTCTCTTGGTTAGAGATTTAGTAGAGGTTTCGAGTTGGGTATTCAAATTTAAAAGCTTCTAAGACAGATCAATGTGTCACTCGAGCTCAAGAACTTGTGAAAAAGAATGAAGACATCGACACACAATTGGCTTTTGAAGATAAACCAAAAAAAAAAAAATGGTGACCAAAATTGCCGATAGGCTATGGTAAGGACCAAAAGTGCAATATATATTATATAAATTGTTATATGAATTTGTTATTTTGTTTAATAAAGGAATAACAGTTCAACCCCAAATCCAAATCTCCCAACCAAACAAATTGTAGATAGTTTGCATGTGAAAATTGATTGATCACCTCAAAATGTAATAAAAATGAGAAACAAGACAAGAATGTTACTTTTGTGTGAGAGGGGGAATGATGATGAAATTGAAAAGGCTTTCCTTGTTCTTGTTCTACTTGTTCCACCTGCTGCAAGACCAAATCCTTAGTAGCTTTTTGCATGGCAAAGAAGACGTTATGCCACGTGTTCACCCTTGAGCGTGCCTTAACATTGAACAAGCCCACATCCATGGCTATCAAGTCCTGGTTCTCTACCATCAACACCTCCTCGGGTTCCGCACCATCCAGCATCCAAACAAGACACCAACAGAAACCCTTCGAAATCTCCGAATCGCTGTCGGCTCTAAACCTCATCCTCCGACACTCGTCCATGTGGGCCACCACCCACACCTCCGTGGCGCAACCCACAACCCGGTTCTCCGGAACCCGGTCGGACCGGTCCATGGGAGGCAATAGAGACGCGTAGTGCAAAAGCCTCTTGACCCGATCGATGGGCTCCGAAAGAGACCCGAATTCGGAAGAGAGGCAGTGGAGCTTGTCGTTCACGCCGGTGTGGGAAGCCGTTAATCTGGAGGACCTGCAAACGGAGAGTTTGAGTCGGGCGTGTTTGGGAGTAACGGCGTTAACTTTTGAGAAAAATTGCGAAGAAGGAGGAAGAGGAGGAGACAGGGTCAATAAAGTGGTTGTAGTTGAAGAGACCATTTTTTAATAATAATAAATAATATTATTATTAGTATTATTAATTAGCAGAGCAGAGAAACAAGGGAGGGAATGGAAAATGAAGAATGGTAAAGAGGGAGAGGAATGGATGGGTGAGAGAGATTGTAGTTCGGTGAGGTTTATAAATAACGAGACTTCCTTCCACTAAACCACACCCTTGTTAGTTTTTTCTACTTTCTGCCACCCCGTCAAAATTTAGTATTATTAATTAAAATAATAAATTTAATTAATTTTGATAAATTTATAAAATTAATGATGTATAAATTATCAAGCATTTTAGATGGATGTGATTTAAAATTAATTTCAATAGAATTGATTCCCGGTGCTTCTAATGGGTAACCAAACCAGTATTATAAAAAACGGCTTGAATCGAACGACCGGTACCTGATCACATGACCGGTTCGAGTGACATATTGGATCAGATGTGCAACTAGACCGGAGCAAACTAGTGTGACCCGGTGAATTTTTACAAAAGCGATGACTCGGCACGGTTCATCTTCAACTCGTGCCGGTTCTTTTCAACTAGAGCTCGTCACTGCCTGAAGCCATTTTCCGGTTCGTTGGAGTTGCAGACACTTGAGAGGTATAAGAGGCAGAGACAATGTTGTTTTCCATAGCAGTCGCCGACGATCGTCCCTCACGACTCTCTTTATCGTAGTCACCATGGATAAACACCAAACCAAAGACTAAGAAACAACAAAAATAGAGGAACAACAAGACACAGGAGTGCCTGATTGAACAATTAGAAAAAATAGAAGAGAGGAGAGGAAGTAAAGCAAGAAAGAAGAAGAAAATGAAAAACAGAGAAACTAAAACGGTTTCCTTTTTTATCTGGTTAACTTGGAAAAAGAGAAACATAAATCTTTCAAGGCATCGCAATTTCCAATAAAGCTCTTAAGCTTCACAAGTTGCAGAAAGAAACACTTTTTTTTTTCTCCAGTTTTTACTATATTATTTTGTATAATTATAATATAAATAAAGTTTTTATAAAATAAAAAAGTTATTATAGGAAAATTAATTTTGGGGTACTCTTATTCTAAAGCCCACCAAGTAGTACACGTTGGGCTTTAACAACCCAAATAGTTATTAAATTCTATGGATTAGTTTTTAAAACAAAACTTTTATATATTATATGTGTGATATTTTTTTATAATTTTAAATATAAAACGGTTTAACCGATTCGACTAGTGACCCATTAATTCAATACCATGATCGAGTTGATTACCGGTCCGAATTTTATAACACTGAACCAAACAGACACATACACTATCAATATAAAAAATTGTACATTACTATCATTCATTAATGTGTTTTCAAATTATTTAATGAGTCTGACAACTCATGTATTACTCTATTTAATTTCTATTTAGTATAAGGTAAAGTTGACTAATTCACACGCACCAATAAAAGTTGTTAAATCTAGTAAATTTTATTGGGGTTTTAAAAAATAGTTTAACTTTATAATTTCACTCTTATTTAATATCATTAACTAACTCCACTATTATTTGAAAGTTGAAAAAACATTAAAATTAATAAAAGTAAATAAAGAAAATGGTAATAAATGCTTCTTTGAAATTATAAAGTGACTTATATAAAGGAATATAAAAAACTTCTAAAATGTGCTTTATAAATAGAAATGGAAAGAATATTAAATTCAATAAATAGTGTTTCACCATATCATAAATTTTTGTTTAAATAAAAAAATTATGTTAATGGTTAAAGAAAATAAGGGAAAAAATGTAAAACCATTACATAAAAAATATATAATATTTAATATCTTAAAAAGTAATTAATATAATTTTATCCTTAATTTCTATTTCAACAACACACTTACAAATATTGGAGTAAACATTAAATATTTAACGGTTTTGATAAAATCAACCTTAACGATAAATTTTTTTATTAAAATAGAAAATATTTATATTTATAATGTAATTAATATTTTTTTTTAAAAAAAACTTTTCATTCTTAAGAATCTTATCCTCAGTCTTTATGGCTGATTTTATCACAACTGAATAATAATGTAGGTTAACAAAATGCTTAAAATTAATATTCTTTATATTGCAAAGTTGCCAAAAATTCAGACATAATAATTACACAGAAGCTAACATAAAAAATAGGATTAGGCATATTGCACGTACGATTGATCTTATCACCTTTGTTCTTAAGAATGAAATTAGTCAAATTACTTAGCTAATGATATTTAAAAAAAGGAAAGGATATCTAATGAATCGATGTTTTGACTATTCCACTTTTTCCCTTGTTGGCCTTTAGACAAGAAATTAGAAATTAAAGCCGGTTTAATTTCTTTTTCTTATTTGAAAGTTCATTTTCAATGTTATAAAATTACTAAACAACCAATATCATATTCTGTAAAAAATTAAAGATTTCAAAGTTATTGTCATGTATCATTTAATTTGGCCACTACGTCAAACACAGAGACGAGACGTTTCCTCATTTACACCTTTGGATTAAGAAAGACAAGAAGAAAATGATAAGGCGTAGAAAATGTGCATCGATTCTGATTTTGATTTTTGTTTGATATTTCCAACTTGCGTTCGGATATATATGATCATGTCAGATTTCATTTAAAAACAAATAAGAGAGAGATAGAAAATAAAATAAAATAAAATAAAGAGAGAGAAAATGAGAGAAATTATAATTGTTGTGATGAGAATAAAAAAAAATAAAAAATAAGTGTAAGAGAAAGAGTAATATAAATAAATGTAAAAAATTAAAATTATTTTTAAAAATACCATATTCGCGTTGTCAGAAAAGTGTATGCATATTATTTTCGGGAGGATCAAGTTTATATCAATCTAAATTGCATCAATTTTTATATTATTGAATAATTTTTAAATTAATAATTACATATTAAATTTTACTGTTGGATTAAAAATTACTATAATATAAATTATATTTATAAAAATTTTAATTGAATTTAAAGTATTTAATATATCATTAGGATATGTAATTTTTGAAATATGGAACTATGTAGAACTGACATTCCGGACATCTCAACTAATGTTATAAAACTCGGACCGGTGATCGACTCGGTCAAGACACTGGGTTAATGGGTCATTGGTCCAACCAGTGAGTCATTGATTAAACCAGTATAATAATTCAATAGTTAAAACCATTGATTCATATTTTTTAGTAAATATTTACATTTAATTTTTTAATACAATAAATAATGAATTAGTGTGTGGTTAAACCAAAAGTTTATTGATATTATATTATAATCAAATAATATAAAAATATGTTTAATAATATATATTATAGACACAACTTATTTTATATTATATAAAGTTTTTAAATATATATTTATTATATTAATTCAAATTAAAAAGAATAAAATAAATGCTCTAACAAAGACAAAGGATATAATTTATCAAAAATAAAAACAAAGGGAAAGAATAGAATCTTTAAAGCGTTTGATGAAATGGAAAATAGTGTGAGAACAATATATATACTAAAACTCACATATATATTAACAAGGAATTAACAAGGAAGCTTTCAGCGCAGTGGTAAATGCATTCCTCCCGAGTAAACCCTTATTTTGGTCCCTGAAAGATTGGCCATCGGTCAACTTGGTCCCTGAAAGAATAAAAATTGTAAAAACGTCCCTGAATGATGTTACCTTCGGTCAAAATAGTCCTTTCGTTAACCCAAGTCTGTTAAAGCTAACAGACTTGCTGACGTGGCATAAAAGACTGAAAGTCTTCATTTTGGTCCTTGCCTAGTCAACCCAAAAGATTGGAAATGTAACATCCCAAATTTTATAAATAAAACAAAAGAAATAAATAATAGTATTAGTAATAATAATATTTTTATGAATAATGTTATTTAATAAAATAAGAATGAGTGGGTTGAGGGTGGGCCAAACCCAGTTAAGTATTTAAGTAAGGAGGGGTTACCAATTCACCCTAATCCTTATTTTTCAAAACGTCAGAGAGCAAAACCATAAGAAGGGGAAAAATGACTCCACAAGGAGAAGGTGCTGCAGAGTAGATCAGTGAAAGGGAGCCACCATTCGCTTTTGGGATTGTCATCTATAAGGTACGGGGGGAAGAGTGCTACTTGTATGTGTATGTGGCAGTGTTTGGGTAGTGAGGGCAACCATAAGACCCTCTAAGACTTTTAAATTCGAATTTGTTATGTGCATCATGTGTTGTATGATGAAAATTTGTTTGCTTTGATGTTTAAACGTGCTAATCTTGATTAATCTTGATGAATTGATTGATGGTAGCAAGAATAGCGAAAAGGGATAAGTAAGGGTTTAGTGATGAGGAATCATAATAGATTAGATGTGTTAATTTGTAGTAAAGATTGATGTTTTCATTGAATTTGTTCGGTAAAAACGTGTTGGATTGAAGTATTAACAATGAGGATTGATTAGGGGTTGAAGAAAAGGGTTTAAAAGGAGTAAAAATCGCAAGAACTGTCGATTCGCGTCGCTGGTAATCGATTACAGCAGTCTGTAATCGATTACAGGGTTTTCTGGGCAGAGTTGGGTGAGTTTGGGTTGCTGGTAATTGATTACAAGGGGTCTGTAATCGATTACCAGAGAGTTGAGTTCCTGGTAATCGATTATATCTGTGTGGTAATCGATTACCAGGCTTTGACAACTTTCTCGCCTGGAAAAGAATGTGTCTGTTAAGGGTGCAAATGAGCTCGGAATACTATCATATAGAATATCAAATTGAAGCCCTGAATCTTAACTTTCTAACAGAAGTGGAATTATCTTAATTGGACATCTAGAACTCTAGATATTTCAAAATTAGTCCACCAAGGTCATTAAGCTTAAAACTTGAAGACTCCAAAATTGAGTAATGGTCTCTGGTAATCGATTACAGCTATGTGGTAATCGATTACCAGGCCAAAATGAGTATGAGAGTGTTGTTTAAGTGGTGTTGTGATCCTTTTAATCATTTGTTGATAATTATGTGAATTATTTGTGGAATTGATAGATTAATTGGATGTATAAAGTGTATAGATTGTGGCATGAGTATGGTGGCGTAAGTATCTTATGTGATGTCCTATGTTATAATAATTGTTATGTGATGTGGTGTGGTGTGATTATAATAAAAGAGATTGCATGAGATATATGTATAAATGATGATTGATGCATTGAGCATGAGTATATGAGATGTGATTGTATGAGATGATGTTGATGTAATGAGCATGAGCATATGATGTATGAGATATATGAGTAGCCAAACGTGGCTTAAATATCCTAGCCCAGGAGAGGGGCGGCGAGTAGGGTAGGGTTTGATGACCATGATGGGGACATTCTATGCACGGACCCATCGAGGGGGTGCAACCCATCGGCCAAGAGAGGGCATTAACGGTAGGGCCATCATTGCGGGGCGGATGTCTCTGCACGAGCCCAAGAGAAGGGTGTTTAACTGTGCAACCTATCGGCCAAGAGAGGGCATTTAATGGTAGGGCCATCATTGGTAACAACTAGGGAGATTGATGAGGTGCGCCCATTGTGCGGAGTTCCAAGTCATGATCCTTAGGAAGAGTTTTTGTGCATGAGCATAGAGTGAGTTTACATGGAATTTTATGATGTTGTTAAAATGTGAATTTATGTTATGAGTATTATGTGTTGAGTGTGGAGAGTGTGTTCTTTATGATTGTGTAGAGTGTGAATTATATATTTGTGATGAGATAATATGTTGAATAATAAGAGTGTGAGTTGATATGAATGATGATGATTATGTGGTGAACTTGATGATGATGATTATGTGTTGGGTGGGGATAGGGTAGCCTTCTGCATTGGATGTATGAGTTGGTGTTCTTTTCCTCACCGTACTCTCTGTGGTTATTTTATAGGTGATGAAGATGGCACTCAACGTGTCGAGTATTGAAATGGTGGGGTCTCACTCTGATACTTGTGACATTCAGGGCTTAGTATTAGGAGTTTACTATTATTCATGTTATTGAGTAGAGATTGAGGAAAACTGTTTTAAGTGTCTTACATGGCCAAGTGATATTTTTAAGATATATGTTGATATTTTGATGTTTTGGCTTTTGAAAACCGTTGACTTTACTTTCTATTTAAATCGAGTTGTCCTTGGATTAAATGGCATTTTAAAGTGAGAGATGTGAACATTTTTACCCGATGTGGTCCGTAACGTTTCCTTAATATTTCGATTTATTGATTGTATTAGAGATTGGGGTAGAAGGGTGTCACATTTAGTGGTATCAGAGCAGGTCGGTTCACCGGCCGTGAGTTATGCGTTTGCTATGCTTTTGTGGTGTTGATTGTGATGTTGATTGAGTGAATTATATTGCGTTGATTTAGCTGTTTGTTTGACTGGTCGGTTCACCGGCCTTGAGTTATGTGTTTGTTGTGCTTCTGTGGTGCTAAATTGTGATGTTGATTGAGTGAGATGCATTATTGACTTTTTTCTTAGTTTTCAGTGTCCTGCAATGTTGATATATCTTTGATTATCTTGCTTCAAGTGATTGGGACTGGCCACCCTAATGATTTGAACTTGATAAGGGAAGATGTGACGACTTGCAGAGGGAATGTTGTGTCAATAACATTGCTAGAAGAAAATCTTTGCGAAAATATTTTAAGAAAGAAAATTTTAAATTGGATTTCTTGATTTGAAAAGAGTTTTGTATAATATAGATTGCATACATGCATACACTGCATTGCATCATACTGAGACGTGTATTAGAAGTCTTGTATGACATGGATGAATGATATGATTGTGATGATATTTTTATCATGTTATGTAATGTGAATGATGATTGTATAATATTTTAAATTTAGATAAGATGAGAGAAGAAAACAAATAAACAATAAATTGTTTGAATATCTAAGAATGAGGTTGTGCTTAAGTGGGAGACTCCTAAGTTAGTGAATGAGATTAGAAGTTTTCTTGGGTTGGCTGGGTATTATAGGAGATTTATAGAAGGATTTTCTAAGATAGCTTTACCTTTGACTGAGTTGACTAGGAAGGGGGTTGCTTTTGTATGGAATAGTAAGTGTGAGCTTAGTTTCCAAACCCTTAAGGAACAATTGACTAGTGCACCAGTGTTAGTTTTACCTGATCTTAGTAAACCTTTTGTAGTGTATTGTGATGCTTCTAAGATGGGTTTAGGTGGAGTGTTAATGCAAGAGGGTAAAGTAGTAGCTTATGATTTTAGGCAATTAAAATTCCATGAGAGAAACTACCCTACCCATGATCTTGAGTTAGCAGTTGTGGTGTTTGTGTTAAAGATGTGGAGACATTACTTGTATGGTTCCAAATTTGAGGTTTTTAGTGACCATAAGAGCCTTAGGTATTTGTTTGATCAGAAAGAGTTGAATATGAGGCAAAGGATGTGGTTGGAATTTCTAAGGAATTATATTTTGAATTGAGTTATCACCCTAGTAAGGCTAATGTAGTAGTAGATGCTTTAAGTAGAAAATCTCTTTATGTTAGTTCTTTGATGATTAAGGAAATGGATCTCTTGACTCAGTTTAGGGATTTGAGTTAGCTTGTGAGGTAACTTCTGATAGTGTGAAGCTAGGAATGATTCGAGTAAGTAGTGATTTGTTGAGGGACATTAGAAATGCTCAATTAGAGGACCCATTCTTGGCGATTAGGCGTGAGGCTATAGAAAATGGTAGTGGTGGAGAATTTGTCTTAGGTGTAGATGGAGTAGTAAGATTTGTTTTAGGTCCATATGTAGTACAACAAACCACAAATAAGGTTGAGTTAATTTAGGAGAAGTTGAGGGAGTCTTTCCAAAAGTTGATCATCTCAGGAAAATTCGATGGACGAATTTTCTTTTTAGGAGGGGAGAGTTGTAACATCCCAAACTTTATAAATAAAATAAAAGAAATAAATAGTAGTATTAGTAATATTAATATTTTTATGAATAATGTTATTTAATAAAATAAGAATGAGTGGGTTTAGGGTGGACCCAACCCAGTTTAGTATTTAAGTAAGGAGGGGTTACCAATTCACCCTAATCCTTATTTTTCAAAACGTCAAAGAGCGAAGCCATAAGGAGGGGAGAAACGACTCCACAAGGAGGTGCTGCAGAGTAGATCAGTAAGAGGAAGCCACCATTCGCTTTTGGGATTGTCATCTCTAAGGTACGGGGGGAAGAGTGCTACTTGTATGTGTATGTGGGAGTGCTTGGGTAGTGAGGGCAACCATAAGACCCTCTAAGACTTTTAAATTCGAATTTGTTATGTGCATCATGTGTTGTATGATGAAAAACTGTTTGCTTTGATGTTTAAACGTGCTAATCTTGATGAATTGATTGATGGTAGCGAGAATAGCGAAAAGGGATAAGTAAGGGTTTAGTGATGAGGAATCATAATGGATTAGATGTGTTAATTTGTAGTAAAGATTGATGTTTTCATTGAATTTGTTCGGTAAAAACGTGTTGGATTGAAGTATTAACAATGAGGATTGATTAGGGGGTTGAAGAAAGGGGTAAAAATCGCAAGAACTGTCGTCTCGCGTCGCTGGTAATTGATTACAGCATTCTGTAATCGATTACAGGGTTTTCTGGGCAGCGTTGGGTGAGTTTGGGTTGCTGGTAATTGATTACAGCTGTGTGGTAATCGATTACCAGGCTTTGACAACTTTCTCTCTTGGAAAAGAATGTGTCTGTTAAGGGTGAAAATGAGCTCGGAATACTATCATACAACCTATCAAACTGAAGCCCCGGATCTTAACTTTCTAACAGAAGTGGAATTATCTTAATTGGACATCTAGAACTCTAGATATTTATAAATTAGTGCACCAAGGTCATTAAGCTTAAAACTTGAAGACTCCAAAATTGAGTAACGGTCTCTGGTAATCGATTACAGCTGTGTGGTAATCGATTACCAGGCCAAAATGAGTATGAAAGTGTTGTTTAAGTGGTGTTGTGATCCTTTTAATTATTTGTTAATAATTATGTGAATTATTTGTGGAATTGATAGATTAATTAGATGTATAAAGTGTATAGATTGTGGCATGAGTATGGTGGCGTATGTATCTTATGTGATGTCCTATGTTATAATAATTGTTATGTGATGTGGTGTGGTGTGATGTGGTGTGGTGTGATTATAATAAAAGAGATTTCATGAGATATATGTATAAATGATGATTGATGCATTGAGCATGAGTATATGAGATGTGACTGTATTAGATGACGTTGATGTAATGAGCATGAGCATATGATGTATGAGATATATGAAATATACGAGTAGCCGAACGCGGCTTAAATATCCTAGCCCAAGAGAGGGGCAGCGAGTAGGGTTCGATGACCATGATGGGGACATTCTATGCACGGACCCATCGAGGGGGTGCAACCTATCGGCCAAGAGAGGGCATTAACGGTAGGGCCATCATTGCGGGGCGGATGTCTCTACACGAGCCCAAGAGAAGGGTGTTTAACTGTACAACCTATCTACCAAGAGAGGGCATTTAACGGTAGGGCCATCATTGGTAACAACTAGGGAGATTGATGAGGTGCGCCCATTGTGCGGAGTTCCAAGTCATGATCCTTAGGAAGAGTTTTTGTGCATGAGCATAGAGTGAGTTTACATGGCATTTTATGATGTTGTTAAAATGTGAATTTATGTTATGAGTTTTATGTGTTGAGTGTGGAAAGTGTGTTCTTGATGATTGTGTAGAGTGTGAATTATATATTTGTGATGAGATAATATGTTGAATAATAAGATTGTGAGTTGATATGAATGATGATGATTATGTGTTGGGTGGGGATAGGGTAGCCTTCTGCATTGCATGTATGAGTTGGTGTTCTTTTCCTCACCGTACTCTCTGTGGTTATTTTATAGGTGATGAAGATGACACTCAACGTGCCGAGTATTGAAATGGTGGGGTCTCACTCTGATACTTGTGACATTCAGGGCTTAGTATTAGGAGTTTACTATTATTCATGTTATTGAGTAGAGATTGAGGAAAACTGTTTTAAGTGCCTTACATGACCAAGTGAGATTTTTAAGATATATGTTGATATTTTGATGTTTTGGCTTTTGAAAACCGTTGACTTTACTTTCTATTTAAATCGAGTTGTCCTTGGATTAAATGACATTTTAAAGTGAGAGATGTGAACTTTTTTACCCGATGTGGTCCGTAATTTTTCCTTAATATTTCGATTTATTGATTGTATTAGAGATTGGGATAGAAGGGTGTCACAGGAAACCCATCAAATTGGTCCTTGCCCAGTCAGCCCAAAAGATTGGAAACCCATTAAATTGGTCCCCCTCCCTCTCTCATTCTGTAAGTACTCTCTCTCTCCACCTGGTTTGTGATGAGTTCCTTGTGACCCAGGAAGCTGCATGTTTTTGTCTCTCTGATTTTACAAACTAGATATAATTGCTATGGCCAACACATACCTATCATCCAAAACCCACTTCATGAATTTTTGTCGATTAAGAAAATAAGTACATGATAATGAAAGCAAATATATATAGGGGTTTATAGCCTCCTCCCCTTTATTGTAGGACTGGAGGGTAGTTCTCCCTTCTCATTCAGACATAAAAGTTCTACTTTTCTGATTTAAAAACCAAAAAGTTTTTGGAGTATTTAAGCCATTTTATTAATGTTTTTCTAAAATCTAAATTAATTAATTATCCTCCTTTATTTACTTGTACCATTAATCTCTTACCTCATATTTTCCCTCAACTCACTAATTTCAGTTTCTCATGTAAAATGTCTTAACACCCCTAAACATTCTGGCTTTTTAATTTCAAAATACTTAACTTGCCAGACTTGGGATATGACAATTATATCAATTTAAAATACATTTGGTTGTCAATAGCCATAGTCTGGAAATCTGAGTACTTCTAGTAACAATAGTGATGTATGTATACCGAACTTTGAAGAACAATAATTTTTTATGAGATTGCATTTATTGTAAAGAAACTTGTAGATTTTTTTTCTTCTTTTTCTTGCTTATCACTGACGGTTTTGTAACTGCAGTGTTCAGTTTCTTGCTAAACTCCTTCACCTTCTCATCATTCTGTCCAAAACCTCATTTTTCTCTCTTCAAAAAATAAAAAAAAGTTATTGGTGAGGGATGGGGACCAATTTATAAGGTTGCAGCCTTATAGGATTGCTGTAAAGGAAGAGCTTACAGAGAGAGGGGGAGGGGGAGGGAGACCAATTTGATGGGTTTCCAATCTTTTGGGCTGACTGGGTAGGGACCAATTTGATGGGTTTCCAATCTTTTGGGTTGACTGGGCAGGGACCAAAATGAAGACTTTCAGTCTTTTATGCCACATCAGCAAGTCTGTTAACTTTAACAGACTTGGGTTAATGGAAGGACTATTTTGACCGAAGGTAACATCATTCAGGGACGTTTTTGCAATTCTCATTCTTTCAGGGACCAAGTTGATCGATGGACAATCTTTCAGGGACCAAAATGAGGGTTTACTCCATTCCTCCTTTAACATAGTTGTCACGGGTTCAAATCTCATCTTGGAGCGTTTTTGGAATTTCTATTCCGAGAATGTTCAAACGTTGTTGCCCGTAGCGAGCGAATCGAGCCGGTTTGACCGAGTCAATAAGCTGGTTTGACCGAGTCAATGATGTCAGACACGGTTCAACTTCATAACCGATCCACTAACCTGACTGGACTGGTCACTGGTCCGGTTTCCGGTCGAACCGGTCCGACCGACCGGTCCGGTTTTTATATCACTGATCCCAACTCGACACAATGTGGGTAGAGGATTTTTTGTGGGTATTGTGGATAGTCAGTTTTATTGAATCGAGATAAAAAATTGAAGTTATTTAAACTTTAAAAATAAAGACTTGAACCTTGTATTTTTATGGATTTTTATGCACTGACTCAGTTGAGCTAACCCATTTTTCCTGATCTAGAACTATTGAACCTACAAAATAATTTTTGAAATAGATAACCAATACAAAAATCTCTTGATTAAAAAGGGAACTATGCACCTATAGAATTTTGCACGCTCTAGGAACCTCCAAGAGGAAACATCCTTCAGCTTCTTCAAGCGGATGCTCAAGGAGTGTCTTTTGCTACTTTCTATATTGCAATTTTTGTTTTTATTTTATTTCTTTGCTATTTTTTATCATCTTTTTGCTCTCTTTATAAAAAAAATATCATTGAGATTAATGTCATATCTATTTTTGACATATATGAAAATAAAAATTATTTAATTATAAATTTATTATTAGTATTAAAATATTACAAAATCTAACACAAATAATCAAGACAATAAATAATTATTATAATTCAACGGTTGAACCGAGAAAAATCATATTCTTTCCATAATAATAGAATGATGGAGGTGGATAAGATCTTACCTTCAAAGTCTCGTGATAGGACTCATACGTACCCAACATCAAGGGCATGGTGTGAAACATAAGGATGAGATAAATGTTGCTTGTACAAACAACATTTACAATAAAGAGAGGTAAAGGGATAAAAAGAGAAAGAAAAAAGAAAAATGAAGTGTGGGCTGTGATGGGGAGAGATAAAGAGAACAAATATGTTATATAAGTTGTTGTATGATTTTATTGTATGAATATGTTATCTCCAAAGCTGAGCGTTCAATTGGCGATAAGGAGTTGGTGGTGGGAACTTCTGCACATTAGAATTCAAAGCCTTTGTAGGGCGTTATTTCTTCTACTAACTATCATTGCATATTATTTGTAGGAATTGATGGCGAGTTAGAAGTTAGTTACAAATCTATTGAAAGACTTGAAACAAATGTATGACACTTCTTTCATCATTTTGCTTGAGACCCATTTTTGAGTGATTATGCAGAACTTTTAGTTAAGGCCCCGTTTGGGGTGATTGCCAGTTTTTAATTGTTGCTTTTTCAAAAATTAAAATCAAGTTTTAAGAACACAAAACTAAAAACTAAAAACCCATTTTATAGCTTTAAAAAAGACTGAAAACAATTTTGAAAATAGTTTAAAACTAACTTGCTATCCTTTTATCTAAATATGTTTTGTTTCGAAAATGAAATTTAAAAATCAAAAACTGAAAATTGGCAACCACCCCAAACGGGGCCTAAATAAGTGATTTTTGTGGTTAAGACAGAAGGGTTTGTTGGAGGTATATGGAGATTTTGGGATGGGAAGGTTGTGACTGTCGAGGTTGTTTAATCTACTTTTAAATCCTTTCATCTTAAAATTTGGTGGAGAAAAAAATAATCTCTTGTGGGTGACCATTGTTTACAGAAGCCCTCACTTTGCTAGGAGACAAGGGCTTTGAGATGAGTTATGTGATAGAAGGACCCCTAGTGCATTATAGGACATTTTAACACTATTGTTTCTCCACACAAAGAATGGGAGTTTCTGATTCCCTATATTCTCATGGCTTTATTCATTTTTGTGATTTTTTTGAGGGATTGGGAACTTCTTGATGTTGGCTTTATTACTTTGAGGCGAAGTCAACTATGGGAAAGGTTGGACAGAGCCTTAATGAACTTATATTTCAGGTCAATGTTTTTAGAGGCTACAATTACTCATCTTCCTCAGTATAAATTGGATCGCTCTTCTCTTTGGTTAAGTTGAGTTCCTTGCCTAGTTCTAATTGGCATAAAAGATCCTTTCGCTTTCTTGCTTCCTAACTTTCTTATTTACATTTTGAATCCTTCATGATTGGTGCATGAGATCCTTTATACTCATGGTTAGAAAATGTTGGAGAAATTCCAAGAGAAGTTATAGTCTTGGAATAAGGATGTCTTTGGAAATAATTTTAAATGTAAGCATAAGCTTCTTAGGCAATTGAAGGGTATTGCTCGAAAGCGTGCTCTAAATAATAAGCAATATTTGGCTCATATTGCAAAAATTTCTTTAATCAAGAAGAAGTTTTATGGTTCCAAAAATCTCAATGTAAATGTAAAGTGGTTCAAAAGAGTTGAATTGTAATCCTTGAAAATTTTTTGGTCCAACCTACAGTAATTTTGAGAAGCTTCTTGACCTTTGCTCAAGGAAAAACTTAGCTATCAGAAGTTACTTCTAGAAGATAGTGATTAACGCACTTAAAAAAACTATGCTAGTTTTAAATTATCTTCTAAATGCAAGCAAGTCATAAGAATTAATTTTGCTAATGTTTATCCTTCCAAATACAGTATGTAATGCAAATAGTTAGATTATACAGGAAAAAATAATCAAAATAAAGTTTATATTAATTGGATATTTTCTAAGCCAAGTCAAAAATGAAAAATCAGATAAATTATGTTTTCTTCCCTCCTTGTAATTTTGCTGAAGAGTCAAACTTACATATATTTCATGACCGCACTCATGCTTGTGAGGTTTGGATTTGCTTATTAGTTTGATTTTTGTCAAGGTGATGTGGTGTATGGCTCACATATATGATCTTAATAAAATGATTGTTATTCATGTCGTTCCTAATTGAGACATTTTTATGGCGTTGCGTTGGACCTAATGTAACACTCTCATCCCATGGTTGGTGCTATTGACTAAGTCAGAGGAATTTCATTAATTTTGCTTTAAGAAAGTGAGGAAGATATGTATTTTTTAAATGTTATTCTTGTTTAACAAAATTTTCATTTAGGATAAAGGAAGAAGGAATACATTAATATAGAAAACATCATTTTATTATAATTTAAATCACAAATAAAGTACATACGTTCAATTAATGTTTAACTTCATACATTACAAAAGGAAGAGTAAACTTTCTATCTGGGTTAAACTTTAACTTTACTGTACACTTCTAATTATATATAACCCTAAATCAAACCACTTGACTCATCAAGTTCCGACTAGACTTGAACTTTACGTCTATCTTCACCATAGCAGACGCCCACAAAATTCTTACCCCCTTAGATATCACAAGGAACAAAAGACAATGACAACAAATCACAAAGGTGGTGAGAACACTTTACATGAACTCACCTAACACAAAATATAATGACTAATGCAACAAACCAAACAAGGGACAGACAGTCCACATAACTGTAGACACATATACTCAGATACACACATAAAATAATCACAGAGCAACATATATGGTGCATGTAACTAAATTAACATGTTTTCAAATCATGGAATCTTATGTAATGAACGTGGGCCCAAAGGGTAATCATCACCACAGTTCACACAACAACTACAAAATATGGAAGCGATCAGGAACTAGAGTCTGTACTAGTCCCGGTATTAAGAGTCTTTGCTCATATATATTTTTTTTACCGATCTTTCTTTTGTGATTCTTCCAGACTATCTCCGCTGATCCTGAAAACCAAGAGAGAGATAAGAATTATTGAGTCCAAGACCCTCTTGAACAAAGATTTTAATGACACCAAACTTTCATAATAAAGTTCTATGTGTTATGAATGCTTTAGTACTTGAGAATGCTTGAAAGAATGTAGGAAAAGATACATTAGGAAGGTGGAAAGATAAAAAACATCATTTAACATCAGAACATTTGTCCAGAAGCATATTACATATAGCTTTCATGTCAATAATGATGTAGCAAGTTCAAGAATTAACTTCTCAGCTTTAGGAAGGTCAAGACAGTTCATCTAAAATCCCATGAACATTAAACTGAGTTGTATCAAGCTTCAGAAGCAAAGTTGAAAATTTAGACGGATATTTCAAGACCACTGGAAGCATGAGAATGAGCTTTTTATGAAACCTGACACCTTCTGAATATGAAAGATCACTTAAGCATCTCAAACATATTCATTCCAAGTGTCACTTATGCAAACAAAGCAATTGGAGAAGGTCAATATCACTAGAAACACAGTTTTGGCTTTAGAATCAAAACCTACAATAAAGTTATTAATCTCCAGAAGAATCATATTCGAATTTCAAAATAAATATGTTCAAAGTATCTTTATAAGCATTGAACAAGTTCCCACACTCCTCAAGCTATTATCCTTGAATAATTCAAGTTAGAGGACTAATCCTTTAATGAAGATTCATTATTAAGCATGGACAAAATTTGTAATGGACTAAATATAATTTTGTACCAGATAATACAAATTGAACGTAATTCCAAAAAACATAATCCTATCCAGAAGCACAAGTGTTATCTAGAAGCACAAATATTGTCCAAAAGCACAAATCTGCAGAATTTCATTCAACAGCAGGAAATACAATTGAATTATTCATGAAATCATTATTCAACTAAGAAGGACAATCATGTAAAAAGGATCTAGAATAACAAAATTTACATTCACAAGCATCAAGTTGTTTTCCAGAATCACAAAAAAACACAGTATGCATCTTAGAAGCTTGTAAATATTTTTCTGATGTTCCAGAAGGAAAAATTTGCTTTAGAAGCATATAGATACAACTCAATTAGTCAAACATGGACCAAGGATGAAAGAGAAAGGTCATATGTGACGACAACACTCACCGACCGACAAAGCTCACTTTTGACCAACCTTGATGCTTCCCAACGGCTAGTTGGACTCCTTGGTGCTATAAATAGTTGATGGGTATTGAAGTAATTCACTAGACAATAGCCTGAGACAAAAAGCTCCCGAATTTCTGCTTTTGCACTACCTTTCTCCTTTTGAAGAAACATTTCTTCCACAAGATGCTTCTGCAAATACTTAAAATCATTTTTCTGCATTAGAAGTGTTACATACAACTTTGTATTGTATAGTTTATCCACTCCTTAAGTGTTAAGAGAAAGCCCACTATCAAAAACCAACTCTATCAAAGAAGGTAGTTGTATTAAAAGCTAATTATAAGAGTTAGTGTTGGTTGTGAAGCTAGAATAGTCTTGTAAAAAGAGAAAAGTTGTTGTGAAAAGCTTGAGGAGGCTTTGGAAATAATACTTGGTTTAAGCCTGACGAGGCAATGGGAAAACAATACCTTGTAATCAAGTTTGTTTAGTGGAAAATCCTATTAAGGTAGTTACTGGATGTAGCCCAATGATTGTTGAGGGTGAGCCAGTATAAAACTCATTGTCCAATATCTCTTACCCTTAGTCTCTTTATTTTTCTATACTCATATTGAATGATTTGTTAGTTATTGTTCATACCTTGAATATTTAGCAAGCTGAAAACCAGATTTTGACAAACTTGTTTTAAACTGATATTTCCACATAAATCACATCCATATCAGTTCAAATACATACTGATCTAGAAAATTTTATCAAATTATGAAACTATTTTATGCTTCAAAAGCACATTTCTTGAAATTTGTTCATAGTTAACATTGAATCTTGAGGTGAAAAATATCCGATCTTTGCAGACTTGGTTTAATCCAATTTTATCAGAATATATGATAAAATTGGATTAAATCCAAGTCTGGAAAGTTTGATCAAGTTTCAAATTTATTTGATACTTCAAAAGCATAATTTATCATATTTCACTTATAACTTGGTTTAAAAATAACATATTGATATAAACTTGCTTCTGAACAGTTTTTTTTATATATAATATGATTAATTATTAGTTAAATAACTATTCTGGAAATTTATTAATATATAAACTCGTTTGACCTTTTAGAAGCATTTTTTAAAGTATTTGTTTCACTGTTTTGCTCTGCAGAAGCATTATAATATTCTGAACTTTATTTAAGTTCTATGTATAGTAAATACACCATGTAGAAGAACAAACTTTGGTGATATTAATCCCTATGATATTTCTTTCATTTGAAAAGATAGTTTGGATTAACTTAATTAGCATATTGCACTAATTAATATCTTTTAGAAGTAACTTCCGATAGCCAAAGTATTCATTGAGAAAAGATCAGAAAGTTTCTCAAAGTACTTATAGGTTGGACCAAAAATTTTCAAGGGTCAAAATTCAACACCCCCTTCTTATTACTCTCTGAACCACATCAGGAATAACCAAGATTTGTTACAAGGGCTCGATAGTAGGTAGCGATCCTACGCCATTGTAGTCCAATCTGGAACTTGACTATCCTCAAGATTGGCGTCCTTTACAAGATCGAGTGCACCAGTCCCTACCGATTTTGCACCATGTACCAAGGTGAATATTTCATTTCCTTGTCATAAGGTACACAACATTAGACATCACCAACGAACAATGATGCATGTCATAACTTATGCATTCACAGCATATTCAGCCTTTACCGGCAAAGTCACCCCGAATCTTTTCACACAACCACTCCCCGTGGTGTAACCAAAGATTCGGTAACTTCCCTTCGTAAAAAATTCAAACCCCAACTTGAGTCAATCCACACTCTCTCTATAAGCTTCTCAAGTCTTATGTGAATAGGGTGTATTTATTACAAGCTTTTAGGGTACGTTGTATTTATTTATTTTCATGATTGATAAATGATTAAACTCATCCCATATAACTTACTAAGACTTATGATTGTATTTTATGAATATTACCTCACATCATGTCAAATATTGAGTTTTAAGGTTTATGATTTATAGGATCCCTAACACTAGGGTGGCAGGTAAAGCAAACCCAAAATACCGAATGGAAAATTGTATCTTTTGGTTAGGTCACACGCATGTTAACAGGTTACTTGGGCAAGAAAGTTATATAGATGCAGTAATAAGCGGGAGGGTTCGGTTCTTAAAAAGTGGTTAGTTAGGGCCCGAACTCAACCTCAGATGGTTAAAGCTCATACTACATATATAAATCTAAAGAGATTGAGACACACACACACAATATATATGGGCGATGATAGCAGTGGCTTTAGGATGATGTGCAACGGCGACCGTTGCCGTGGAGGGGTGTAACAACGACTCTGGTTGGCTGGGTAACCAGGTTATTTTTCTTATTCTCTAATCATTCACTTTCTCACTGTATCTCTCTCTTCCTCTTTTCTTTGGTGGTATTTTTTCTTAGATTCTCTTTTTTTGATTTGCTGCTTGCCAAGTTAGTTTTGCCTATGTTTTATCTTTCTAAGTTGAATAAGTTGAGGTTATATATTACTAGATTTTTTGTTGTATGTGTCAAATGGGATTTCACTTTCCTAATTTTTTTCATTTGAATAAGAGCTTAAATTTTCGTCAAAATGGAAGTTTTTTGAGAAGGTGGATCTAGTTGTCATAGTTCACAAACTATTGCATGCATGAAATGGTTGCTTATGAGTTGTTTGAGAAACATAAGAGAGGTTAAACAGGTCCTCTAAACTATTCATCATATGAAATTGTGATTTCCTCACATAATGGTTCGGTGGTCTATTTAACCTTTGGTCCCATGTGTTGTTATGGTTGCTGAGACAGGATGACCCTCTCATGGCATGATGAAGAATTACAAGTAGATGCAAGAGCTTATATTGTAGTATTAATGTAACTACTTTTTAATTGGCATAGCATCATCTATATTCTATTTTTTAAAAATTTACAAATATACCAAATAAGCAAGTAATATTTTTTTTTGTCTTATTTAGTAATGTGTAACATTGGGCTATCAACTTATCAATTATTACTGCTAAAATTTATCTATTTAAATGGTCCAATTGGATGATTGAAGAGCTATTATAATTTATAATAATTTAAATATAAAAAGGAACAAGTAATTGATTTTTGCACCGTTCTGAATAAGAAATGTACCCCTCCATATTTTAAACTATATATTATTTATTTTGTACTTATAGATTTTTTACTCCAATTAATTACTATCCCTCTTTACAACCAATCCCTTTGCAAGTTATGTGCGCACTTACAACTGTCAAAGTAAGCTAGCCCAACTCATCACCACTGGTTATTAAAAAGTGAGTTGAGTCCGACAGACTCACTTTTTTTGTGACCTGGGAAAATATCGACCTGACTCAACTCACCACTGTTTGGTGGATTAAATTGGTTTGCTTATCTAAATTTTTTTAAAAAATAGAAAATCAGAAAAAAAAAAAGCTTAACACCTAATAAGTAACTAAGAAATCAATTATCACCGTTCAAGCAGAACGCGAGCTAATCAGAGCAGGTGAACAGTAACCGCCACAAACAACCATAAAGAACCACCAACAGAAGTAGAAGCGAGACACGACGAATAGAAGCGTGTGACTACAAAATAAGGACACAAAACTGATCGCATAGGAGAAGCTGACCATTGATAGCATATATTAAATATATACTTATATAATAAAATTATATTACGTTACAAAATATATAGAATCATATATAAAGAATAATATACAATAATATTTTATATAATTTATATATAATAAGTAATTATATAATATTCAATGTTTTTTTTGGATAATTTTTTTTAAAAAATAACTAATGGAAAAGATACTTCTTTGAAATTTAATTAAATATCTCATTTTAAAAATAAATTTTAAAATGGACATAATTTTCTTATATATATTATGGAATAAAAAAAATATACTTAATAAATTCTTAATATTTTTATTGAAAATTATGGAATAAAAAATAAATACAAATTTTGGAATATTATATATATATAAAACTTAAAATTATATTAAAATTTTAAATTTTAAAGACAATAACAAAAATTTAATTTACGGAATAGTATATGTTAACTATTCCAGAAATTAAATTCGGGAATGTTTAGTATTACGAATACAATACAGTCCAGAATTCAAATTATGAAATAGTCAAGATATATTATTCCGGAAATTAAATTCCGGTTACTAGTTAAAAATAAAATTTTTCGTAGACTTTTTGACGAAAAACATCATTCAGAAATGAAAAATAAAACTTCCAAAAATGGCAAGGAAAAATCTCATATAATCGAACAACAATCATTTGAATTGATTACTATCTGTATAAGGCTATTTTTGGTATTATAATAAACGAAAAATATTAAAGGAATGTATTCACTAAAGAGAAGGGTGCAAAAATCAATTTCCTTAAGGCTTTGTTTGTGAGTTTACTGAGAAGGGAAAAGAAGGATTTAGGAGGGAAGGGAAAGGGAAAGGGGAGGAAAGGAGGGAACAATGGAGGATAAACTCTCCCCTTGTTTGGGAGCTATAATTTGGGAAGGGGAAGGGAAATGGAGGATATACATGAAAAAAGACAATTTTACCCTTTAATTCTAAAAACTAATATAATATTTTTTTAATTAAAAAACTCACCTGCCCCTGTTGCTAATTTTTTCAACATTATCAAATGTTGACCAAAACTGAATGTTACCATTTTTTATTTTTATGAATATTTAAATGTTTTTTTAATTATTATTTATCAAAAAATAACCAACTGAAGGTGCGTTAATTTTTTTTACGTTTGCAAGCTTTATATTTTTTATGAATATTCAAATGTTTTTTAATTTTATTATTTACTAAAAAATAACAAACCATAATACCTTTTTAAAATTTTTATTTTTTTATACATATTATTTACTAAATATTTTTTATCAAATAAATAATAGATTTTTTATAAAAATATAATATGTATTACAAACAAACTTATATTTTAACTTGATAAAAATATATCACTAGATAAAAACTTATAAATATTTTACCTTTAATTTTATAATGAATTTAAAAAATATTACTAGAATTTGAATTTATAGTTACTTACAATAAATATTAATATAAATTTAATATTTTTATTAGTAGCAAATATCAATTAAATTATATTCAATTGATAAACATCATAGATAAAAACTCAAATTAACAACTCTTATATATTTAAAATGTTCAAATACAAGATACTATTATCCAAATGCAGAAATAAACTCCATGAATTAAAGACCATTTTAGCATAAGTGCATTCCTTATATTGTCAAGATCTTTTAGATAGGAACAAGCTACAAAAAAATTCAAGACATGTTTTTTCTACAAATATTATCATTGTAACATGTTCAAAAATAACATTTGAATTGTGAAGAAATCGTGTAATCTTTCTTTAATACCTGCAACATAAAAACAAATAAAATAAGTGAGTATTAATGGTAACTCAATAGAAAAATAAATACAGTATAAGACTCATGTATATGGGATAATATGCAACCAGAATAACATTACTATACGTACTTCTAGTCATCAACAAGCAATTAACACAATGAATATAAGATTTTATTGTAAGTAGGAAAGAAAAGCTGCGGATAGTTAAATTAAGCACATGTTGAATTGGTCAAGATTTTATTGTTGGTTGTTTTTATAGCAAATCTAGCAAATTAATTAGTATTCCTTTTCAACAGATCTATGAATATTCCTTTTCAACACATGGAAATGGTGTCTTTTCAACAGATCACCTCTATTATGCCTCCCTACCATCACCATTTTAATAATAATAATATCTATACTGATTTTCACCAACACCAATACAGCAGTAGTGGTGGTGAGCACCTCAATTTGGAATTCCCAAGGAAGCTATTCCTTCAAAATCCACAACTACCAGAACAATAGGAACAATACCACAAACAGTAGGAACAAATGAAAACTTATACCACAAACAAAATGAGGCAGACAGTTGAGATAAACAATAGGAACAATACATTTCTTTCTTTGTTGAAATATATTGGAAGTGAGTTAAAAGTGCCCCCTACAAAAGAAATGAGAAGTAAATAACATTGAAAAAATAGTAAAACAACATGCAAACAAATCAAAGAGCAGATAAAAAAAAATTACCTAGATGAACCAACTGACCCAAACACCATTTCAAGTAGTAATTCCCTTTGCTTATCCTTTGGGCACCCAAGTAATGCTCTAATCATGTCAGGATTATTAACAAGATATAGATATGCACGACATTGTGAATGACTTTCTATCCTCAATTCCTCTAACAACTTCCAAAGTTCAGCTTCAGAAATTGGAAGTTTTTTATTAACTCTCTCATAAGCTGCAGTACTTTCTCTAAGAGTTGTAGTACTGTCTGTGAAAGCTTCAGCAATATGTATGAGTGCCTCCTTTAACCCTTCAGCTTCATTTTCAAGCTTTGACTTCCTAGATCTTTTAGCTTTAGGCTCTTCTTCAATAATTTGCACTTGAGGAGATGTCACATCTTGCTCATTGTTTGTCTCTTCCAAACTCTCTAAAGTCACCCCATTGGTATCCAGAGATTCTGATTCAACATTAATTGGCTTCTTGCTTTTGACATCACCTGCATCCTCAGAAAGTTCTCCCGTTGCTCTATCTTCGGAACAAAGAGTCACCATCTTGTCATAGTTGCGAATGGGCTTTCTCATCCACTCTTCAGCTTCAGGTTTAGCCTATTAATGTTTATGTTATTAAAGATAATTCAAAAAAAATAGTTAAAGAACAAATATGTATAGAGATAAAATCAAGAAATTGGATAACATACCTCAATTAATTTTTGCCAAACTTCAGGTTCAGCAAACCAACGATGTGTACTTGCATCCCATGCAAATCCACTCAAGTTTTTGAATACATCGTAACATTTGTTAAAACGTTTTTTTAGTGCCTTCCAACGATTTTGCACCTTGTCCTTGTGAAGCAGTCTCTGGATTTTTTGTTGTAGCTCCTTAATTATGCTCACATATGCTTTTGAGGAAAATGTCCCATTCACTTTATTTCCTTCATTTAGTTGATGCAAAAAGGCATCAACAAGAGCATCATCCATTTCTTGAGTCCATGTCTCTATCTCAGATGTAGACATAATTCCTAGATAAGATCTTAGTTCAATTTAAAATATAATATATGCATCAAGTCATGAGATAATGTTCAACTTAAGCATAAGAAAACAAAAAAAAATAAAGATATGTAATCAAGCCCATAAAATATGTCTATATCAATTAAATAAAATACATCAAGTCATGAGATACATGTTCAATACAAGCATAAGAAAATAAAAAATCAAGATGTGTAATCTCTCCACATAGCATCAGTTATAGAATTTCTCAAATTCTCTCCTAAATGGGTATGTTCTTCTTCCTCGTCATCTCCTAAGCCATGATTATTCTGAGGTGCATTTTGATTGCCAATTTCTTTATCCACCTCGGCAATCAACTCTTCATCAGGATCTACTGCCATCAAATAATTATGCAAAATGCAACATGCTATAATAATCCTATTTTGAGTCTTGATTCCATAAGTTGGTTCAGTGCCACTTGCAATCATAGGAAACCTTTTCTTCAAAATCCCAAAAGCCCTTTCAACAACATTTCGCAAGGATGAATGTCGATGATTGAATAATTCTTGAGGTGTTCGAGGTGGATTTCTTGGGGAGAATTCTTTCAGATGATAACGTGTTGATCTATATGGTGTAATTAGTCCTTTTCTCAACATGAATCCAACATCAAGAACATAATATTTACCTATGAAAAAAATTAATTATTACTAAGATATCTATATAAGACAAGAAAGAAAAAGAAAAATATATTTTAATTACCTCTTGGAATTTTAAGACCATGTGTTCTGTGTAATGCATCTTTTAAAATTCTTGAATCAGATGCAGTGCCCTCCCATCCAGACAAAACATAAGTAAATCTGAGGTCAAATGAGCATGCAACCAATACATTTTGTGTTGGAAAATCTTTCCTACCACGATATTTTGGAGCTTCAGTCAATGGCACTTTCACACAAACATGAGTGCAGTCAATAGCCCCAACACAATCCTAACATTGTCATTTTATTATCAATATATTTTTAATCGTATATATTTCTAAAATTTAATATAAAAAAATATTTTACCTTGAAAAAGGGGTAAAACCGACTGCTTCCTAGAATTTCTATAGGAATATGTGAGCCATCTGGTTGCTTGAGATATTTCTCTTCTAACTCAATAATTGATCGAAGGACACGATGAAAATGACGACTAGTAGCCTCACCAGAGCGTTGAAACCAAAATTGAATCTCTCGATTTCTAACATTATGCGTTAGAATGTAGAGTGATTTGGCAACTTGTTCTTTTACAGTTACGCGTTGTGTTGGTTGGAGACCGCCCTCTCGTTGTAACATAGCACATAAGTCTATAAAGGCTTTAGGGCTCATTCTTATAATCTTACGACCTTCACTTGTAGCAATTTTTTTCATTATCTTTTCTCGAGTCCTCTCCTTCTCTAAGGTCAAAGTACGATCAACTACACTACTTTGACTATGAATTTTAAGTATGTAGTAATAAACTACAAGACATACAATGTATACAATAGCCACCCTTTGAAGTCTTTCTATTCTTTTATGCAATGCAAGAATTCTCTCATCATCCATCTATAAAGATCATATATTGACAAATTAATACAATATTTCAGTTAACATGCAGCAAGTTCAAAAGATAAAGATAGCTAATAGTCATAGTCACATGCAACAATAGATTCCTATTTTATCTCTTTAATCTCATTTCCCTAGGATCCTAGGGTCCAAAACTATTTAATAGCATTCTTGACAGCAAATAACATTAACAGGAAGCATAATATCTTGAAAGCAAATAGAAATTGACAGCATGCATAAAATTTGGATCGGAGTGCATAGCGATCTAATCGAAGTTGGCAGAAAAAAAAGAGAGTATGTATACAGAAGTTCAGTAAAAATCAGAGTCAGTATACGATAACTTTAAAGAATGAAACCCATGAGGCCATTACCAGCACTACTATTCAACATGTGCTGCCCATTACAGTCCTAACATGTCTAGCCCATTGCCCACATGTGTCACCGTTAATTATAACCGTGCATAGCAATATTCTTGTTTACTAAAGGCTAATGGTTAGATTTTAAGTGCTGCACTACAAAAGCTAAAAGAAAAATATATATCTTGGAAAAGTAATGGACATTAAAATATAAATCTTAAACCATTAAATTTAATTATGAGTCATTTCAGTTTATATAGTCATTCAAATTTTTAGTCTAAGACTTTTCACTCATATTTCACTTGGACTTAAATGATACCATGTTTCTCAAAAGCTAAAAAAAGTATCCTATCTTTTGGTGTGATAATGATAGTTTAATACAAAATGAATTTGGTTTGAAACCTTGAATATTTAATGTTAGATATAAATATATTCATCTCAGAAAGCTTAATTATAGATATAAATCAATAGGTTATTTAGTATCTACAACAGCAAAAGAGAAAGGAAAGGGTAAAATCATTGAACTGCATATCAAACTTATGTCTTTATTTAAAAATTTGAGTTTATGTTAAACCTGAATCAGAGCCAACCTAACTGTTACCCTCCTAACTTTTACTTATTCTGTTTGTAAACACTTTCAAATTTGTAAAATTCAGTTCAAATAACTAAGAATGATGCCAAAGAGATGTGCAAATAATTGGTTGATCAATAATGAGGATTAGTTTCAGGCTTGACTATACTAGAGCTATCCGGTGGTTGTGACAGGTATATTGCAGATGGAAACAATAATGCAGCAGCTCCACAATTAATAAGTATAAAAGCTTAACTAATTGTGCTCTCTCATGCTTTCTTCTGTTTAATTGGTGACATAAATAGAAATCTGTAGACCAAAGCAGCTAAGCTTGCACTAGCACCTAATAAAGGACGACATGAGAAACCATTACATGTGCTCTCTCATGCTTTCTTCTGCTTAAATAGTATCATGATTATGGTTATGATAAACCAAAAACGACATGATTTAGATTGGTACAAATACAAATGATACGCCACAAGTTTCATTTGTGCATAAAAAGATCAACTGGATTAGGAAAGGAACAACAACTAAAACTTGTTTTTGGAGTTCTGTTCCGAAGAGTGCGGGGTTCTAATATATATACTTTTAAACCTCATTGAAAGAGTTGCTGCCAGAAGAAATCTGGTTATGTCCAAGAATATCTTAAATTTTATAGCTGCTGGTTTCCTCAACTCTGCTGGTTAATTAGCCTTTGCCATGGTAACAACCAGGAAAGGCAAAGCCATAGGCATTGACCTTGGCACAACCTACAATTGTGTTGGTAAATTTTATAGCTAGTGTGGTGCTTTTGGTAGATGCAGAAGAAGAATTACAGGATATGATCAAGGATTCATATATGTCAATTAATTCAGATGAGGCTATGAAAAGGAGGAAGAAAAATACAGCACATTATACCAGAACCCATTCTGAATCGATCAGGACTATTTATACTAGAAAGGTTATACCAGAGAGGGTGAGTTGCTAAAAACATGCAAACATAAAAGAGAAGGAAAACTGAAAAGAAGGCAATAAAATGGCCTACAAAAATTTTTCAGATATGCTCTCTCAAAAGTAGTCTTAGAAACTATTGCTTTGGCTCAACTCAACTCTCTTAAGTCTTAACCCCCTCTCCACGGGCTCACATGCACTTTCTCTTTGAAATTGGTATATCTATCTACTACACCGTTTGCCTTTATTACAAGCTACAGGTATAACCCCACTTCTGAGTAGGATCATCACCATCCCCTGCAAGAAATAGTTCTGAAACACACACTGCACATTCCATTCCAGTTTCAGTTCACAATGCCAGAAGTTTACACTGTGAAGGTTGAGGAGGGAAAGCCTGCAACTGATGGAAAGCCATCAGTAGGGGCCTGTCTATTGGTGCGTTTATGCCAAAGATGGTCTGTTGGAGAATTCAGTTTGGAGAAGAGTATCAGAAGGTTGTCCAAGTCAATGATCTTTTAATCCACTCAGTCTCTATTATGTATGTAATAGTAAAATCCAACCCATGCTCAGATACAAAATTGATGTCAATTAAAATTAATTATAATATGCTACAGATTATATGCTACATGCCAAAAAAAAATGATAGAGAGAGCTGAAAGTTGCAATCACAGATTATATGCTACAGATTATTCCAAAGTTACAATCACAGATTATATGCTACAGCTGAAAGTTGCATTCACAGTTCCAAATGTGATTTCAAATCATTGTATCTACCTAAACAAAAAAACACATATTTACAATCAAAATTAGTCATCCTATCAATATGAAAGTGAAGAAACATACCTTAGCACTTTTGTGAAACCCAGAACTGAGAACCAGCCTTCTCAACTGATATGATTCAAATATCCAACGAATTTAAAGGAACTGAACAAAGAACCTGCAACAAAAAAGAGAAAACAAGCCATTGATTAGAAACAGTCATGGAAGAAACAAATCAAGGGAGAGTAAAATCCAGAACGAACCAAATCGAAAGAGATTGATCAAGAGATTCAGAGGAACTACGGATCGGTGAGAATAGAAGGAAGAACTAGGACTTGAGAGAGATTGATCGAGAGATTAGGGTTTAGGGTTCGATAATTTCCATGTCTAATCGAGAGAGAGATGAAGCTGAACGAGAGAGAGCGAGAAATGAGCCTGATTGAGAGAGGGAGGGTTTAACATTCAGAGGACAGGGAAGTAATTTTTAAATTACATAAGGGCAAAACTGACATTTCAAATCATTCTCCTTCAAAACACCCCAATTTGGGGGGACTTAAAAACGGAGCTGTGCGTGGGTTTTGGAGGGTTTTAAATATCTCCAAAAACTTTCCCCACAAATTTTTGAACTTACAAACAAGGGAAGGTGTTTATTAAACCAACCCATACTTTCCCGTACTTTCCCATGGAATATGGACTCACAAACAGATGGAATGTGATATCCAAAACAACTCAGAAATTTAATTAGGCCAAAATAATCCAGCCCAACATTGGGCTATCAGCTGATCACTATCTGTATGAATGAAGACCATTATGATTTATGAACTTATGTTCTTTAGACTAAAAAATTTGATTAAATAAATTTAGAAATTTGATTAGGGGAGTTGATTTTTACACATCCCCTTTCATTTCTACACATTCCATTATTTTTTATTTGCCATATTATCGTCTTTTAATATTTGGTAACACCGGAAACATATTTTTGGTACTTCTCGAAACTAGAAACAAATTGATCCTCTCACTTCAACCATATTTTTGGTACTTTCAGCAGTGTGTACAACAACAACGTGGAGGGGAATAGAGGTTGTTGACGCAACTCCAGAGGCAGGATAGCTTACTGGTGGCATGAGGTTGTTGGGTGCTTCAAGCAAGGTGCGATGATGGGGAAGGTGTGTGGTGTAGCGTAGAGAGGTGTTTACCGGTAGCTAAGAGAGAAGACTAGACACAGAGAGAAGGGGGTGTCGTGATGCGACCAAGGAAAAGAGTCCACAATGTTGAGCAATGTTTTCAGAACCGGACTGGACCGGCCGGTCCGACCAGTAACCAGTTGGGGGTCCGATTTTATTCACCCACAAAACCTAAGATTGAAAGAACCAGTCAATAACCGTTACCGATAAAACCATGAAACTGGTAGTTACCGGTTTGAATCGATTCTCCTTAAAAACTAAAAAAAAAGTTGTGTTTTGCTCAACTAGAATTACAAATCAGTTAAGAAGTCATGGCTATAACCATGCGCCTTGGCCCCATCCCATCTTACTCGTATTTGCTCTTTTTCTCCTATCCAACAGTTGCTCCTTAATTACCGCGATCTCCAATGCTACCGCCATACAACAAGTCGTTGTGCCATGTTGTCATTGCTCCTTAAACCAAGTTCTCCCACTAGCAATTGCTTAGCCATCTGCTATAACCATCAACTGTGAGTCTATTCCATCTATTTGCAAATGAAGAAAACCTTGAATGAGATGGAAGCACACAAACAAAATGAAGTAGCAGTAATAAAAACCCTAGGAGGCTTACTGATTTAGGCTTGGGCTTCTAGAATTTTTAGTTATTAAAGGTCCATTATCATTTTTCTTAAAGAAATAAGGGCAAATCGAAAGCTAAAAATACCATGACTTTTTTTTAGTTTTAATAATAATCATTGCCTTGTTTTTTTCTTCTTTATCCCTATTATTGAGTCTTTGACAAATAACTCATGCACAGTGTCAAAGCTTAAGCTAATGTAATAATTAGAATAATTTCTATTTTTCAATTGTTAGTGTTTCACTATTTGTTATATATTTTTATTTTAGGTGTGATAAATTTATCACTTTTTTAGTTTTAAGAATAATCATTGCACGGTTTGACATTGGACCTTGAACCAGTACCTCGACCGGTTCGGTTTTTAAAACATTGGTGTTGAGTCGTGAATAGAGCTGTCAATTCGGGCTACCCGTGAAGGGAATCAAGCATGTGGTCAGGG
Organism: Sesbania bispinosa; assembly: GCA_026901365.1. Classification (NCBI taxonomy): domain Eukaryota; kingdom Viridiplantae; phylum Streptophyta; class Magnoliopsida; order Fabales; family Fabaceae; genus Sesbania; species Sesbania bispinosa. The sequence goes on along the minus strand of QLOH01000783.1, from coordinate 350,592 downwards.
TGCAGTGGAATAAATGGATTCCCTCCCTTGTTATGATCGTTAATGCGAAAACACGAATTAAGGCATAAAAGGTATGAAACATAATGACATACCTTTTGAGGATTGTAAACGAGACAATAGCAGCCACGTCTCTAAAGGTGTCCACGCCAACAGCCGAACTAGGAAACCCTCCTTAACTCTGCTAGTAGCCTTAGAGAGTAAGAGTGACTGCTCATATGTATAGGGTATGCATCTCATGATATATTTATAGAGTGGTGGCTAGGGTTTTACCATCACTCAATTATCCCTAACACTTATGGGTCTGACCCATTATGTTATAACTCAATCAAATTAGAATTATTATCTTTTCCTAGCGGCTTGTTGTATGCGTGTGACCTAATAGACTTTTAATATTTGGTTATGATATTAAAATAAAACCCTTTTATATTTAATATCATAAATAGTGAGCGACATCTAGCAATGCATCACTACTACCCAAATATTGAGATTGTCAAACACTTTGACGAATCCTATTTTATGATAATAATTTATATGATATCCCTTTGTCCAAATATCTAATTGAACACAAGGGCATGGAATGTGTCAATCTTGTATAGTTCAATATGTTTTCTTGATCCCCAAGTAGACTATACAGAAAATAAACATCTCATGTTTATCCTCCTTAGGATGGCCATGCATTTGTAGTCTAACTCTATCAAGAGGCCTACATATATAACTCCTGTTACATAGGAGGGACAAATCTCATCTAGGTCACTCACATTCCACCACATAATTCATATATGTCCAAAAACCAACTTTATGATTACCTTGTTACAGACAACGTTTGATGATATTTGAAACATATAATTCCTTATGTAGGAATCGTAGTGATTTCAGGTCAAACGGACCATAATACTTTTTCCGTCTGTTCCATCCGCCTCGCCTATTATCAATAAGAAACGTTCATGAACTTATGTAACAACCATGCAACGTTCTTAAGGTGGGTCAGTCCAGTACATCATTACTCTTAATATGTACTTATGTGAGCACATGATATCTCATATCCATGATCCGTGAGATGTGATCATCAATGAACTCACATACTAGTCTAAATGAATCTTTTGCCCTAAGATGATTATTGACCAGGGACTATTTTAAGAATAGTTCTTCATGAGATCTCACGATCAAGTCATCTACTTGATTTCTTATGAAGTTTAAGCTTACTATTCTAAGGACATTTATTACATTCTAAAAGAATGAATTTCCTTTAAAAAATAATATGATACAAGTGATGGATAAACATATAAGTCTCTAGTGCATAAACAAACAACCCGGCCCGGCCCGATGCATGTAGCGGACTTTATTTGGCTGGGTTAAAAATCCTAGAAGTTATTTAGGCTTCTAAAATAGGTGCTCGAGCCCTACCTTTTTGCGTGCTACCCGATTTTTTTTTTTTTTTGCGGGTAGCAGGCTTTATCGGGCTGGGCTAAAAAGCCGGAAATTATTTGAGCTTCTAAAATAGGTGCCTGAGCCCTACATTTTTACAAGCTTTTATGGACTGATCCAGTTGGGCTAGCCCATTTTGCTGGCTCTAGTAATCGGTGATTGGAAGGACATGTAGTGATTGGAGGCATCAACTCCGGTTGGTCGTGCCACAAGAAGAAGGACGCGCCATGATGGCCTTTGAGATGGGAATTGTAGACCCTTCCCCACTGTGCATCGTGAGGAAGAAGATGGGGAAGTGTTTTTTTATTTTTATAATAATGATATGTAATAATAATAATTGAAAATATAAAACAAATGTTTAAGATTTAACATGAGGGAGAAAGCATATTTGTCACGGTGGTGCATAAGAGAGGAGATAGATAATTTTTTTTGTCAACAGTAGATAATTTAATTTAAAGTGTATTTTGGATATTAAATTCAATAAAAGGGAGAATGAGATGTCTGGGATAAAAAATGGGATGTGTAAAAATAAAGTCCTTTTTTGTCAAAAAAAAAGTGGCCCAATAATGCTCCCACAATCTAAATTAACCAAATATAAGAATGGTCGGAAGTTACCGTTTTGGCCCAGACTTATAATACATTTACAACGTCGTGAGATTTGCTAGTCACACCGATGTCGTCTACCGTGTGTAATCTAAACTTTTAAGGGCAATAATAGGTAATTTTACTGGTGCAAATTTAAATTTATTATTTAAAATTTTAAAAATAATAATTTTAAAATTGCTAAGTGGGGGTGATGGCCAAAAACAGTGGCAAGCTTACCAGATTCCTATACCAGAATCACCATCCACCGAAAATCACTGTCGTCGTATCTCCACGTTGGCACTGAGACCACCGTCGATCATAGCTTCAATCAAAGATTCATGGCCACCGTCAACCACCTTGGCCATTATCCTTTAGGCGACCATAATCATGTTTCTCCAACAAGTTTTTCTTTTTTTCTTTGACGTAACTTTCTCTAACAAATTGCAGGTAACACATCTGGGCCGTTTATTATTTTACCAATAAATCTAACGGTGACAGTCAAATACTCACAGGTGAGACAACTTTTAAGTTGTCTCATGCTAGACAACACTAGTCTCACCATGTATGTTTACGTTTTACACCATCGTTATTTTAAATTTTTTAAAATCCCTAAATTACCCCTCCTTCATCTTGCCTCTTCCCCTTCCCATCTCTATCCTCCTCCTCCTCCTGCAGCTTACTTCATCCTATGGCTTCCTCCCCTCGCTCTGATTACTTCAACAATGTTCCACCAGTGTCGCTTCACGTGCAGCTTTGCGGGGCAAGATCCTCTCTTGCCCCAATAACAACCAACTCTATTAAGTCGATGGGGGATACTTGAATTTTCGTCGTCAACTACTCCATCTCCTTCTTTGTCTCATCTTCAAACTCTCAAGCATGACAACCTCTCTTCCCATTACGATTACGATGGACGAAGACTTAGACAACATGATGGACGAGCTAGGCAGGTGAATCAAGGTCGTGGTTGGATTGTATACTGAAAATTTTCGGTACACATTAATTTTTTTACCGAAAATTTCCGATATATAATTCTGGATTGTACACTGCTGCCTGCTGGAAATTTAATTTTTGATCAAAAAAACAAAATTTAATTCATATACTGAAAATTAGATTTCCAGTATATAAGTTTCAACATAATATACCAAAAATTAAGGTCTCGTTTTGTTTGGGTTTCCATTTCCTGTTTTCATTTCTTGTTTCCCATTTTCTGAAATATTACAAAGGAAAAACTGGAAATGCTGGAAACAAAAATTTCATGTTTTCAGCATTTCTAGTTTTTCCTTTGTAAGATTTCAGAAAAACAAGAAATGGAAACATGAAATGGAAATACAAACCAAATAAGCCCTAAGTTTCTGATATACAATTCTTCTGAGTTGTCAGTAAGTAAATTTTTTTTAAAAAAGTAGATGGGGACGAGAGGATAACGGGGGTGTAAGGATCCTCTCCCGCGCTGCACCAACTGCAGTCGCTTTAGCCTAAGGAATAGCTAGGAAATAGCTACTGATATTAACTACGAAATGACTCTGTAAATATTGCCTAGCTATTCGGTAGCTAATCCTGCTGCAGGCTCCTGCGACGCTGCAGAGAATTCGGATCCATAACCGGGACAAGGATGGGAGAATGACCGAGTTAGGGATGCAAAGAGGAAAACTGAGCAAAGGGTACTTTAGAAATGGTATCAAATAATATAGGGGCGGTGTGGATAGCAATTCCCAAACTTTGTGCTAAATGCTCTTAGTGATATGCTGGTGCTGCCCACTATTCCCCCCATATGTTAAAACAAAACGAAGCTTAAGAAAATTGAAAATAAGATAAAATTACAATTATATTTGAAAAATGCTAATAAGAATCTAGAGATTTTTCTAAACTAAGTTTCAGAAAAGGAATTATTTTGCTCCCATGAGTACTGAGGACCAACCCCATCGGCGGTCGTCGGAAGAAGATGACCTCGTTCGTAGGAGTACAAGAAAATTAAAGAAGGAGAAGCTGTTGTTATGGATGTTGAGATTTTATGTACTTCTCAAGCGTTACCAGGGCCAGACACTAACAAGAACAATTACTCTTTTGTGGAGAAGCCTCGTGTACCTTCCTACCGGGATAAGGTTTTGGAAGTAGAACATCTGTTTGAACTCCTTCCAGAGGAGATAGTTAGGCTTGTAACAGATGAACTATTTCCAGATATGGAACTAATGCATGCGAATGAGCAAGGGAGAAAACCATTCAACCCTAATCCAACAGTACAAGTCCAACTAGAGGGATATGAACAATGGTGCAATCCATGGGAGTATAGTCTCATAGTACGCCTAATGGGTAAGAAGATGGGAGTGAGGGTCATGACTTTGAAACTCAAGAACCTCTGGGCTAAGAACGGCGATGTCCGTATCATGGACATATCTGATGAATTTTTCTTAGTACGTTTCTCTGATCAAGGGGACAACATGCCTTATTTGAAGGACCATGGCTTATTGCTAATCATTATTTGTTGGTTCAGAGATGGCGATGTTGTTTACCCCGGAGGATTATGATATCAAGAAGACTGTTGCTTGGGTGCGAATTCCTAACATACTAGTGGAATTCTATAACCCACATTTTCTCTAGAGAGCGGGGAGTGATAAGTGAAAAATATATGACAATTTACTGTATAATTTCTGCACTTATCAAGGATAAAATAGTAAATTAATGCCCCAAATTACTTCTTTTTAGTAATAAATGCATAAATTGTGAATATTTGATTTGAATTTGAATATGATGCTATTTTGATAGAAAATCTGTTGATTTTGCAGATAAAAGGGCAAGTTTTAAATGGAGAAACAAGATAGCATTAATTTGAAGAGAGAATCTGCAAGATAAGAATTTAAATGGCAGTTGATTAGGATAAGATTAACAATTAATTGGATAAGGATTCTGTAGATCAATTCTAAATTAAAATTGAAGATCAAATCAGCACAAGATCAAGCTAGAAAGAGGGAAATAAGGAAAGCAGATCAAACAAGGATAAGATCAGGAAGAGATCAATTTAAAAAAGAGGAAATCAAGGAAAGCTAGAACGTAACTCACGCTCCACCTGCACTGAGCGTAGGTGGAGCGCAGCATTAAAAGTTGCTCTCTGGATCCTGCGCTTCAAACGCGCTGAGCGCAGGATGAAGCGCAGGAATACAGATCAATTTTTCAAAGAATTTCAAATCAGATTTCTTCCAGATTTCAGATAGCTTTCCAACTTCTATAAATATAACCTTTTGCAAAGATCAAAGGAGCTTTTAGGAGAGACGGCAGAGCAGAGCTAGGATTGGAGAAAAGCGTGACAGTTTCTCCGTTGGTTTGTAATGGCTACCATGCGTAGCTAAACTCTCCGATAGGATTGAACGTAGTTGATTCAATCCCCGCTTGTATGTGAATTCTCTTTAATATTTATGAATCCCTATTTTTATGATATCGGTATTTTTATTCTTTGCTTAATGCGTACCTTCCGCCTGTGTGCCGAAGTTATAGGTTGATTTTATAAGATGCATTGGTAAATGGTTTTGTGAAATCAATAGCGAGTTTGGGGGAGCCGATACTTAGGAAACTTGAACTCTGATTGGTAAAAGTACTCAAAGTAGTCACTATGGGATCGAGCTATAGGACGAACCGATAGTTTTAACAAATAGAAAAGTAGATCATTAAAGTCGGGGTAATTTGTCGCCTGGGAGAACCCGCATGAATTATTTCTGAGTATTTCACGATCTGGGGAACCTACGCGGAATAATATAGTTTGGCTAAGGTATCATAATTATATATTCATAAATATTATTGGGTTCACATACGAAAGGGGTGCGATGATACGAAGCTCAATCCTAGTCCAAGTAACTGTCTCTATCTCTCTCATTAAGTTCAATTTTATTTACTTGCATAATTTTCAACAAACAACCATACGCTATTACTTGATAGTTGTGACTGTGAGAGCCGGAGGCTGAGGAGGGCGGGGAGTGATTGCTGGTGCAAAGAGGCACGAACAAGGAGCGGCTCCTGACAGGCTTCTAAGCATGAAGGGACACATGGATGAACCGAGTCCACACCGAATGAGAGGGATCTAGAGACTGTGCAGGTATGGGACTGCACAGTTGAAAATAGCTTAAAGGAAATTGTTGGGGAGAACTATACCAACAAGATGCATCTTCTTTTCGGAAGCCCATAAATAAGAACTCCATAGTTAAGCGTGCTTGGCTTGGAGAAATTCTGGGATGGGTGACCTTCTGGGAAGTTTCCCGGAAAGTGTGCAAGTGAGGACAAAGCATACTGGAAAGACTCGTGTTGGTTTTTGGGGACCCTCATCACTCCTGCAAGCGGCTCGGGGACGTTACAAATGGTATCAAAGTCGAGCCTCTCCCAGTACGGTGTGGTTCGGGGATGAACCAGGCGGAAGTTCGTGGGCATGTGAGAGCCGGAGGCTGATGAGGGCGGGGAGTGATCGCCCGTGCAAAGAGGCACGGACAAGGAGCGGCTCCTGGAAGACTTCTAAGCAAGAAGGGACACATGGATGAACCGAGCCCACACCCGAATGAGAGGGATCTAGAGACTGTGCAGGTATGGGACTGCACAGTTGAAAATAGCTTAAAGGAAATTGTTGGGGAGACTATACTAACAAGATGCATCTTCTTTTCAGAACCCCATAACATAAGAACTCCATAGTTAAGCGTGCTTGGCTTGGAGCAATTCTTGGAGGGTGACCTTTTGGGAAGTTTCCCGGAAAGTGTGCAAGTGAGGACAAAGCATACTGGAAAGACTCGTGTTGGTTTGTGGGGACCCTCATCACTCCTGCAAGCGGCTCGGGGACGTTACAGTGGAAAGACTCGTGTTGGTTTGTGGGGACCCTCATCACTCCTGCAAGCGGCTCGGGGACGTTACAGTGACCACTAATCTTTATAAGTTGAACCGTTCCCTGTGGATACGATACTCTTACTTACTATTATACTGCTGGGATTTTGGTATTTGCCAGATTCTCAACAAGTATTTTTGGCGCCGTTGCCGGGGAACGGTGTATTAATAAGTGCCAATTATATGATTATTCTTGTATTTTTACTGCACTTATCAAGGGTAAAATAGTAATTTATGCCCCAAAATAATCTCTTTTTATTAATAATTGTAATAATTGTGTTTATTTAATTTGAATTTGATGTTATTTTAATAGAAAAACTTTGACTTTTGCAGATTTATGAGAGAAATTTAAATGAGAAAAGAAGATAGCATTATTTGAGGATAAGATCTGCAGATTTGAAGTTTAAATGAGAGCAAATAAAGATAAGATCAGCAGCCATTTAAACATGGATTCTGCGGATAACTTCCCCAATTTAAATTCAAAGGCAAAATAAACACAGAATCAAGTCAAAAAAGGGAAACAAGGAAAGCCAAGCAAACAAGGATAAGATCAGGAAGAGATCAAGCTGTTAAAAGAGGTAACAGAAGAAGCTGTTGCGCGCTCCACACTCCACCTGCGCTGAGCGCAGGGTGGAGCGCATCATTATGTAATCCACGCTTCACTTGCGCTGAGCACAAGTGAAGCGCAACTACACAGATTTGTTTTCAGATCTGTTTTCTAAACAGATTCCTTCTAGATTTCAGATAGCATTCCTTGGCTTATAAACAGGACCTTTTGTAAAGATCAAAGTAGCCTTTGATAGAGGAGCTTTTGGAGAGACGGTAGAGTAGAGCTAGGATTGAAGAAAAGTGTGACAGTTTCTTCATTGGTCTGTATGGCTACCATGTGTAGCTAAACCCTCCAATAGGGTTGAATGTAGTTGATCCAATCTCCAAGTGTATGTGAATCTCTTTATTATTTATGAATCCCTATTCTATGATATCGGTACTTTTATACTTTACTTAATGCGTAGCTTCCGCCTATGTGCCGGAGAGTTATAGGTTTTTTTGTAAAATGCATTGGAAAATGGTTTTGTAAATTCAACAGCGAGTTTGGGGGAGCCTAGGAATAGGAAACTTGATTTCCGATTGGTAAAAGTACTCATAGTAGTCGCTATACGAATATAGGGCGAATTGATAGTGTTAACGAACGGAAAAATAGAGCAATCAAGCCGGGGTAATTTGTCGCCTGAGAGAACCCGCATGGATTATCTTCGAGTGTTTTGCTACTGGTGACTCGGGGTAAAACAATATAGTTTGGCTAGGTATTATAGAAATATATTCATAAATAATATTGGGATTCACATGCATAAGGGGTGCGATGATACGAAATTCAATCCTGATCCAAATAAAGCTATCCTACCTAATCTCTATTATCTCATCTATTTTATGCAATTTACTTTTCGCATAACAATCATCAAATACCATTTCTTACTTGATAGTCTCATCACTAATCATTACGAGTTGAACCGTTCCCTGTGGATACGATACTCTTTACTTACTATTATACTGCTGGAATTTTGGTACGCTTGCCTAAATCCCATCATGTATCAATTTTTAAAGACTTGGGAGGTCTACACTATTAAGTTGTATATATTCTATCTTAGGAATTTTTATTTCTTTTAGGATTTTTATTTTTAGGAATTTTAGGAAAATTTTCTTTTTATTATTATAATTCTCTTCCACACTTACCCTTTTTCGAGTTTTCTTGATTTATGCTCTTGCGAGGTCAAGTGTCTCAAAATCAGTTGCAATTTGATCCAGAATAGAGAGGATATCTAGAAGAACAGGAAAGTAGAAACGAGAAGAAGACGAAGGAGAAGTCAGGAAGAACCCAAAAATATGGAAGAAGAACAACCAAGAAGAAGAGTCTTGGAGACTATGTCATGCATCAAGGACCTCGCCATTACTCAAGCATTGTTTTACCAGTTACAGCAAAGTCCTTGGATATGAAGGCTGCCCATCTAAACCTTATCAGTGCCCATCAATTCGCAGGATTGGATCATGAAGATCCACATACTCATCTATCCACCTTTTATGAATTAATTGGCACTATGGGTTTTGAGGAAGGAGATCTAGAATCAGTGTACTTACGTTTGTTCCCTTTCTCTTTGATAGGTAAAGCTAAGGAGTGGCTAAAGTCGCATCTAAACCAAAGTCTGAACAACTGGGGAGTGGTTGAAGATAAATTCTTGAAGAGATTCTTTCCACCAGCCCGTTATATTCAAGCCAAGTCAGACATCTCCACATTTAGGCGGGGAGCAGATGAACCACTATGTGAAGCCTGGGAGAGATTCAAATCCTTTCTGCGCAAATGCCCCAACCACGGTTATGATGACATTGCTCAACTCAATATCTTCTGCAATGGACTCAGACCAGATTCAAAATCTTTCATAGATGTTGCAGCAGGAGGAACAATCTTATCAGTGGATGCAGAGCGAGCTATCACAACCATTGACAACTTTTCACAAAATGATCAGCAAGCTCATTTTGGAAGTCAGCCAGTCCAATTACAAAGGAAATGAGTGTTAGAACTGAATAGCAATGATGCTTTTCTAGCGGAAAACAAGCTCATCAAAAGACAGCTAGAGGCACTCACTAAGCAGTTGGAAGCACTTCCTCAACAATTGAAAGTTGTACAATCTCAACCCAGTCAAGCCCAACAGTTGATATGTGACTTTTGCGGAGGTGACCATCGCAATGGTCAATGCTCTTATCAGGAAACTAATTCCGAATAAGTCAATTTCATGGGAAACCAGGGAAGGCAAGGGAATTTCTCCAACAACAATAATTAGTACTCACAAGGATGGGGAAATAACCAAAACAACTCTGGCTGGGGACAAAATGGTGGGAATAGGCAGATGCCATATCAGCAGCAACAGCCATCTACACATGACAGACTCACAAGACTAGAAAGAAAAGATCGATGCTTTTATGCAGAATTTTGATGGCTTTAAAAAGAATACAGAAGCATCAATCAAAGCCTTGGAAAACCAAGTTGGCCAACTGGAAAATGAGATGGCGGAACATAAAAAAGGCCACTTTCCAGCAAACACTCAAACCAATCCAAAGGAGCACTGTAATGCAGTTACTGCTGGTAACGCAACAGAAGAGAGTGACTTAGAGGACAACATCATACTTGAAGAGAAAGTGCTCACAAAGGAAATTGTGCAAAGGAGTGTGTTCAAGAAGAGGAGAAGCCTGAAGCAGCCATGAAAGAAAGGAAGAAGAGACAGAAAAGGTCTTCAGCAAAGGTAAGTCACTTGACCCAGGTAAGTTCATTGTACTAGTTTTTATTGGTAATCATCCAGTTACAAAAGCTTTATTAGATCTTGGGGCGAGCATCAATTAGATGTCGCTATAATTCTTTAACAAACTAGGAATTTTGAAGGTCAAGCCTGCCAAGGTGAAGTTACAGCTTGCAAATAAAACCACCCAACATCCATATGGGATAATTGAAGATGTGCCAATAAGGGTGGATAAGTTTGTATATGCTGCTGATTTCTTCATTGCTGAGATGGAAGAGGAGGATACTGATGTCCCCTTAATTCTAGGAAGACCATTCATGAAAGCTGCCAAAGTAATAGCGGATGTTGATCGGGGAAAAATACCAAATCAGCTCTAAAGATGAGAGCATAGTGTTTCACCTAGACAGAGGAATTCCCCAAATAATTGAAACTCCAGAAAAATTATAGGTAGATTCTACTGATGGGATCTACATTTTCAATCTGAACCCAAGCTGCACCAAGAAAGGAAGAAGGAAGCTACTCAAGGTGTCCCTGAGCACAAGAAGAAAAAGGTTTCCAGATTTCTGAGGAAACCAAGAATGAGAGTGAAGCAGCAAGAGTCTATCATGGAGTTCAAGTTCAAAAAGAGAAAAAGATCAACATCAGATGAGAAAGAAGATCATGAGGAGAGTGAGAAAAGTGATGACAACACAAGAAACTGGCTTGGAGGATGGGCAATAAAAGGAAGGACAGGAGCTGAATCAACCATCATCCTCCAATTGAGGCCACCATGAGTGAAACAGGCGTCGAGCTAGAAGTCGTTAAACAAGCGCTTCCTGGGAGGCAACCCAGTATTTTTGTGTTTTATTTTTGTTTTAGTTTTTGTTTTTGTGTCTTAGATAGAGTCAATTCCTGTGTAGTGTGGAAAATTGTTAGGAAAAGGTTCAATTCAAAAAAAAAAGGAAAAGGATTGGAAACACTTTGATTTAGGAAGTAGCAGAAAACGGAACAAAAATTTAATTTTGTTTCCTACGCTTCACTCACGCTGAGCGCAAGTGAAGCGTAGCAATGAGCTTTCAATTCTGTTTTTCTGTGCTTCACCTTCGCCTAACGCAAGTGAAGCACAAAATTACCAATTTGATTCTGTTTTTCACGCTTTAACCTATGTTGAGCGTAGGTTAAGCATAGCGCTTCGCTTCAGATTCCTTTGAAGCACGCGCTCCAGCCTTGTTGAGCGCATGTGGAGCGCGTGTTCCCGCTCCAGTTTAAATTTGAAATTTTGAAGCGAGGGAAGGTCATTTTCACCTTCCCTCACTTCCTAAAGTGCTTTTCTTTGAGATTCCTACCTTTCCCTTACCTTTTCACTTTCAAAACCTCTTCCTTTCAACTTTTTGCACTATCCCAGGTATTTTTTTTTGTTTTTATTAGTTTTCACCGATTAAAATTTTTAGTTCTCTATTTTATTAAGCAATACCTTACAATAGAAGACTTAGGCTCTTAGGACCCCATAAGTTAGGATTATTTGTCAATGGAGTCTTAGTTTAGTTTGTGATTGTATGCGTGTGGTGTGTTTTGGTATGTTTGGTGGTAGTTTCTAAAAAGTGCTCAATAAATTTCTGCAAATTATTCTGAATGGTAATATGAATGCTTAATTTGGCTTATAATTTTTGCATGACTATTGCATGAATAATTGTGCATTATTGCATGTTTGAAAAGCATGATAATTGAGCATAAATTATTTTTTACTATTTAATGCCCTGTGTAGTAAAATTTTAGGACTTGCTTTAACTGATCACTTTAACATGTTCTTAATAAATTAATAAATTGGCATTGGGTAATTTAATAATCAAGATTTCATGCACAAGTGCTTGCTAAATGATTACTCTGATTTTGAATTAATTTGGCCACTTAATGCATTAATCATGAGTAAATTTATTTTTTGCATGAAAATAATCTTGGTTTGGTTTTATCTTGCAGATGGCTCACTCTAAGGTTGTTCATGATGGTTCCACTTCTAGAAGGGGTCAGGATAAGAGACCCGGAGAGGACCCCGAGTTCGATGCCTTCAGATTCAAGGACATCAAGGCATTCGAGGCATACAGTTCCTGTCTGAACTATAACTTCATCCTTGAGAGCCAGTAGCTTTGCAACCTGGCGAGTTTGATTATTTTTGGACGAGATCATCAGGAGAGGTTGGAGGCGCATTGCTGAGCCAGCCAGGTTCTTCGATCCCAAGATAGTCAGAGAGTTCTACGCCAACGCCATTGGAGACCATGGCATTGACGTGAGACGTAAGTCCTTTATGAGGGGTCAGGTGGTTTCATATGGCGATCAACGCATTTTTGGGCTACGCAGGACCAGAGGACCAGAGACAGATGGTTTGCCAGTACCACCAGCTGGTAAATGAGGTTGGGATCTATGGCAATGACCCACTGGATACTAGGACCGCAGAGAGCCTATGCCTACGGGGGCAAACCTTTGAGAGGAACGCTTATGGACATGCTGCTAGGATTTACAGACGAGACATGAGGGACATAGCACGGATGTAGACAATGTTGGTGTTGGCTAACATTCATCCCACCAACCTTTTATCAGACATTGTCATACCAGTAGCTCACCTCATCTACAGCATTCTGGTTGGACACGAAATTGATATTGCCATAGTGATATCCCACAAGATATCAGACTTTGCGTCTTCTGTAGGACGACGAAGCACCCAGTCTAGGATTAGTTTGGGTTTCCCTTCCCTCATCACTGCCCTTTTCCAGTCTAGGGGGATTGAGGTGCATGCCACTGCACGCATCAAGACCCTGTGACTAGGGGATACATAGAAACCAACTGCATCCCGGATGAGGATGAAGATCAGGAGGAGGAGCAGCAGCAGCAGCAGGCACCACCACTACCACCAGCAACAAACACTTATATTCCATTCTGGCCCAACACATGATGGCCCAGATGTCCAGTCTCCACCGATCAGCTGTGCACCTTCAGGAGTACCACTACTTGACACGCCCAGACCCTTACCCAGGCATGCACCCTGAGCAGTTCAGAGATTTCTTACAGTGGCCTGGGGACAGGCCTATTCCACCGGGAGAGGGAGGGAGCAGCTGCAGGTGGAGCTGATATGATATGGAGGACGAGGACTGAAGATTTTACTTGGTATTTTTCCTTTCTTTTTCTTTTCTTTTTCTTTTATTTTCTTTTATTACTCACTGGATTTGTACTGTATATATAACTCTACTGACACGTCATTTTTATGCAGTGCATTTTCAGGGTCATTTTTTTCATTTTTTAGGATTTTAGGAATTAGGGATTTAAGGAATTAATTTTAAAATCTCAAAGTTAGGCAGTCTAACTAACCAAATTATGAAAGAAATAGGAATTTTGTGATTAAATCCATAATCAATTAGGATTAGGATATTGTACAGGAAAATATATCAAGGTAGTTAATTAATTTTAGTAAGTTCTTTATCAAGGAAATTAGCCAAAAAGTCGATTAGTTGTGAGAAACCAAACACTTAAATTGAGAGTTTTCACCGCTGCTTGTCAACTATTATTGCTTGAGTTTTTGGATTTTATTCTGCACATGAAAAATATGGAAGTGATAAAGGCAAATTTTGTTGATATGATTTATTTGATCAGTGCCAAAAAGCCAACCTTGAAAAAATTTTCCAATTTTTTTTGGTAACCCATTTTAGCTTTAATGTTTCTTCTTATGCACCCCAGCTAAAACTAATGCCTATATCTTGTCCCTTACACACTTGGGATAGAGAGTAAAGGTGCAATCTGATAAAATGGGAGAGGGGTTGGTTACTTGAAAGTGAAGAAATACAAAGAGCAGACACAAGAAAGCAAAAGAAGATCACTCCCTCAAAAATCAAAAAGAAAAAGTAAATGAAAGTGAATAAGTTGGGGGCAGTGAATTATCAAACAAGGAAAGATGTTAGCTGAATGATACAAATCAAGAATGAAATGGAAGAATGGAGAGAAATTTCAAGTCCAAGAAAAATTTAAAGATGCTATTTATTCCAGTGTTCTCTTTCATATCCAGAAAAACCATGATTTCTTGATAGCCCAACCTCATTACAACCAAGAAAAGACCGTTTGATCCATATTCTTCCATGTGAATGTTTAGAAACCAAAAACGACTATCAATTTTAGTTGTTCAACTGCTGTGAGGGAAACACTTACCCGTGAGAATGAGAGAATTCCTTGATTTATCACTTATTATTTTGGTTGCTATTTCTGAAAAAGTTTGAATGCATTTTTAGCCTGTCCTGATTGTTTATTGGTAATATCCCTTGATTCTGACTTTTAATATGATATTTGGAAAGTGACAGCTGCCTAGCAAGAGGTGATGAAATTATTCCTTATTTCTGAGAATCTTAACATGGGGATTGAATCCATTTTTTATTGCAAAAGGTTTTCTTGCTTGAGGACAAACAAGAAGCTAAGTTGGGGGGAATTTGATAAGTGAAAAATATATGATAATTTACTGTATAATTTCTGCATTTATCAAGGATATAAATAGTAAATTAATGCCCTAAATTACCTTTTTTTAGTAATAAATGCATAAATTGTGAATATTTGATTTGAATTTGAATATGATGCTATTTTGATAGAAAATCTGTTGATTTTGCAAATAAAAGGGCAAGTTTTAAATGGAGAAACAAGATAGCATTTATTTGAAGAGAGAATCTGCAAGATAAGGATTTAAATGACAACTGATTAGGATAAGATCAGCAATTAATTGGATAAGGATTCCTCATATTCAATTCTAAATTCAAATTGAAGATCAAGTCAGCACAAGATCAAACTAGAAAGAGGGAAATAAGGAAAGCAGATCAAATAAGGATAAGATAAGGAAGAGATCAAGCTGAAAAAGAGGAAATCAAGGAAAGCTGGAATGTAACTCACGCTCCACTGCGCTGAGCGTAGGTGGAGCGCAGCATTAAAAGTTGCTCTCTGGATCCTACGCTTCAAACGCGCTGAGCGCAGGATGAAGCGCAGGAATACGGATCAATTTTTCAAAGAATTTCAAATCAGATTCCTTCCAGATTTCAGATAGCTTTCCAACTTCTATAAATATAACCTTTTGCAAAGATCAAAGGAGCTTTTTGGAGAGACGGCAGAGCAGAGCTAGGATTGGAGAAAAGCGTGACAGTTTCTCCGTTGGTTTGTAATGGCTACCATGCGTAGCAAACTCTCTGATAGGATTGAACGTAGTTGATTCAATCCCCGCTTGTATGTGAATTCCCTTGAATATTTATGAATCCCTATTTTTATGATATCAATATTTTTATTCTTTGCTTAATGCGTACCTTCCACCTGTGTGCTGGAGTTATAGATTGATTTTATAAGATGCATTGGTAAATGGTTTTGTGAAATCAATAACGAGTTTGGGGGAGCCGATACTTAGGAAACTTGAACTCTGATTGGTAAAAGTACTCAAAGTAGTCACTATGGGATCGAGCTATAGGACGAACCGATAGTTTTAACAAACAGAAAAGTAGATCATTAAAGTCGGGGTAATTTGTCGCCTGGGAGAACCCGCATGAATTATTTCTGAGTATTTCGCGATCCGGGCTAAGGTATCATAATTTATATTCATAAATATTATTGGGGTTCACATACGAAAGGGGTGTGATGATACCTAAGTTCAATCCTAGTCCAAGTAACTGTCTCTATCTCTCATTTAAGTTCAATTTTATTTACTTGCATAATTCTCAACAAACAATCATACGCTATTACTTGATAGTTGTGACCACTAATCTTTATAAGTTGAACCGTTCCATGTGGATACGATACTCTTACTTACTATTATACTGCTGGGATTTTGGTACGCTTGTCAGATTCTCAGAGTTAGTTGGGTACGATGTGAGGGTTGATGAAACAACGTCTATACACTCACGTAGCAGATATGCCATGATGCATTAAAATGATTTACGTAATCAGTTAGTCCCTTATTTCAATGCCCTGGGTCAAACTTTCAAAGTGGAATATAAAGCTCTTCATATGATCTGCTTTGGCTCTGGGAAATATGGTCATGTGGAGTTTTGCCCAGAGAAGGTGGTTGATACGTCCCAAGCTCGACGGGGGGTGGAGAATTCCGGTGATCAGCATGATACAGAATCTGAGATTATTTCGGGAGTTAATCCGAAAATAGTGGCCACTTAATGATTAAAGATTACTCCTCTAATCATGATAATGTTACGTCTACCCAGCAGTCCGAGATCGAGGGAGGGGAATTAGTTGAGGATCAGAAGATTTCGGCCCTTGGATGCTTGTGAAAAGAAATCCTCGCAACAAACAAATGCCCCGAGATGTTAGGCCCAACTTGGCTAATGGAAATAAATTAGATCAATCCTCCAATGGCACCCGGTTCAATATTTTAGCACCATCGAAATTGGATGTGGACCAGGCAAATAATAATGTCCTGTTAACGAAAGACTCTGGGTCGCAGTAACTAAGAGAGACGCTCTAGCTCATTCAACGAAAACTTGGACTAAGCCCAATAAGCCTCTCATCAAAAACCAAAAGAAAGTTGTGCTTGCTCCTAAAAACTAAAATTTGGGGGGCAAGTCTAAGAAGATCTCAGGCCCAACTTCTCCTACTGAATCAGAACTAGCCTCACAGGAGAAATCCAACCAAGAAGAAGTCGCAGTGAGAAGGGGGAGAAAGTTGATTGGGAAAGGGAGATCCTAGCTATTGTGAGCAGATATCATAACAAACAGTGGGAGGCTTATTCCAGTGGTGGTCATGTTAATGATATGTTTGAGAAAAAGGGTTTTTCGAATGTATGAAATCCTTAGAAAATTCTGATGGCAATGGGTATGTGGATGAACTCAACCTGGATAAGCCTCCTGATGAAATTATGGCGGACAGTGCGGACAATTCAGAGGCAATTGTGGATGGCTCCAGTGTCAATGTTGTGGGCACTTCACCTAAGGATACTTCCCAGATTGGTGGGGTCTCTCACCCTAAGGTTTCTAGATGAATTTTCTTACCTGGAACTGCAGGGGTGCTAGTGCGAAGAGGTCCCCTAGTATGATTAGGGATTTTTAGGAATTGTATCACTTGTGTTTTGTGGCTCTTCTTGAGCCAAGAATCAGTGGAGACAAAGCTGACTGTACGATTAGGAAGATGGGCTTCTCTGGCAGTGTAAGAGTTGAAGCTCAAGGATTCTCCGGGGGAATTTGGTGCTTATGGAAAACGGAAGCCTTAACAGTTCAAGTCATTTCTACCTATGCTCAATACATTCACTTAAATTAATAAATGTGGGTGGTGTGAGCTGGATTCTCTCTATTGTTATGCTAGTACTACAGAGCGTAAAGGAGAGGAGTTATGGGATAACCTTTCTAGTTTTGCTGAAGATGTGTGGACCCATGGTGTATAATGGGGGATTTTAATACTATCCTTTTTTATTTTGAAAACAAGGGGAGATGGTGTAAATAGGCATTCTATGAGAGCCTTTGCAAATTGTCTGGAGAACTGTGGTTTAGCTGAGATTGAGTCTAACGGGCCTTTCCTTACCTGGAAGAGGGGACAAGTTCAAGAGCGTTTAGACCGAGTCCTTTCATCAGATAATTGGAGAATGGCTTTTCAACATTGTTCTGTCATCAATATGGTGCTTCCAACCTCTGACCATTGTGGCCTCTGGCTGAAGCTTAATTCTACATTTGCCACCCCTAGAGTTCCGAAGCCTTTCAAATTTCTTTTTGTTGGTTGTCTCACGCGGACTTTAATAATCAGGTGCAGAATTTATGGCTTAAAAATAGAAGCTGGGAAGAGAATGTGAAGGAATTTACTACTAATATTTAGATTTGGAATCAGAGGGTGTTTGGTAATATCTTCCAACAAAAGAAAATTCTTCTTCAGAGATTGGAAGGTATTAGAAGGAAGTTAAGAGAGTCTGATAATCCATTCCTCTCTAGACTTAGTGTGGAGCTCTAGGCACGATATGAGACAATTCTAGCCGAGAGAAGGAGTACTGGCTACACCAGTCTCGGGTTAATTGGTTGAAGTTGGGGGACAGGAATACACGTTTTTATCACCAAGCACTATCATGAGGAGAGCAAGAAATCGCATTGAAGCTCTTCTAGATGATAACAATGAGTGGTTTTGAAGAATCCAGCCTTTAGAATATGGTTTTGGAGAATTTGATAGATCTTACTCTGAGAATCATATAGGGCCCTTGAGTATGGTTGATAATTTTTCTTTTTAGGTTCTCCCTCAAGAGGTGGTAGTCAAGATTTCAACTGCCTGTTGCGGTGTTGGCAAGCATACCAATGTCGCAATAGTATAATAGTTTTTTAGTAAGAGTGTCGAACCCACAAGGAATGATTTCAATCGAAATTCAAAGTTTAGCTTACCAAGTATATGTACAAAAATGAGTAGATTGGGTCATGATTATTTTATAACAACTAAAGAAAACATGCATAAAGGTAATAAAATGCAAGGTAAAAGTTGAGGAAAGTTCAAATGGGAAAAGCTGGGATGAACTTCATATATCGCACTCTTTAGTATTTTGGAAATCAAAACTATAGTATTCGAACTAGACAATATCGAAGCACAAGCTAAAATCATTCACACCGATTCCTCCAATGTGAAATCCTTAGAACAACCCCTAAACATTGATTCCTCCAATGTTTTAACAAGTTGCCTAGCATTAAGAAAAGATGTTTTATAGCTATCGATATATCGAAAGCTATTCCTATCGTTCGACCTATCAAGCATTATCGTTAAATCGGATTCCGAAATATGTTCCCACTACTTCAAGAAATCAAAATCGAGATTACTACTGAGTTAATAGAATCAAGCATTAAGAATAGAACGAAAATGTCAATATTGAAAAGAAACGAAATTTCTATAGATAATTGAATCCAAATACATCCGGAGTTTGAATTGATTACATTCATTCCCAAAATAAAGCTTAGCTATTCATGGTAGCACTTTTAATCCAAAAGATGGAGTAGAAGAAATGGGTTGCAAACCCTAACGGAGCTCCAAAGAGAAAACTTGGAGAAGAGGAGAGTCTTTTTTCCAAAAAGTTTCACAATCTCTTTTTAAATCCCCTTTTATAAGTTTGTCTGAGTTTGGGGCGTTTAAACCTCCAGAATGGAGGTTTGAGCGCTCGGTAATCATTTTTCATCAAAAGGGCGCGCTTGCCCAGGAATTACTTTCCTCAAAAAGGGCGCACGTTTAAACCTCCTGGATGGAGGTTTTGAGCGCCCAATAATCATTTCAGGACAATACAATGTGCTGAAACCTCTTTTTCAGGATGATGTAATGTGCATTTAAATCTTCATGATGGAGGTTTGAGCGCCCCAATCCTTTCTTCAGACAATGCAATGCGCTCAAACGCGCATTTTGGCGATCAAACGCACCAAACTTGCTGCCAAAACTTCCTTTTCTCCTCTTTTGACTCTAATTTACTTTCTTAGCTTTCCCTCCAGTCTTAATACCTACAAAATATGTACATTTTTTCATTAAATAGCATCAAACTCCAGATTTTAATTTAAAACTACAAAAACTAAAATCAAAACAACTAAAAGGGCAATTAGGGGCCAAATTAAGAACAATTATCATCTCAAGTGCTAAAATCATAACCTAAAAACTACTAATTTTATTGCACTTATCACTGCCACTCTTCTCAGGAGGAAATTAAACATGTTGTCTTCAGTATGGAATTTCAAGCCCCCTGGGACTGGATGGTATTCATGCACTTTTCTACAAAATCAGTGGGATACTTTAGGCCCCCTTTTTGGAGGATCTTATTCAGAGAATTTGGGAGAACCCCAACCACTGTGCAAGATATTAACCAGAATCTCATTACTCTTATCCCAAAGGTGGAGTCTCCAGTCACGGCTAATCAATTTCGTCTAATCTCCCTTTTGTAATGTCAGTTACAAGGTAATAACTAAATTGATAGCTAATAGACTACCGTGATGTTATGCCTCTTGTTATAGGGCCTTCTCAATGCTCCTTTGTGAAAGGGTAGACAGGGTATTGACAATGTTATTGTGCTTTCAAGAATTTAATCCATTTTATGCGTAATATGAAGAATGATGATGGTATATGGTGCTCAAGATTGATATGGCTAAGGCGTATGACAGAATGCATTGGTCTTTCATTATAGATACTCTCAACAAAGGGGGTTTTCCTACTGTTCTGTTGAGGTGATTAAAAATTCATTTCAACCCTTCTTCTAAGGTTAATTGGAATAGGGCCCAGACTTCTCATTTTTATCCTTCCAGAGGATTAAGACAAGGTGATCCAATATCACCATATTTGTTTGTTTTGGCATGGAACGACTAAGTAATATCATCATGGGCTGGTTGATTCAGGATCCTGGCAAGCTTCCAATTGGTAGAAGTGACCCAAGGTATCTAATTTTTTATTTGCTGATGATATAATCTTAGTAGCTAAAGCTAATGATAATCAAGCTCACATTGTTAGTAGAGAAAAGTCTCGTATTTTCTTCTCCAAAAATACTTATGCTAACACTGTTGTTGATATATCTTCTATTTTCTCCATTACTCCTACGGAGGATTTAAGTGTTTATTTGGGCTTCCCCGTACTGCATGGGCGAGTAACTAAAAGTACTTATTCTTCTCTGATTGATAAAGTGCAGAAGAGATTATCAAGTTAGAAGGCTAATAGCTTGTCCTTAGCTGGTTGGATAACATTGGCACAATCTACTATCATGAGTATCCCAAAATATTTATTGCAGGTTTCTGTTATTCCAATTGGGGTTATTCAGGAGGTGAGAAATTGTGCCGGAACTTCATTTGGGGTTCTTTAGGGACAAGAAGAAATTCACTTAGTTTCTTGGGCAAAGATCTGTCAACCAAATCCAATGGAGGCTTGGGCTTTTAAATCCTTGAAAGTTGTCCAATGAAGCTTTTCTCATGAAACTGGGCTGGAATATTATTCAGCATCCTCATCTCCTTAGGGTCCAAGTAGTCAAAGAGAAATATAATTATGGTCCCAAGCTCATGCCCAATGTGAAAAGCAACAGTAATAACTCCTTATTGTGGAAAGGAATTGCTCGTGTTTGGCATATAAAACTTGCTCAGGAACAGTTTGGAATTTAGAGAATGGCCTTGACACACGTTTTTGGCTTGACACTTTTATTCCAGGTATGAATCCTCTAATTAATTATGTTGTCTATGATATTCCGGATTGCCCAATTGAATCTCCCAGCCATTTGTTTTGCTTCTGATGGCAATTGGAATTTGAGCACCTTGACCCAGCTGCCTCCCTGAAGATATTATTCTTAAATTATCAGCTATTAAGGCGCTCAGAGAAGGCCTTCATTCTGATGCCCCTTCGTGGTCAGCTAATCTTATAAGGGAGTTCTCTCTAAAGGCAACATATCATATGCTAATGGAACCTGGAAACCAGAATTTTGATAAGCTAATTTGTAAAGCTATTTGGCAATGGTAGGGACCCCCTCGAATACAATGTCTTTTGTGGAAAATTTTACATGCGAAAATTCTAACTAATGAGGAGAGATGTTTGAGGGGTATGACCCGCGATTCAATGTGTCCGAGATGTAACTGTGCTCCGGAGTCTATCTTGGTGATGGATATTTGGAACAAATTAATTCCTAATGATCTTTGGGCAAAATTCTTTAGTCTGGGTCTCCATGCTTGGTTGAAGCTCAACCTGGTTGATGACTTTAAATCTAATTTTGAGTTGGATTGGCACTTTGCTTTCCCCTTTCTGTTATGGATGTTATGGAATGATAGAAACAACCTGGTGTTTAATCAAAAATTCGAGAAGCCTGATGAGCTTTTATCTCGAGTATTGTCTTACTCTGGGATGGTCCAATCCGGGTTTGGTAACCCAATTTCAAACCATAATGGTGTTAGAAAACAGGAAGCATACATATCTTAGAGGTACCCTCCTAATGACTATTCTAAGCTAAATGTGGATGGGTTGGTTAGAGGAACTTTTGGTAATGCAGCTTGCGGTGGTATCATTAGGAGACATGATGGCCAGTTTATTAAAGCCTATACCTGTAACTTGGGCATTTGCCAATGCAATAAAAGCAGAGCTATGGAGCTTACTTTATGGCTTAAATTAGCTAAGGATTTTGGTTTAAGGAAGTTAATTGCAGAGCTGGATTCTAAAACAACTCTGAGTCTTGTTCTTGATGGTTGTTCAAAACATCATTGTTACAGCTTGGTTCGTGATATTAGAGAAGCCCTTTCCTGGGAGTGGATTGTGGTTCTTGGCCATACTTACAGAGAAGGAAACCAGTGTGCTGGTCACCTGGCCAACATGGGGCATGATTATCTATTAGGCTATCATTGTTTAGATTATTGTCCTTCATCTTTAATTCCTTTCATTAGGAATGATTGTTAGGGAGTTTCTATCCCAAGACTAGTTGTTGCTAGTTTGTTTTGTGTTTTGGGCTTTTAGCCCATCTATCTATCAAAACAAAAAAAGAATCCAAAATAAAAGTTTTTTATTGAGATGTATACTATTTTTTCAATAAAAATCTTTATATATTAATTACTTAATGAGCGTCCTCAAAGAACCATAAATAAAAAAAAAATATTGACATGTCAATAAAAATCTTTTATATATTAATTTCTTAATCAACATTCTTAAGGTACTCATTAATATAACCCTTATATAATGTACATAACTTAGAAGTTAAACTAGGATCCCACGCCAATTTCTTTTTTTTCCTTTCTACAACCACATCAATAACATTTTCTTTTCACCCAACTTCTCGCCTCTCATTTCCTCTATAAATGTCTAATGTCGGTATAATGATTAGCAGATGTATTGAACACAAATAAAGTCAGTAATAAATAAATATAGACATGAGGCACGTTTCAAAAAATCAGAATAGTAAAAAGACACTAAATATTATTTAGGTCTCCGCAAAAAATTCTATTAAGAGTTCTGTTAATCTGATGCAAACCAATACATAACTTCAACCAAAAAAATAAAGACGTTTCCATAAAAAAAAACAGAAAAACTAGAAAACTCTAATCAAAGAGTGACAATCCCAAATCATCATCCTCCTCCTCTTCCTCAACCTTTTCTTCTTTCTTCTCCGCAGCAGGGGCAGCCTGGCCAGATGCGGCAGCACCTCCTGCAGGAGCAGCTGCTGCAGCTGCACCACCTCCAACAAATACTGCACCACCCACAATCACCTGATCAAAACAAAAACCAAGGCAATATAAGCTGGTTAGTGATCGACCTTGTGGTTGAATAGAATATATGAGCCGACAAGAAAGATGGTCATCAACTCATCATCCTAACAAGGTATTCAACGAGCATGTGGAGATTTGCAAAAATCCAGCAACAGGAAAACTACTAAACTAGGGTCTGTTTGGTTTCGAAATAGAATTTGTTTTCATATTTAATTTAAAAAAATATCACCTTGTTCTTACTTTTTTTAATGATTTATATGGTATTATTGTAATTAAAAGTAAAAAACAGGAAATGAAAACAAAATGTTTTCCAAACAGTTCCTAAAGATATATGGTTAGTCACGCCTATCATGCTCACAGAAGTGCCTGAAGCAAGTTCTTCACCCACAATCCTAACTCAAATAAAAACCTCTCCTTACATAAGAAACCTGAAAGTCACCATTAGTTCGCTCCCTTAGGTCTCCACACACAAGACTTCGAACACAAACACACACCAAACTCCAATGTAGTTTATGTAGGACAAACCCTCAAACAGTCAATCTACATAAAGCCAAGTTACCCAAGCAATTCACATTTTTACACAACAAGAAGTTCAAACCAACTTTCCCAAAATCCAAACATTAAAAACCAAAACACAAGTACATAATACCCTTGTTTTGGCACACCAGCAACAGGAGCAGGGTCCCCTTGGTGGCAAAATTACTCAGCTCCTACTTGAAGAAGTCAAGATAAGATGAGGGAGGTCAACAGGATTTCAGAATTTTTCATAAAGAATATCTGCCACTGCATACATTATACTTTCAGGCATCAAGAACATTCCAAGTTATAGAACATTAAGCAAGTATTATAAACCCACTTGGTTTAAGTGGAGATATTTTGGCGTGTTTGGTTTACACTGAATCCACGTTTCAAATGTGGATTCGGGCCAACGCTACTCTCAGTAGCGTTAGCTTGGATCCACGTTTAAAACTTGATTTTGATGGAAACCAAAACACACAAAGTCATCCCAATGTTTAGTTGGGTGCTCGAAAAGGAAAAACTCCATCCCCAAGGGACCCGGCATTCCTTCAATTGTAGTAATAACTGAATAAGTAATTCATCATAAATCTGTTTCACCCTAAACAAACTCTATTACTATAAATTAATTTTCCTTTCTATTTATTTAATCATTTCTAACATACCAAACATAGGAATAGATCCATCCCACCATGGTTGTCAAACTCGCGAGTTAACTCGAAAACTCGTACGAGTTTACGTTTCTAGGTAGGGAAAACGGGTTAACTCGCATACAAACTCGTTTCTAAGTAGACTTGGGTAGACTCGGATAGACTCGCTCAAACTCGCGAGTTTACTGCCGAGTTCACGAGTTTGATGAAAACAGCTTATGAAGCTCAAAAACTAGTTGTGTTTCACTTAGGGTTTGTCTCTTCTAACTTGTTCCCAACCTTAAGACCATCTGCATTCACTAAAGTGGCCTAAGCATATGCATTTATGTCGTTGCACCTGCATATACTTGTTTAGAATTCAAATCTGATTTGTTCCCTCTTCTTTGCAAACTGGTGCTTTTAAATTTGCTTATTTCAAGCTCAAACTGTTTTATTTTTTTTGCTGCACATAATAGGTTCAACACTGATTACTTAAACCCCACCATTGGAATCACAGGCACATATAATCAGCTCTTGTTTTAAATGTTTTTACCTTGTGCACTTGTGATTTGATTGTATGTGTATGATTAAGTTTTGTACTATGACATTTTAATGTTATTGTTTGCTTAATTTTGCACTTATAATGTTGAATTTAATATAATTTTAATATCAGGTAGACTCTTACGAGTCTGTGAGTCGAGTCTACGGAAGCTCCACGAGTTTGCGTAGACTCTCGAGTTTGACAACCTTGCATCCCACTAATATGAATCAATGCTATCCAGTACTCAAGCGTCTTAACACAAAATCCACTATTCTCTCCCTGTCACACAAATTAATCAAAATAGAAGCAAAAGCACAATCATCTGAACAAAAAACAAAATCACACACGAAGAACAAAAGATAATATAAGTCACAATAGCAATGCTTCAGCAGAACATAATTTAACAAGAGAAATACACCAACAGACAACCATATCAGATTCGCAAATGAAATGTATTAGCACGAAAACCTATAAGTAGAAATTCTAAAATCGCATTGTCACAAAGCGCTATAGAACCTAATAACTATGAGTAAAGGGATCCAAATAAAAAAAAATAAATGAACAAATAAATCCAGAAAATGTTATTTGAAAGTGCTGACGCATAGAGATGAAGAAAGATTACCTGGAAAACGGCAGAGGAGGGGGAAACAAGAGAGAAAGAGGACTGAACGGCACCGGAGGAATCGGCGGCGAGAGCAGCCTTAACGAGCTTCCTTTGGATCTCGAAGGTAGACGGAGATGACTCCTCAATGTCGCCGGAGAACTGTTTTGCAGTCCATTCGTGGCCGGATTTGCGCAGCACGAATGTGAAGACTCCCATGGCTTTGTAAATGTCACTGCAGAGAGCTAAAACCCTTTCGAAGTTTGAAGGCCTCACCTCGTCTTCTCTTTGCTTCTGTTTATGTAGGAACCCTAATACTCTTGTTAAGGTGAAAAGTCCGTTTAGTCCTGCTTGTTAGTTTTATTCCTCTGCTAACCCTGTGCTGTGCTACAATTTAACACCCCGTTAGGGATATCAATGGGGGCAGATAGTACACTACTCACATCAATATCTGTTAAAATATATGGGTACCCATGCCTGTAGCAGGTATTCACAAGTACCCATAAATATTAAAAAAAATCAAAATTTATAGAAAAAAATAGAGAAATGTCATATAATATATCATAATATCATATAATATCAATATTACATATATAAATTAACATTATATAATATCATTATGTGTTAATATATTAAAAATATCATTATAAAGTAGTAAAACATAATTTTTATATCATCATAAAATAATAAAAAATTCTAATATTTTAATATATTTAATAAAAAATATACTTTAATTAATATACAGGTACCCACAGGGTGGGTAGTATAATATTCGTCCCCACCCATTTAATAAATATGCGGGTACCCATTGCAGATATATTCGCGGGTGCGTGTTTTTTTGACATCCCTACACCCCGTTTGTTTTTACATTAAAATGAGAGGCAGGAAAACTAGAGCATGAAAGTTAGGCTTGTTTGGTTTGCATTTTCATTTCCTGTTTCCATTTCCTGTTTTCATTCTGTTTCCTAAAATTTTATAAAGGAAAAACTGGAAATGCTGAAAATAGCAAAATTTTATTTCCAGCATTTCCAGTTTTTCCTTTATAAAATTCCAGAATACAGAATGAAAACAGAAAATGGAAATAGGAAATGAAAATGCAAACCAAACAGGCCCCAAGGGCCCATTCTCTTGTTTGGTGTAGTCGTGAAATAGCAATGAAATAGCAAAAGGTGTGGGCTCATTCTAATTTATTTTTGTGTGTTTTTAGGTGAAAAAATGAGAGAAATAACTTGCCTCTTCTCTCATAATCGATCTTCTTTACTATATAATCAATTATCTTTACTACATAATCAATTTTCAGGCTAAGGAACATCGATTCTTAGCAGTAAGTATAACAATCCAAGGAATTTGGTGCAGGCAATCGATTTCCTTTGCCTGAAAATCGATTATGTAGTAAAGATAATCGATTATGTAGTACAGAAAATCGATTTCCTTTGCCAAAAATAATAAAAAAAAAACTCTATTTCTCTTCTATTTTTTCTATCAAACCAAACAACCCACTTTCACATCTCTCTTCTGTTTTTTTCTCACCTATTACACTCACACCAAACAATTATTAAATCATCTTTATCTCTTCTCTATTTCTCTCTTTCCCATTTCTCTCCTTATTTCTTTTCTCTCTATTTCCCTAATTACACCAAACAGAGCATTAAGGCACACAAATTTTTAATGGTACACAACTATTTTTACTTGTCATGACAGATTTTCTTTTCTCAAAAAAAAAAATCACCCTTCCTATTTTATTTAAACAAATCCAAGCTTAAAGTTAGGCTCGATTATTTAAATGAGCCAAACTCAAGCTTTATAAACTTGACATTAAGTGCTCGTGAATAGCTCACTTATTATATATATAATAATTAATTAGTATTAATATAAATAATTAAAGTAAAGTAATATTATAAAAAAATAGAAAAGAAAACATAAAGTTATAGCTTTATTTTTAAAATAAATAATAAAATAATAAAGTAAAAGAATTACTATATATATATATATATGAATAAGTATTGAAATATTTTTTATATTAATCAAAAAATTATATATTGAACTTCAAAAAATATAATATTTTAGATTTTTTTAACTACATAAATCATATATTAAGAATATATTTCGATTTTATATTATCATTTAATATTAAAATATTCATTAAATACTAAATTCATAAACAATGAAGTTATAAATGAGTTAAATAAGTTACGTCCAAACTTTATTTTTCTTTAATAAACCAAACCCAAGTTTTAAGTTTGGCTCGTTTAAATAAACGAGTCAAGCTTGAGCCACCTATTTTTTTTTTCACAAGTCAAGTCTAAGCTTTATGTGCTTGGCTTAACTCATTTATAACCCTATACATGACCCAGATTTGGTGCAGTTGAAATTTAGTGCATTTGGTGCTGTCATGGAATCTGGGTCGTCCGATCTTAATCGGACGACTCAGATGCCGAGATGCTAAATCGGATTTAAAAAAGCATCTCGGCATCTGAGTTGTCCGATTAAGATCAGACGACCCAGAATTCCATGACAACACCAAAATGCACCAAATTTAAACCGCATAAAATCCGAATTCCACAAGTATTTTTTTACCTATTATAACAAGTTTAAACAGTTTTTCTTTTTAAAAAAATTCACTCCTCCTATTTTGTTGTAAGTGTCTTGTTGTTTACTTTCTTTCTAATCATGGTAGTAATCCATCCCCTTCATCATATAGCACCATGACTTAACCACCTCCACTCCACTCCACATCACCCACCAATTGAGCATCAACGCCACATAAGGTACAACACCCATTCCAAATTATCTCACAAATCATCAACGTCATCTCAGAAACCATATTCTTCACCTATAACAAAAGACATGTTCCAAATCATTGCATCCCCTTTCATCCCAAACCCGAAACCATGTTCCTTGTGTCAAGAAGTCTCACCTTCAATTTGTTGTAACCGTAAGCCTCTACCATCCATAAAACAGAGACCCCATGTATACTGATAAGTGCTAGAATCAAGTAAATTTCCATGCAATTACAACACTTATTGACTATGAATTATTGAATTTATAATCCAAAACCACCCTTCTTTGCTTAATTTGTTGGTAAATGTAAATAATGGAGTCTCATTTGAATTGATGCTATTTTGATGAAGAAAAACTGTTGATTTTTGCAGATGAGAAGCTAAGGTACAAGTGAAGCATCAAGTGAACAGTAAAAGAGACAGAAAGTTGTGTAGAGCAAGACTCAAAAGAAGGGCAAGCTGGGAATTCATCACCAATTCCTGCACTTCACCTACGCTGAGCGCAGGTAAAGCGCGGGAATGACCCTTCAGTTATTGTTTCCTGCGCTTCACCTGCGCCGAGCGCAGGCAAAGCGCAGGAAACGTAACCCTTGCATTTAAAAGAGCCGTCAGAAAGTTTTTAGGGATACTTTTGGAGATTTGGAGTTGGGAGCAGATACGGAGTTGGGAGAAAAGTGTGACAGTCTCTAGAGACCATTCTGGAGCAAGAGGGAGATTACAACAAAGCTGGAAGGCTTCGTTGTTACTTTTCTTCTTAATCCTTTTGGTTTGTAATGACTATCATGAGTAGCTAAATTTCTCTTTGGATTGAACGTAGTTGATTCAATCCCCGATTGTATTTTGGATCTTTGTTATTTAGGAATCCCAATTTTTATAATATTGGTGTTTTTATTTTCATTCTTAATGCTTAACTTCCTTCTTGTAACGGAGTTATGATTTGATTTATTGAATTAGCTGGGAAGCAGTTTTCTAAATCCGATTTGAGTAAAACACTCAATAGGTTGAATTCCTAGGGATAGGGTTCAATTTATTGATAACTTTTAACAACTGATCTTAAAGCTAGACAATTTGTTAAATATCCGAGGGATCGGTTGTTTAGGGAATTGTTCTACGAATTTCATACTTGAGGGATCAATGTGAGTGAAATCTATTTGTGCTTCAATAATTATAATTATAAATTCCTAAATATCATTGATTTCCAAAATACAAGAGGGGTGCGATAGACGAAGTTCAATCCTAGTTTCTCTCTACTGCTCAATTTGATCCACGTTTCTTTTTGTCTCAATTCTTTTTCTTTGCGTCTTTAAATTCAATTTTCACCAAACAATTTCAACCATTTGCAATCATTCTTACTCAGTAAGTGTGAATTCTGAGAATTTAATTTGCATTGTTCCTCGAGGGTACGACAACCCTACTTTTCTACTATTATATTGTTGCGATATTGGTACCCTTGCCAAGATCTCAACATATATCCATGCACACATGAAATAACACCTGTAATATGTCGCATCAATCATAGTCAACTGAGTCACTGTTTGTCCAAAACTGAGATCCAAGTTCATGCTCAACCCGTAATTTCAAATTAAGCAAGCCAATATCCCTTCATTTTACCCCATATAACGCCTCTACTCAGCCATCAATCGTTCAGTCTCCATCATCATTCTTCTAACCTAGAGATCGTCCTTTAGACACCGTAAGCTCGAGTAGCAAGTTATTGCGAGACAATCTCACTGAACACATATCTGTCTCATCTCGTCAATATCTTCGTCGTTGCCAGAATACGCTATCCCGATTTCATGTAACCCAGCCCTGGAGATCATCATGTCGTTGTGTCGGAGCTGTACTATCTCTCCCAGGTTAAGAGCACCACCTCGATAGTCGATTCCTCGACCACCACATTTTCTACCGTGTCATGAAAGTTCGTTGTAGAAACCCCACCACGCCTCTATTCACCCTTGTTTTCCTTTGTTGACAAATCAGATGATATATTCTTTGTTTTCCTTCATTAATTATACTTGTAACCGGTTCATTAAAATCAATTTGGAATACTGAACTAAATAATATTATATCCTATGTCTCACATTAATTTGTGCATAAGTACACAAATATTTTCCTTGTGCACCTTAGGCCATCTGCATACCAACACCAATTTTTTCACTATTCACAGATCTTAAATGGGTTTCACCATTACACATCATCAAGTTATTATTAAGCACCTAACATCTCCATCCTAGCACCTCACTTTTTTACTATTCACAAATCTTAAATGGGTCTCACCATTACACATCACTCATTATTTATATTTTATAAATTTTTTAATTTAAAAATATTTTAATTAGTAAACAATAAATTAATGTTAAATTAAGAAAACCATGAAAATAAAAAAAAAATTAATTAAAAATGAATTAAATAATAAAAATACATAATAAAAATTACAAACAATCAATTACATAAAAAAATTTATTAAAATAAAGAAAATCATGAATACTAATTTTTTAAGCAACAAATATTGAAAATTAAATAAACAATGAAGCATAGGTAACATTAATTTATTTAAATTTGAAAAATAACCAACAATTACATAATAAAAAAATTCAATTTTGATTATTATCGCGCCCAAAATGTTCCCTAATATGTTCCACAAGGTTCGCTTGAAGTTGATGATAAATTTGTCTATCCCGACTGTTGTTCTTCTTTGAAGGTATGCTGTAAGATTCGAATGAGGACCATTACGTAGATCAGTAGTCGAGACATCATCATTAGGATGATCATAAGTATAATCAAAATGACCATCATATGTGTGTCATTCGTCTTCAACAATCATATTATGTAATATAATGCATGCATATAGTATATGCTTGATTGTATCCATGTGCCAAACACGTGCAGGGCCACGTACAATTGCAAAACAAGATTGTAGGACTCCGAACGCACGCTCCACATCCTTTCTTGAGGCTTCTTGATGTTGGGCAAACAATTTTCTTTCATATATCTCCTTGAGACATTGGGATACTTTTGACAAATTTAGCCCATTCGGGATAAATACGTACCATCTGCTAAATAATACCCCATGTCATATTGGGTTCTATTTACCATGTATTACACTGTAGGGGCCTCTCCCTCCAAAATGTCATTAAACACATCAAATTGATTTAGCACATTTATGTCATTGTTTGAACCTGCTACCCCAAAAAATGCATTCCAAATCCATAAGTCTTGTGATGCCACAGCTTCGAGCATTATTGTGGGTTTCCCATGGTCACCACGACAAAATTGACCTTTCCAAGCTACTGGGCAATTTTTCCATTCCCAATGCATACAATCAATGCTACCTAACATACCTGGAAAACCGCTTGCCTCCCCTATTTGCAGTAGGCATTCAATGTCATTATTGTTTGGCCTTCGTAAGTATTCACTCCCAAATACCTCATTTACGCCCCTTACAAACTTGTTTAAGCATTTCACTGTAGTGCTTACACCTATTCGCACATAATCATCAACACTGTCAGTAGATGATCCATATGCCAATATACGAATAGCAGCAGTGCATTTTTGCAGGGTTAGAAAGACCCATTTTGCCAATTGCATCAACTCTCATTTGAAAATACTCATCATGATTTGTCAAGGCTTCTACAATGCGAAGGGACACATGTCTCCGCATTCGAAATCTTCGTCGAAATTGCTCCTCTGTATACACTAGATTGTTAGAGAAGTAGTCATTGTACAACCGATCATGTCTTCGTTCTATGACAGATCTTTTACGCCTATGCGAAGCGGAGCTGATGCTTTCTCGATGCCCATGCTTCTCCATTATCAACCTCCTACATCGTTCTCCATAGTCATCATGTATAAAATCTTCAATGATTTCCTACTCAAGCATTTCTTCAAAGTCTGAATCATTAGGGTCCATTTGAAGAATAACTATCTTGTTAAAGTATAGAGATAGTTTGATAAGAATACGAGAAATTTGCACAATTAAGAGGTGAAACAATCCTCCCATTTGTGGAATATATATAGAGTGGCAACGACTAGTTGAATAACGGCTAGTTGCAACGACTAGTTGTAACGACTAGTTGCAACGGCTAATTTGAATAACGACTAGTTGTAACAGCTAGTTAGAATAACAACTAGTTGTATTAACAGCTAGTTGCAACGGCTAGTTTGAATAGCATAACTTCACTTTATTACATAATTCAATGCGTTTGTCTAATAAAGCTACATATAATTAAACTACAATGTCTTCCTTTAATAAAGCTACATCTAATTAAGCTACTTCAATCCATGTTTTTCCCTTATCATTCTACATATCATCGCATGATCTTCTAGTTGTCTCTCTGTCATTCCAGATGTATCCTAGAATAGGAACACCAAGTCAAGCTCTATCTCCTTCATGTTCAGCTCCCTGTTCTTCATCTCCAACTCTTGTTTCTTCAACTTGTTTTGTTCTTCCTTGACAAATGTTATTTGAAGTATACCAGCTACTTTCTCCTTCTCTATCTCTTTCATTGCAGCTAGCTCCTTATTGATAGAAGATGCTTCATGTGCTTGGGATTTTCCCCTTTCTTTTTGCTGCCTTTGTCCCCATTGGACGAACCATAGTGGGTGAAGTTGGGTTGTACTCGTTGGTCATTGGCGACTAAGGATTAGAAGAGGATGAGTATTGCCCAGTTGTAGAAATCTTTATTCTTTTGCTACCTCATTCAAATGACGCATTTGACCATTTAGGTTCATTTTTCAACAATCTACATGCATACTCTAACCTGAATTTTTCGCCAACATCTTGCTTGTAAATCATGCATGCATCTCCTAGTATGTCAATCTCGGAGCTACCACTTTTCTTTCGTTGAACGACTTGTTTATAACATCGTGCAAATTTTTTAATGGTAGAATTCAACTTCTGCCATCGACATTTTAGTTGTGATAATTCCCTTTCTTGTAAACTACCACGATACTCATTGTAATTTTCTTTAATTCTTAGCCAAAAAGAATCTGCTTTTTGGTTAACCCCTACAACTGCATCTTTCGAAACATTCAGCCATGCTTGAATTAGATGTATATCTTCCTCCAGAGTGAACCTTGCTCTTTGTCTCCTTTGAGTTGGTTGTTCTTCTTCATTGAGTGTGATATTATCCAAGCCAAATTGACTAAAAAACACTGGAGTTTGAATTTCTGACGCGAACTCAATTGTTGCATCATGATCCTTGTTAATAGATTGGCCACCACTTGTACCTATTGAAGTCCCATCAACCATGGTGGGGTTACTTGGTGGTGATTGAAACATGGGAATTTGATAAGGAAATGGGTATGGAGGAAAATTTAGATTTTGTGGATAATTTGGAAGAATTTGAGAATTTAGTGGGTTTTGATAATTTGGAGGAATTTGAGAATTTAGTGGGTTTTGAATATAATGTAAAAATGGGTTGGTATTGAATTGGTTGGATCCATTTGGTAGAAACAAATTGGATGAGAAAAGTATTATGTGAGTAAATAATTGGAGAAGTGGAAAATTTATGAGACTATAGGAGAAAAAAGAAGGAAAGCTTGAGAGAATATGTGAATTATATGGAAGAATTAAGAGGGTTAAAAATTACAAATTGTGCTATTTATATAGTAAAAATAAATTAATTTTTAATTCTTAACGTTTAAAATAATTATCGTTGAATTATTACCGTTTAAAAACGGTAACATTACAACAGTCACTCAATGTTTGTTATGGTTTTTTATTTTTTTAATTTAGACCTTATGTGACGGTTCAAAATCGTCACTAGAGGTAATGAAAAACAAAAGCACCCATCGGTAAGCGTGTAGGGCTGCAATGCATGCCTTTTCCTCATATTTTTCCAGAACGTATCAATTGGCTTAAATAAGCACCAAAAGCAAATTTACTCCATCACATATATATCTCTAAATTATTGTGCAATGGGCAGAGATTTTTGCTAAGCACCCAGCGGTGCAGATGCTCTTAGATTCCCTTTTCGAGTAAGAAAAACATAGGGGAAGGAAAATTAATAGAGGGGCCTATAACGTTTTCAATCCAAAGGTGTAGTGAAAATTGGTTTTCACTTATTCTTTTACATTTTCATTCATTTTTACTCACTTTTCATCCAATCCAAACAACTTAAAATTCCACTCATTTTCCCCTTTATTTTCTTTTATCTCCATATTAAATCATCCCTCTTATTTTTACTTCGGAGCCAAACAAAACATATGTCTTGAGAAAGAAAAGTATCGAGATATAATAAAATGTTTTTTTTACGTTTCATATAATTAATAAAATGAGCTATTTGTCACGGACTTGCAGCAGAAAGTTCCAAAGACGATGATATGATCATAATGTCAACAAAGGTTTAGATTGATGGCGTCAACAACAACTGTAAAACGCATTCAAAGAATGGCAACGTGGGTAATTTCTATTTTTATTTTTTTAACCTATTTTATTTTTTATCTTTATTTTAAATCTCTTAACACGTAAACCAAAAAACAACCACATTAATAGATTCGTGAATTGAAGCTTCGTAGACAATATCACTATTGAGGGCTCACTAGATAGTAACAATAGCACCATGCCTGTATTGTATTACTATTTATTATGAATTATTAATTAATTGATCATTATTAATTTTAAATGGAACGGAGATGAGATGAGGACAATATTGAGGATAATATTGGAAGAACCATTGAACATTTTGTCTGTTTGTGGTTTTCTCACCAGTAGAGGTGAGAAAACTTTCATTGCGCAGTACATCATTAGTTTTCTTTCTTCATTATTTTTTAACTTTGAAACAAATGGGAGAAAACTTTATTTTCATCACATTTTCACGAGATTTATTTTCTTTCCTCTTATTTTATTGCTAACCAAATAAGGTGTTAATGATTTCAATGTATATGACATTTAAAATAACACATGTGTAGTAAACATACCATATTAACAACTGTTAGCATAAGAACAAAAAGTGTGAAGAAATTAACATATTTAGGAACTAATATATACGTGTCGGTAATTTAAGGGACTAAAATTAAATAAAGTGCCACTTTTTAAATAAAATATATCTATTTATTCAATATCTTTATATACACTAATTATGCTTATTATCGGAGAACATCATTATTATGCATATTTGTGTGAAAATTAAATTTGATTTTTTACTTGCTTCTTTCAATACTCGAAATCCTTAATTCAAGCATTGATTCACACTTAACCCCGCGCCAAATTATATCCCTTCCTGATGATATATTACATCCCTTCTATTAAAAAATAAAAATGAAAAAATAGATAAATATTCAATAATCCTCAACAAATGAGGAAATAATATTCATTTAGGTTTCTAAAAATCTGTTTAGGTTAAGCTAAAGAAACTATGTAATGGATTCATATTATTTTTAGATATCATAATTATTCATCTATTTTATAGAATGTCTGGTCTTTTACAACTAATAGGAATAGAAGAGAGAAGTGTGATATATAATATAATGAAAAAGGATAAAAAAATGTTATATCCTTTTACAGTAGTGTTATTGTCTACGAAGCTTCAATTCACAAATCATATGAATTTGTTGACATGATTGTTTTTTTTCTTACGTGTTAAGAGATTTAAAATAAAGATAAAAAATAAAATAGGTTAAAAAAATAAAATAGAAACTAGAAAGTACCCACGTTTCCATTCTTTGAATACGTTTTACAATTGTCGTTGCCGCCATCAATCTAAACCTTTGTTGCTGTTGTGGTCATATCATCGTCTTTGGAACTTTCTGCCGAAAGCATGTGACAAACAACTCATTGCTTCTGCATCTTCTACAATCAATTGTTGCACCATTGAGACATACATTTCTTTCTGTTTCAATTGTCTCGGCTTAAGTCAGAATCACAAGTAAGATATTTTCTATTTCTTTTTTTTTCTAGGTCATAATATAGAAAACTCTTGCCAATTATTTGATATTCCACATGTTTATTTGTGTAGTTGATTAATTTAAGTTTTTTTGCTTTAAATTTTTCTTAGTGGGAAACATATTTTCATCTTCTGACAAAGAGAAAACAAATAAAATATATGATGATTGTTTAGAAGTAGGTGATGCTTATGAAGATGAAGAACCTAAGCCTGGAATGCCATTTAGCTCAGAAGATGAAGTTATTAGGTATTACATGAATTATGCTCGATGTAAGGGGTTTGGAATTAGTACAATAGGTTCAAAAAATGGAGATGATGTGAAAAAAGTATTTTACACTATCCTGTAGTCGTGCAGGAAAGTATTTGAGCAATTTAAAGAATGCTTTGAAGCCAAACCCTATTACAAGAACACAATGCAAGGCTAGATTGAATGTATGTATGCATGAGTTCAGATGGAACAATTAAGGTTTCAAGTGTTGTTCTTGAGCATAATCATGAGCCAAGTCCAAGCAAGGCTCAGTACTTTAGATGCAACAAGAATTTGGGTCCTCATATGAAAAGGAGGTTAGAACTTAATGATCATGTTGGAATCGATGTAAGCAGAAATTTTCGATCTTTAGTTGTTGAAGCAAATGGGTACGAGAATCTTACATTTGGAGAAAAATATTGTAGAAACTATATAGAAAAAGTTAGGAGACTACGACTTGGGATAGGTGATGCTAAGGCAATTCAAAGTTATTTTGTTAGAATGCAAAAGCAAAATAGTCAATTTTATTATGTGATGGATGTGGATGACGAAAGTCGCTTAAGAAATGTATTTTGGGCATATGCAAGATGTAGGGCTGCATATGAATATTTTGGTGAAGTTATAACCTTTGACACCACTTAACAAATAAATATGACATGCCTTTTGCTCCTTTTGTTGGAGTAAATCATCATGGTCAATCTATGTTGCTAGGTTGTGCTCTACTATCAAATGAGGATACTAAAACTTTTACTTGGTTGTTCACAACATGGTTGGAATGTATGAAATGTCATGCTCCAAAAGCTATAATTACTGATCAAGACAGAGAAATGAAAAATTCAATTGAGGTTGTTTTTTCCAAATGCTCGTCATCGATGGTTGTTTGTGGTATTTAATGAAAAAGGTTCCAGAAAAGTTAGGTAGATACTCTGGTTATGAGTCTATCAAAGCACTTTTGCATGGTGCAATATATGATTCTTTTAGTAAAAATTATTTCATGGAGAGGTGGGAAAAAATGATTGAAGATTATGAACTACAAGATAATGAATGGTTGAAAGGGATCTTTGCTGAACAACATCGTTGGGTTCCTATATATGTGAGAGACACATTTTGGGCTGGAATGTCAACAACACACCAAAGTGAAAGTATGAACTCATTTTTTTTATGGATACGTAAACTCAAAGACCACATTGAAGCAATTTGTGGAACAGTATGAAAATGCATTGAGAGATAAGATTGAAAAGAAAGCATGGCTAATTTTGTTTCATTTAATACAATAATTGCTTGTATAAGTCATTTTGGCTTTGAGACACAATTCCAAAAAGCATTTACCAATGCAAAATTCAAAGAATTTCAAGAAGAGGTTGCTTTTATGATGTAGTGTAATGCTTTCTTTGACAGATTAGAAGGTTTGAAATCAATATTTTCTATTATAGAAAGCAAGAAAGTATATGACAAAATTGAAGACATAGCATTTAATGTATCCTTCTATGAAGAAGACTTTGAATTGAAATGTACATGCTACTTATTTGAGTTCAAAGGTATTTTATGCAGGCACATTCTTTGCATGCTTAAACTCATAGGTAAAACAGAGTCAAAGCCACCTTATTATGTTTTGTCACATTGGAGGAAGAATATTAAGAGGAGACACACACTTGTTAAATGTGGTTTTGGTCATTCATATGTAAATGTAATTACAATGACTAAATAAAGCTTGATGCCTTTTATGAAGTTGCTTAAATGGGGATAACATCTGATGATGATTTGTTGAAAGTGATGAATTGGATTAAGAACTTAAAGAATGAGTTAACTTGTAAAGATACATCCCCTGGGATGATTAAAGAGCCATTTATGGAGCAAGACAGTTTAGTTCAAAGCCAAGTGACTAAAATTCTTGACCCTATAGTGACTCAAAGTAAAGGGCGTCCCCCTTCAAAAAAGGAAGGCTTCTAAAGTTGATGAAATAGTGAAGAAGAAGGTGGCAAGGAAGAGAACCCAAAAACACAGCGAAAACATGTACGTCTAATTTTACATTTAATGGCAGGGCTTGTGTACACTTGGAATCCAAGAAAATGAAAATGAAGGGATTTTGGGACTCCAAATTTATGATGAGATTGCCACACAAGAGAGTTTCAAATAAATAAAATTTGTTACTTAATTCTCAATTCCTTTTTAAATTAAAGATGATTGTATATTTTGACATTTATAGATTACGGCATTACATATTGATTATCTTTATTTTGTATGTATATATTTATAGCTTGAGAAAAGTTATTTATGGAGGAATGGATATGGTACCATAAACAATCTAGCGCCCTTCAATCCAAATCAAGAACCTATTGGTGAACTAAATCAAGTGTAGATACAGAATTTAGTGTTCTTTATTTTTATTTAAAAAATCATATTATGGAAATAACTTATTTAGTATATTTTCTTGTAGGTCCCACAATTTTCTCAAATCATAAACCATAATGTTACATATTTTGAACTTATACAAGTATTGGTTTCTTTATTTTGTGACAATATGATCATATTTTAATATAAAATCATCAATTCTTTTGTTCATGTGTGCTTTGTGCAGGCACAACATCATGTGAATGATAAGCCATCATCATAAAGATGATAGAGACATGATATGAATGATCAGCCTTCACCATAAAACATGAAACAACCACAATTTTCGACATGAGATGTTTGCTTTGACAGTTATTTGGCTTTACTTTGTACTGCCATTTTAATACTTTTTATTTGGAAGGAATTTAATGTTACTGATGTTAAAAGAAAATTGTTTTTATTATTAATCACACTGATACTTGAACTACAACAAAGATATATTTTCAATACATTTAATATTCAAATATTACAAAAGTGTAAATACAATAGTAATTTGTGCATGACATGCACACAAGTTCTAGTTTAAATACAATGACAATATTACTTATGCCTAGAAGAGTACATTCTTCATTATGTTATCCCTGCCTTCATCTGATACAATGACAATATTAATTATGCCTAGAAGAGTCCAGTTTTCATTATGATATCCCTACCTTCATCTAATGCATATATGATATAGCTTTTGTGTCTCTTCTTCAAACCAATTCAGGAGTTTATGAAAGAGATTTGAACACGTTAACCAGAACCTTAACATCTATTCTGGATTTCTTTTTTGAGCAATTGGCCTATTTGTCAACTGCACCTAAATTTTAAAATTGAACATCATCTGGTTGAGCAATTGACTCTTTTGTCAAATTCTAACAAGAACTTTCACTCTGTTATCATGTCAAGTGAACTGACACGTGGCTTCTATGAGCTTTATTAGACTGTTCATGTTTAATTAACTGAGGCGAGAGTACAAAATTAGTTACATGTTGTCCCTGTAGTTTATTAATATTCTCAGTTGTAGGAAGATCATCATTTTACTTTACTTGGATGAATCCGCATCTTCTTATGAAAACGAGTGAATGTACTAAGTTCCCAAATAGAACCGTTAAAGATAGGAACCAACAAAGAACCGGTTAACTAAATTTATAGCTCCAATTAAAATGAGTACAATTTCAACTACATGATATCCCTTCAGTTTATTAATATTCAAATTTGCAATATCAATGTTAAAGTTGCAGCAAAATCACCATACCTTAGTTGGATGGATCTGCATGCTTTATGAGAAGGAAGAAATGTAAGTTTACATATAGAATGCTTACAGATAGGAACCAATCAAGAACCAATCACTAATGTAATACCAGTGAGAAATACATTTTAATTAAATTTATAGCATGCCTTCAATTAAGATGAGAGTACAAAATAAGGTACATGATATCCCTGCAATTTATTAGTATACCCAGATGCATTAAGATCATCATTATACCTTACTTGGATGGATCTGCATCTACTTATGAGAAAGAAAGAATGTACAAGTTTCCAAATAGAACTGTTAAAAACAGGAACCGATAAAAAACAAATCACTATTGTAAAACCAGTTAGAAATACATTTTAATTAAATTTATAGCTTGCCTTCAATTAAAATGAGAATGCAAAATCAGGTACATGATGTCCCTGCAATTTATTAATATACCCAGTTGCACTAAGATCACCATTATACCTTACTTGGATGGATCTACATCTTCTCATGAGAAGGAGGGAATGTACAAGTTTCGAAATAGAACTGTTAAATACATAAACCAATCAAGAACCGGTTAACTAAATTTACAACTTCAATTAAAATGAGAGAATTATCAATATTGCACTAACTAAACTAATTCCTCGTGTGTGTTTTCAATCCTATCAATGTAATGCAAACCATACAGTGCAATAGTATATGGGAACATACTTCTGGTATAAATATAACAACTTAAAGGTTCTTGATTTTAGGATCAAACTTTGTTGTAATAGCATGAACTATAACAGATCGTGTAACTAAAACTACATTAGCAACCAAAATTTTCCCTTGCGATCGTATCACCAAAACCTCTTGGAAGTAAAACTCAATCAACACCAGCAGCAAGGGTCCATTTAAGGAATCACCAATAAAGAATCTCACACTTAATACAACTAAACAATATACATCAACATTACAGTAGAAAAATTGAAAAGAGACATTCAATCCATGTAGTAGGAAAACCTTCAAAGAAAAAG
The DNA here is from genome assembly GCA_026901365.1 of Sesbania bispinosa. Lineage (NCBI taxonomy): Eukaryota > Viridiplantae > Streptophyta > Magnoliopsida > Fabales > Fabaceae > Sesbania > Sesbania bispinosa. Next base: position 309,458 of record QLOH01000783.1, on the reverse strand, counting down.
TAAGTCTTCGGAGCAATCTAACAATCAATCTATAAGCTAAAATATCGAAATCCCTTTATAATTTCAACCAAGATAATAAAAATTCAGAGTAAAACCTTAAAATTACAACAAAAAGAGTAACATGAGAAAGGCGAGTACAAAAAAAATCCGGTGGAAGAAGAGATTAGACTAACTAAACAAAAATGTCACAATGCCCTCACAAATTGTCCTCAACAAGTGCTCTGATTTGATTGGAACGAGTGCGTGTTCTACGCTTTGCTTCCCTTATTTGACTAAGCTAGAATACAGAGAAATAAAATAGACGATGGAGAAAGATGGGTGCAACAAAAAAAAAAAGAAATCCACGTAGGAGAGGCTACCTCATTAAAAAAAGTCCATACAGGAGAGACCACCTCATTTGTGTTTTTCGTTTTCGTAGACAATAGCATTTTCCAGTGAGTCCTACCTCAAGTGATGTCATGTGAAGTATTCATATTATTTTTAAAATTTATTAAATTTTATTTAAAGGGTAAAAGAGTCATTAAATATTAAATACATTTTATTTCCTTTCACCTTTTCATCTATTTTCTTTTCTTTTTCTCTTAATCCAAACATCATAAAAATTTACTCATTTTCTCTTCTCTCTATTTTTTCCTCTTATTTTCTTTCTTCTCATTTTCTTCTCTCAACCAAACAAGGTGTAAATAATTTGGTCCCTAAACATATCACTTTACATATATATGATCCTCGAAAGTTTAAGTACATACAAATTAGTCATTTAATGTGTCAACTTCTTCATACATTCCATTTTATATCAATGATTGTTAATCAATTGAAACAAAATAGTATAATTGTAATTTTTTGTATAATTTTAATATCATATGTTGATAATGTAGTTAATCTCATATTATATATCAAATAAACCCACACAAAAATTACATAATCTTTAATAAAGAGTGTAGAAAATGCCAAATTAAACTAGGATATTAAGTAAGAACTATCTAACAAATAAGCCTTAGAAGAGAAAATTATCATAGCCCAGTGGTGCGATCTCTAATAAATACAAACCTAGTTCAAATTAATGAGATGTTACCCAAATAGTTTTTATCTTGATTTCCTTTCCATAACCAATGTGGAATCTAAACCTCAAGTTTGTTTTTATTTTTACGAAAGTATGAATCAATTTAACTATGCATAGACATTGGTGAGACACATCACATCTTTTTGTAACAAGATACACAATTAAATCGAGTCACACTCAATTAATCCATAACTTTTGTGTTATCCCAAGAAATAAACAAAGCTAACAAAATCTCCCATAGATCAAACATAATGATCTCCTCGACACATTTCTAATTGCCTTCCTTCATGCATAAAACCATCAACATTGTACTTCACCTAATTATGAGCTATAATTTGTCATCTCATTATTATCTATTGGTACAAAGTTTGAAGCATATCTAGTTTGTTATTGCTAAGAGTTCCAAGAGTAACCTCATGGGTCATAAACTTAGCACTCCTAATGATTAATATCAACAGAAATTGCATTTTGAATTTCAATTTCTCATAATTTCCCAGTTATCTATTCAACTTTATAATCACACTTTATGTTTCTCTATTGTAACTTTCTACTTTTCAATTTCTAGATCCTAAAATACTTTGGGTTCACTTATTAATAAAGTATTAGATGATGAGTCTTCAACCTATTCAAAATAGTAACAATTAAACTTCTCCTTATGCATAGTGTAGGCAATGTATATGACACTTAATGTTAGGTGTGTGTATTTAATATGTCACATCAAAATGTTGTTACATTTGATTAATAGTGTTGGGATTTTATTTTCAATTGTTTCGAATTCCACAAGTGACAAGGGTATGATGTCATTTCGAATTTACAATAGAGGTAAAACCACCTCATTTCGAATTTTGATAATAAGTCTGTTAACTTAGAGAAAGATTCTTGATTGAAGTCAAAACAAAAAGACTTTAAGAATTCGAAAAGAAGACAAGTGTAAATTCGAGAAATAATACATTGCAAGTATTTCGAAAGGCAAGTGATAGTTCTTTTATTCATGATCCAAATTCGGATTACATCAGTTCGAATACATTGGAAATATATTAGAAAGGAAGCTATCTTAAGTGCCTAATACATTAGAAAGGAAACTATCCTAAATTTCAATGAGTCCTTGACTCATGTCATCCAAACCTCTTCCTCTTCTTCTTCCCCCACAAGCTTTGATAGAGCCAAGGCAAAAGAGAATATGTTTTCCCATTTGTTGAATCATCTTCGACTTGGGGAAGGAATCAAGGTCGACATGGGAAAACAATAATAGATTCATTTATTATATAAATGAACCTATATTTGGCTATCACGTACAATCCAAAAGCAAAATTTTAAAGAAAAAGTTTGAAAAAGCTAATGGCTTTGGCCATTACGTCAATCCTATAAAAAATGAAATCATTCCAGATTGGATTGAACGTAATAGCCAAAGGAATTAACTTCTTCATATTCTTTGAAGAATTTAGAAGAAAAGAGAAGAAGAGAGAATGAAGAATTGTGAAAAGAATGTGCGAAAGACTCTTATTTATAGGAGTGAAAAGAGGCAAGTGCCATTAATAACACTATTTTAACGTCTAATGAGAAAAATTCTCATAATGAAGTTAAGTGGACGGTTGCCGATGGTCTTTATGATCTTTGGAATGGTCAAATGAAGTTTGACATATGACACAGGGAAGAGTGTAGTCAAAATCTCGAAAAGAGAAAAACTCATTAAGTTCAAATGTCAAGAAAAGATTAAGTCTTAAAGTTAAGGATTTTCTCGAATCCATGAAGTCAAAATTCCATAAAGAAGATTTCGAGAAAACAGAAAGAAGATTTCGAGAAATCAAAAGGCAAGAATTCGAAGACAAGATATCTGAAGACTTAGAAGATTTCTGAAGAAATCAAAAGGAAGTTTGAAAAGTCAGAAAACAGTTATTGAAGATCAGAAACGGTTTTCTGGTTAGCAGAAGACGTGGCAAGCATGCACGCTGCCAGCACATAGGGCTAGATGATGTGTCATATGTACATTAGTCAGCCGTTAGAATTAGGAAACTATAAATAGGAGAACTCTTAATGTAATAAGGGTTGGCAAATCACTTATACTCAAACTCTCTGAAACACCTTACACGTCCAAACTTAAAGCGACAAACAGGTTACAAGGAGAAGGAAGTATGTGATGAACCCATCCAATTTCTTTCAATGCTATTGTTCTTACAATTCATTTTTCTTTTCTTTATTTTACATTTCGCAATTTACATTCTGCAATTTTTATTTGCACTCCTTTTTCCTAAACTTTCAATGATTTCTGTGAAAGTTGATTTCTGAAAATATAGTCTGGAAAACTTGATAAAATTCTGAATCAAGTAGTTCTAATTCTTTCTGAAAGATAAGTTTTGATTAAATTCTGAATAAAAAGCTTTAAAATTTGTTATTTCTGGATCTCTGAAACATAGCAATTGACTTGGTAAAATTTTGTACCAATCAACCACTTTTTCCAGAAAATTTGAACTTTTGAAAGTCTTTTATAAATCAGAAACACCATAAATCTACTTTTTAAAAGAGTCCCGTAAGAGGATCTGATTCTAATCCCCAGATTGTTCGTAGAATCAAAGTGATTAAAATTTAATTTTCGGAATTAGATTTTTTCACCACAAACAAATTGGCACGCCCGGTGGGACAAATTTTCCAAAAGTAGTGTGTGTTGTGATTTTCTAAAAAAAAATTCGTTCTTGCATGCGTTTGAGAAGTGGAAGAACAATATCTGTTCAAATGGCTAATAGTTCAAGACAAACCGGAACTGGAAACAACAATAGGGATATAACAACTAATGCTACGAAGTCTGAGAATTCACCATTCCAAAGAAATGAGTCTGTGAATAACAATGAGAATGGAGTGAATGGAAATAGCAGTGTTAACAGAGAACAATCAACAACTACTAATACTACTACTATGCCAGAACAGCCTGTAGTAAGTCAAATTGGTTCTATTATCCCTGTACCCAATTTTGTTTCTATGTCTCAAAATGGACAACCAATATATGGGTTGCCATATGGTTTCGTCCCAAATTCTGGGACAGCCCCACCAACAATGTTAACAGTAGGTCCAACAACGGTTCCTTTTGCAAACCGTGGGACTATTTTTAATCCCTTTGTGGGAAGTTCATCTTCATCCATTACAAATTCCACTTTACAGTCTTTAAGGCAACAAATGGATGAAAGCAATAATGAAATGGTAAATATGTTGACACAACAAATGGTCACAGTGTTCGATCCATTGGTACAAACTACAAATACCAATTATAATTTGTTGGCTAGGCAAATGGAGAGGATTGCGGAAGTGTTTGGAGCACCCACAGATCCTATAGTTAGACAAGTGGCTAATATGAGTTCCCCTGTGAATCAAGGGGATCAAAATAATCAAATACCAAATCCTGTCGAAAATAGGGAAGAAAATGCTCCTAGAATCATCTTGAATCGAAACCAGAATGCTGATGAAATTCTCGAAAGGATAAGAGCAAATAACTTAGGGGGCAACAAAATGTTGTTGGAATTTTCGAACAAGTCCTAAACAGACATGGGTTTAATGTAGGATTTGCAAATCATCCATATGTAGTGTCTCCTTTTTCCCAGATGGTATTGCAGACTGAATTACCGAGGGGATGGAAAGTTCCCAAATTTACCAAATTTTCTGGAGAAGTAGGAGAATCTACTGTCGAACACATTGCTAGATATCAAATCGAAGCAGGTGATTTGGCAAATAATGAAGAGTTGAAAATGAAATATTTTCCTAGTTCTTTAACTAAAAATGCTTTCACTTGGTTTACAACTCTTTCCCCAAATTCTATTCATTCATGGAATCAATTAGAAAGAAGTTTTCATGAACAGTTCTTTAGAGGGGAAACAAAAGTGACTCTTATGGATTTAGTGAACATTAAAAGATTTTCGAATGAATCCGTAGACGATTATTTGAATAGATTCAGGCAAATGAAAGCAAGGTGCTTTACCCAAATTCCTGAATATGAGTTAGTCCAAATGGCTCCTAGAGGGTTGGATTATTCAATTCATAAGAAGTTGATTAATCAACAACTTAGAGATATTGCCCAATTGGCCGATAAGGTTAGGCAAATTGAACATCTTAAGAAAGAAAAAGAGAGATTTCGAAAACCTGAAAAGACTTTTCGAAAAGATAAAATAGCATATTTGGAAGTATCTGATGATAGTGATTTCGAAAATGACATAGAGGATAATGATGTTCATGTGGCAGAACTTAAGCCCGGACCTCCTTATGTTTGTCAATCTTTGAAACCTAGTGGAAATACTAATAATGATACTAAAGATAGGTTTCCTAAGAAAAAATATGGTTTCGATATTTCGAAAGCAGATCAAATTTTCGATATATTGGTAAAAGACAAACAAATAACTCTAAGTGATGACCATAAAATTCCTTCTCAAGAACAGAGAAGAGGTCGAAAGTATTGTAAGTTTCATCATACTTATGGACATTGGACTAATAGTTGTGTTCGTTTCAGGGATATTATTCAAGAAGCTATCAAACAAGGTAGATTGAAATTTGAAGAAAAGGTTCCAGTGGCCATGAAGATTGACTCTGACCCACTCCAGGTGAACGCCAACTACGCTGAACCTGCAAGTGTGAACATGGTCGAATTGGAAGATTCCAATTCTGTGGGACAGGCCACAGAGATGACACATGATGTTTATCCAAAAAGGGGTGAATCCTTGTTGGAATTTCTGAATGGGAAGAAGGCAGAAGATGCCTCAATTGAACTTTGTCCAAGGTGTCATGCTGTATTCGATAGGTCTGCAGCCAAGGCTTTTCGTGGATCAGAAATGAAGACACATTATCAGCAAGTGGCTGCCCAGTATCAGAAAAAAGAAAATAAGCAGAAGAAGCCTCATCCTTCTTATGGGGGTTGGATTTCGAAGTCTGAATCCATTTCTGGAGGAAAGGCACCTGTTAACATGAATAGGTTTGATAAGGGAAAACAACCCATGAATCCAAAATTTCATGAAGACAGGAAGCCTCGAACTTTTGTACCATCATCATCAACTCCCCCGAATCAATGGGTTCGTCCTGGCTACATGAAATATCAGAATAATTTCCAAGGTTTTTACCAGAAACCTTATTACGAAAATAGGCCTCAAATAACGAAGACCCAGTGGAGAAGGGCACAAAGAATAAGAAATGCTGCTTTCGAGGAACAAGGAAAGAGAAACATGATTGTTGAACAAAACAATCAACAACCTAAACCTGTGCAAGCAAAAAATGCTCAAGTAATTCAAGTCCAAGCAAATTCGAATCAACCATCTTATGCTCAAGTGGTGAAAAAGAAGCCTTCATTCCAAGTTATTGGAGGTTTTGATGAGAATGAAGATGACTTATTAATAGAAAATTTCGAAACTGGATTTGCAGATGGTCTGGATGACATCTGTGCAGTTGTTTCTGTGTTACCTGCTGAGTATGCTGAGGAACTTGAAAAAATCTTAGAAGATGAAGACTTTGAGGAAGATGATATAGGTGAGGATCCAATATGTTATACTTACATTGGCAAACAGATTTGCCATAATACTTCTGCAGTATTCGAAAAACCAAATAAGGATATGCAACTTCATATGAAGCCTTTGTTCATTAGGGCGTTAGTTGGAGATGTGAGTATTGGAAAGGTCCTCGTAGATTCTGGTGCAGCAGTAAATCTGATGCCGAAATTCATGATGAAAAAATTGATGAAGACTAAGTTTGATCTGATGCCTCATCATATGATTATTACCGATTTCAGTGGGAAGACATCGAAATCAGAGGGAGTCTTATGTTTGGAGTTAACAGTGGGAACCATCATGAGACCCACTATGTTTGTTGTAGTTGATTCAAAAGCAAATTATAACTTACTTCTTGGAAGAGAGTGGATCCATGGTGTAGGTGATGTTCCATCTTCAATGCATCAGAGACTTTGCATGTGGACTAAAGAAGGTGTACCCATTTACGTTGATGGGGACAAGAACTATTTTAAAGTCGAAGAGGATGTTGTGGATGTGAGGAGTACTGAAAAGAAAGTTATGAAGACAAGACCGTATGAAGTGATTGATAAGTATATGTTGGTACCTACAAAAATACCTTATTCACTTAGATTGAATCCAAATTGTGGGTTTATGTTACAATGTGATGTTGGCCTTTTCGAGGCCACAGAAATCGCTGAATGGTCAGACCCAGAATAGATTCGAGCTTTGGGCTCGAATTTCGGCCTATGTGGCCGAGAAGAAGGTAGAGGCGGTTCTCGAAGCCGAATCTAATCAAAATAAACAAAATAAAGAGGTAATGGCCCATAAGGCCGAATGGCAAGAAGGTAAAATAGTCACTGAGGAGATAATATAAGAAGAAATCTCATCAGAAACGAAAGGTAAAAATTTTGAAGATGTTTCTGAGGAAATAGAAAGTATGAAGAGGTTTCTGAAGGAAGTAGAGATTCTGAAAAGAAGTATCTTGAGGAAATGCTCAAAAAGATTGAGACATACGTTCAAGAGACACAGGGGTTTGAGTTCGAAAGGTTAGATTGCATCTATGATGACTCTTCTTTGGGTTTCAAAGGTATTTTGTCTCAAGGAATTAAGAAAATGGAAGCTCAAGACCCTTTAGAAGAAATAAACTTGGGAAATGGAGAGTGATAAAAGACCCACGTTTATAAGTTAGAATCTTGAAGGAGAATTTAAGAAGAAAATCATTGATTTGTTGAAAGAATATAAAGATGTTTTGCCTGGGATTATCATGAAATGCCTGGTTTGAGTCGAGAACTGGTGGAGCATAGACTTCCAACTTTTCCAGAAAAGCGACCAGTGAAACAGGCTCCAAGAAGATTTACTCTAGAAATAGTTTCAAAAATCAAAGAAGAAATAGAGCGTCTTCTAAAGGCTAAGTTCATTCAAACTGCCAGGTATGTAGATTGGATTTCTAACATAGTTCCTGTTATTAAGAAAAATGGTACTTTAAGAGTTTGCATTCATTTTAGAGATCTTAATGATGCAACTCCTAAAGATGAATACCCAATGCCAGTTGCTGATATGTTAATAGATTCGGCAGCAGGAAATAAACTTTTAAGTATATTAGATGGGTATTCAGGTTATAATCAAATTTTTATTGCCGAAGAGGATGTTTCGAAAACAGCTTTTCGATGTCCTGGGGCAATAGGCGCTTATGAATGGGTAATGATGCCCTTTGGCTTAAAAAATGTTGGTGCAACTTATCATAGAGCCATGAATTCGATTTTTCATGATTTAATAGGAAATTTTATGCAAGTCTATATAGATGATGTTGTGGTTAAGTCTGAATCAAAAGACTTACATTAATCATTTAAAACAAGCTTTCGAGAAAATGAGAAAGCATGGTTTGAAAATGAATCCTATTAAATGTGCTTTTGGTGTATCTGCAGGAAATTTCTTAGGATTTCTTGTACACAAGAAAGGTGTTGAGGTTGATAAAAACAAAGCTAAGGTAATTCTCGAAGCATCTCCACCTACTACCAAGAAACAATTGCAATCTTTTTTGGGAAAAGTAAATTTCCTTCAAGGTTCATTTCGAACTTATCAGGAAAACAAGGGTGTTTTTCCCCATTGCTGAAACTGAAGAAGAAGAAGAAATTTTAAATGGGAAGATGAACATCAAAGAGTCTTCGAGGAAATCAAGAAATATTTGACAACTCCTCCAATTATGACTCCTCCTTTGCCAGGAAAACCTTTGAAGTTATATATTTCTGCTTCAGAAGCCACAATCGGAAGTATGTTGGCTCAAGAGGACGAAAATGGCGTAGAAAGAGCTGTTTACTATTTGAGTAGAGTCCTTAATGATGCAGCAACTAGATACTGTGCTATAGAAAAGTTGTGTTTATGTTTGTACTTTTCTTGTACTAAACTTAAATATTATGTCAAATCCCATGATGTATTTGTGATTTCTCACTTTGATGTAATAAAGCACATGTTGTTGAAACCTATATTGCACAGTAGAGTTGGAAAATGGGCGTTAGCATTGACTGAGTTTTCATTAAAATTTGTCCCATTAAAAGCAATGAAAGGACAAGTAGTTGTAGATTTGTTAGTTGATCATCCCCCAATTCCATATGAAGAATCAACATATGTAGGTCTAGAGCCTTGGAAATTATATTTTGATGGATCCAAACATAAGAATGGATCAGGAGTTGGAATTTTACTAATTTCACCCAAAGGGTTTCCAACTCGAATGATGTTTGAAATAAAACATCCTTGTTCGAATAATGCAGTAGAGTATGAAGCTCTTATTGCTGGTCTCGAAATTCTAGTTACCATGAATTTGAGAAATGTTCATATTAAAGGAGATTCTCAATTAGTTATTAAGCAGGTAACTAAATAATATAAATGTTTAGATCCAAAATTGGCTAAGTATTTGGTTCGGGCCAATAAACTCCTAGAAATGTTTGATGAAGTAAAAATTGAACATATTCCAAGAGGTCAGAATTTCGAAGCTAATGAATTGGCTCAAACAGCTTCAGGATATAGAATTTCAATTGGAACTCTCAGAAAAATTAGTGATATTCAGAAAAGGCTTCCAATGAAGGAATTTGATATCCATAATATAAATCTTCTAGATCAGAATGATTGGAGAAGAGAAATTGTGAATCTGATACAAAATCTTTCCCTGATAAATAAAAAACACTTGAAATATAAGATTTTGAACTACTGTGTTTTAGGTAAAGAGCTTTATAAGAAAGCTATTGATGGGAATTTACTTCGATGTTTAGGAGAAACTGAAGCATACTTAGCTTTGGTCGAAGTACATGAAGGTGCTTGTGGAGCTCACCAAGCAGGAAAGAAAATGGAATGGATTTTGAGAAGAAAATTATTCTTTTGGCCTTCAATGGCCAAGGATTGTCACAATTTCACTAAGTCTTGTGAAGATTGTCAAAAGCACGGAAATGTGCAACAAGTTCCAGCAAGTGAATTGCATTCAATAATAAAACCTTGGCGTTTCAGAGGATGGACTTTAGATTTGATTGGAATGATTCACCCAACTTCTTCGAGAAACCATATGTTTATTCTAGTAGGAGTTGATTATTTTACTAAATGGTTAGAAGCAATTCCTTTAAGGGAGGTTTCTCAAGAAGATATCATTCATTTTATTGAAGAAAATATCATATTTCGATTTGGCTTACCAGAAACCATTACCACATATCAAGGAACGATGTTTACTGGGAGAAAAATGGTTAGGTTTGTTGAATCGAAAGGGATAAAATTACTTTCTTCTACTCCTTATTATGCACAAGCCAATGGCCAAGTTGAAGCGGTTAATAAAATTATTATTGCTTTAATTAAAAGACATATTGGGCAAAGGCCTAGGAATTGGCATGAAACTTTGAATCAAGTTCTGTGGGCCTATAGAAATTCACCAAGAGAGGCTACTCGGACTACCCCTTATAAGTTGGTTTATGGTCACGATACTATATTACCAGTAGAAATAAACTTGCAGTCAATAAGGGTTCAAAGGCAATTCGAGTTATCTTCTTAAGATTATTGGAATTTGATGTTTGATGAATTAAATGAACTTGATGAGGAAAGGTTACTTGCTCTTGAAAATATAATTAGGCAAAAAGAGCAAATTACTCGTTGTTATAATAGAAGGGTTAAGAAAAAAGAATTCCAAATTGGTGATTATGTTTGGAAGTTGATTTTACCAATTGATAAAAAATCTAAGAGGTTTGGTAAATGGTCACCTAATTGGAGGGACCCTTCGAGATTGAAAAAGTATTTTCCAGTAATGCGTATTCAATTCAAGAATTAGTTGGTGATTTGCGCATAATGTCAATCAATGGAAAATATTTGAAAGAGTATAAACCAAACTTGCAAGAAATCAAAATTGTGCATAAAGGAAAATAATTTGTTTGAGATACAATATAAATTCGAGCATGTGCTCGAAACAAAGAGTCAAAAGAAGAAATATGAAGAAAACTAAGAATAGGCTAAAAGGAGCTTCGTTTTTCAGTTTAGCGAAGTTATGCATGAGGTCTTCATAATATATCTTTAGACTCTTGTTGTTCCTTTCCAGATTGTCAATATCTTTGGAAACTCGAACAACATCTTTTGAAATACCTCGAACGGAGTTCAGAATATCCATTCGAGTAGACCTCTGCTTCGAAAGGGTAGTTTCGAGCTCACTTTTAGCCAACTTGGTTTGTTCAGCTTCTTCTTGATATTTCTTGATAAGGCTTTCGAGCCTTAAATTCTCTTTTTGAAGCTCTTCAATCTTCAAAGTATTCTGGTTGATGGATTGCTCATACCTGGTCACCTTGGTTTTGCTATCTTGCATTTTATCCATCAACTCAACCTTCTCATTTTTCTGCATGACCAATTTAGATGTAGTTTGTTCGATTTGGTCAACCGTCCCAATGCTACTTTGATAGAGTTCAGCAAAACTTTTGATCCATTTTTGTTGGGACTCAGAAAAATGAGAATTCTTTTTGTCAAAATAGATGAGATAACTTTCAATCTCTTCTCTATAAAGATGATCCTTGGGGATTTATTTCATCATAGGTTTCTTAAAGACCAACTTCTTGAAATTCTGAAGAGCCTTATCAGGAGAGTCTTCCTCACTCAATGGATTCTGAACTGTTGCTTCGGAGTAGGCAGATGACAATGAGACTTCTCCCGAAAGCACTTCCAAAATTAAGAAAGGGTTATCATCCAAACCTTTGAGGCAATCATCTAAGTCCATGGCATTATATACAGGGGTTGACCTAGATGAATCCCTCGAAAAGCTAGGAGCCTTTTCGGGAGTGCCTGATTCAGTTTGAGTAGTTTGGATTTCCTGCGAAGGAGATGCTTTGGTTTCTCGAGAATCAGGTTCAGGAGAAGGTGATAGATCATCTTTCTTTTCTTCCTTTTGAGAATCCTTATTAGTTGGATCAGAAGGAGATTGAACTTCTTCTTCCTCTCATTTTCCTTCCTGTTCTTCATTACTCTCTTCGATATAATCCAAGGATTTGCCCTTTGGTAAAGACTTTTTCGAAGAGGTTGCTTGAAGTGGGCTTTCTATTGTTTTCTCTTCATTGGCACCACTATCAGCTTGAGAACTTGAAGAAATATTTACCTGAAAACAGAAAAACATCTAAGTAAGGTAAATAAGAAAAAAGAAGAAGTTGATATTTTTCTTTTGAAAGGAGAGTAAAAGGTTTACTTGTTCAACAACCCCACTTGGGATTTGTTTCTTATAGGCCTTAACCTTAAACCTTTGGCCAACCCTCTGATGTTTTACATAAAGAAAAACAGATTTCAAAATCAGGAAAAGAGAAGAAAAGTTTCAAAGCTAAGTATAAAAGATAAAAGAAAACTGAAACTTATAGCTCCAATAGTCTTTCCTGGAGGAATCACTGAGAGGATTTTTGGCTTGGGAGTTTTCTTTTCTTTCTTTATGTTTTTTCCTCTCAAAGGAACAACTTGTTGTTCAGGAGTGTCTTCCTGTTGAAGACAAAAGGAGACATCAGATTCTTCGAAATTTATAAAATTTAGATATTAATAACAAGAGTTCGAAGTTACCACTGAGAGAGACTTCTCTTTAGATTTTTCAGATTTGCTTTTCTCTTGACCTTTTGCTGCTTTCTTCTTGGAAGATTTCGAATCATCTGCTTTGTCCTTCTTACCCACAGAAGCAGATTGGCTCTTGTCAGAAGGTTCGTTATTCTTTTCGACCTTGCTGGACGTAGCCTTCTTCCTAGATTTAGAAGCAATAGTCTAAAAGAAAATAAAGGAAAAAGGTTTATTAGATTTCGAAATCTAAGATTAGAATAAGTTTAGATTTCAAAATGAGACTTACAGAAGGTTTTTGAGAAGAGGATGAAGCCTTCCTTTTCTTAGATTTCTTTTCTTCCTCTTTGTCACTTTCCCAGTCTTCTTCAGCATCCTTCGAGAGCTTGCACTCTTGAGCTGGACAAGAAAAGAAACTTGTAAGTATAAGATTGGGATGAGTTAGAAAAAGAAAGGAAATGTTTATGTTATTACCTTGAACCATGAAGTTCTTAGAAACTATTTTCACGTGTTCTATATCCAAATGAGGCATGAAAGGGTAATTGTCCAAAGTATATTTAGTTAAAGTAACTCTTTTTGCAAGAGGTTTGAGATGATTAAAAGAAGATCAGGCGTTGCAGGTCTAGTCCATTCAGGACCATATAAACTTTTTTCCAAACCAAATTTTGCTGTTGGTAAATGAGGAAACTTTGGACAATATTTTTCGAAAATAGTTTTGCCTTTGGGATTAACAAGTTTGAATTTTTGTTGATTCAAAAAAAAATTTTCTTTTAAAGAAAGAGCTGCTTCAGAAATAATTCTATGGATTTTATTAGGAATATAGAACACATGAAAATATTTCTCGAAAGCTTCAATTTCTTTGATATGCATACCTTTAGACTTCTTGTTGGATTTCTGCGAAGGAGCAATGTTGTTGGTTAGTCTCGAAAAGTATGTAGCTTCATCAACTTGAATACTAGAATAGTATTTAGACCACCATTCTTCAAAAGACAATGTGCAATAGTATGAAGTTTCGAAGGAGACTGGGGTGATGGATAAAGGCTTCTTAGCCTTCGAGAGTTGTAATTTCTCAAAACCCTTTTCACCATCAACTAAATCTTCAATCAGAATTTGGTCTTCTGATGTGCAAGAAGGTGTGGGACGAAGCTGACTGAAACCAAACTGACGAGCTACCAGTTGTGGTTGGTAATGAAAGACTTTAAAGTCTTTAAGTTGGAAGCCACAATATAGGAGGTCATGAGATAAGAATTGCTTCCATATTTCTAAACTTTCAACCTCTTCACTTGGAGAATCACAAGGGAACTTTCGAGTAAACAAGTCAGGTCCTCGAGTTCGAGAAGAGAAAGGTCCAAGATTGGGATAATGTTGCTTGATTTTTAGAAAGGAAGAAATGTAAGACTTGAAATGTTCGAGACGGTTCTTTTTGGAGGAAGGAGTGAGATAAGACAATCTATAACCTTCAGCGGAGGTAGGAAGTTTGGACTCCGAAGGTTCAGAACTCTCGAATTTGTCTTGAAAAATGGCATTTAGCCAAAGTTGAAGAAACCAAAAAGGACCACAGAGGTTTCGAACAGGGTCTTTTAATTTGAGAGTACCAATGGCTTCAGAAAGCATGTTATAGACATGAGCTAAAAGACATCTGTTTAGATCAATTCTAATACCTTTGGCTAACATCTGAGCCATAGGAAGGAAAGATTTGGGAATATGATTGGATCTAGAACAAAAAACGAAAGCAGATAGCCAATAGAGAAGGAATGCAACATGTTCATTCTCAGAGACATTACCAGATTTGGCATTATTCTAAATAAAATGGGAATAGGTCAATTTATCAAAATTTGGCTCAATGTGTGGTTCAGGCACTTTCAGGAAAGGAAGAATTAATTGGCCTTCAGGTCGAAGGCCAGTAATGGCAGTAACATCAAAAAGTGTTGGTGTTATCATGCCATAAGGTAAATGGAATGAGTTGGTAAATCTTTCCCAGAAAAGAAGAGAGGAAAAAATTAAAGCAGGGTCAAAACTAAGGTCCAACTTACTTAGTTGAATAAGATCGAAAATACCAAGTTGCTTCCATAAAGCCCCCATAGTATTTTCGACCCTATTCAACCACATGACATAAGAATCTTTTCGAGCAGGAGGAGTTGCTCGAAAAGCATCACTTATATTTTCGAGATGATCTGTTCGAATTAGAGACCCAAAAATTCGAATTTTCTCCTTTTTCAGACTTGGAAAAAACTCATTGTGTTGATCAAGAGAAGAAGGAGGAGAATAAGGACCTAAGAAGGCAAAGTGTTTTTTTCTTGATGGAGTATGGAATGAGTACCTGGGAATTCCAGATAGCTATTTTCTCTTCAGCATTTTCAGGTTCAGGGACATAGACTTTATCATCCCTAGCAAGGAGGTCACCTTTAACAACGACAAAGGGTACTGGAATTGAACCTTCAGAAGCCATTAATAGAGTTCTTGAAGTTCTTGAGAAAGAAAAGAGAACAATGCAACGGTGTAAATGAGCTGAAAATGCATCAAGAAAAGTAAAATCAGAACCTTTGAGATATTTAATCGGTGAAACTCAAGTTAAAAATAAGAAAAGATGATCAAAAAGAGATAAAGATCATACCTTGATTGAGAAGGAATGACGCTGGTTGAGAGAAAAGTTGGAGTTCTTGAGGTTGAAGATGAAAAGTGAAACTGAAGGGTTTTTACTTGATATTTATATGAGAGATAAATAACATGGTTACAAAGAAGTTTAAAAAGTAACCATGATTACACGTTTCTTGGAACGTGAGTTAATAGCCCAAAAACGTGGGAAAGTCAGTTAGCTTTCAAAAAGTAACTGAAATATTAGTTTAATTGGAAAATGAAAGGTTTTTATCTGAAACATGTATTTAAGTTTTCCTTTTAAATTTTGAATAATTGTTATTTGGAATACCAAAGGTTTGTTCCAAAAATATCTCTTTCTGCAAATAAAATAAATTATTACTTGAAAGAGACTATTTTTGGGGGGCATCTGTTGGGATTTGATATTCAATTGTTTCGAATTCCACAGGTGACAAGGGTATGATGCCATTTCGAATTTACAGAAGAGGTAAAACCACCTCATTTCGAATTTTGATAATAAGTCTGTTAACTTAGAGAAAGATTCTTGATTGAAGTCAAAACAAAAAGACTTTAAGAATTCGAAAAGAAGACAAGTGTAAATTCGAGAAATAATACATTGCAGGTATTTCGAAAGGCAAGTGATAGTTCTTTTATTCATGATCCAAATTCGGATTACATCAGTTTGAATACATTGGAAATATATTAGAAAGGAAGCTATCTTAAGTGCCTAATACATTAGAAAGGAAACTATCCTAAATTTCAATGAGTCCTTGACTCATGTCTTCCACACCTCTTCCTCTTCTTCTTCCCCCACAAGCTTTGATAGATCCAAGGCAAAAGAGAATATGTTTTCCCATTTGTTGAATCATCTTCGACTTGGGGAAGGAATCAAGGTCGACATGGGAAAACAATAATAGATTCATTTATTATATAAATGAACCTATATTTGGCTATCACGTACAATCCAAAAGCAAAATTTTAAAGAAAAAGTTTGAAAAAGCCAGTGGCTTTGGCCATTACGTCAATCCTATAAAAAATGAAATCATTCCACATTGGATTGAACGTAATAGCCAAAGGAATTAACTTCTTCATATTCTTTGAAGAATTTAGAAGAAAAGAGAAGAAGAGAGAATGAAGAATTGTGAAAAGAATGTGCGAAAGACTCTTATTTATAGGAGTGAAAAGAGGCAAGTGCCATTAATAACACTATTTTAACGTCCAATGAGAAGAATTCTCATAATGATGTTAAGTGGACGGTGGCCGGTGGTCTTTATGATCTTTGGAATGGTCAAATGAAGTTTGACATATGAAACAGGGAAAAGTGTGGTCAAAATCTCGAAAAGAGAAAAACTCATTAAGTTCAAATGTCAAGAAAAGATCAAGTCTTAAAGTTAAGGATTTTCTCGAATCCATGAAGTCAAAATTCCAGAAAGAAGATTTCGAGAAAACAGAAAGAAGATTTTGAGAAATCAGAAGGCAAGAATTCGAAGACAAGATATCTGAAGACTTAGAAGATTTCTGAAGAAATCAAAAGGAAGTTTGAAAAGTCAGAAAACAGTTATTGAAGATCAGAAACGGTTTTCTGGTTAGCAGAAGACGTGGCAAGCATGCACGCTGCCAGCACATAGGGCTAGATGATGTGTCATATGTACATTAGTCAGCCGTTAGAATTAGGAAACTATAAATAGGTGAACTCTTAATGTAATAAGGGTTGGCAAATCACTTATACTCAAACTCTCTGAAACACCTTACACGTCCAAACTTAAAGCGACAAACAAGTTACAAGGAGAAGGAAGTATGTGATGAACCCATCCAATTTCTTTCAATGCTATTGTTCTTACAATTCATTTTTCTTTTCTTTATTTTACATTCCGCAATTTACATTCTGCAATTTTTATTTGCATTCCTTTTTCTTAAACTTTCAATGATTTCTGTGAAAGTTGATTTCTGAAAATATAGTCTAGAAAACTTGATAAAATTTTGAATCAAGTAGTTCTAATTCTTTCTGAAAGATAAGTTTTGATTAAATTCTGAATCAAAAGCTTTAAAATTTATTATTTCTGGATCTCTGAAACATAACAATTGACTTGGTAAAATTCTGTACCAATCAACCACTTTTTCCAGAAAATTTGAACTTTTGAAAGTCTTTTATAAATCAGAAACACTATAAATCTACTTTTTAAAAGAGTCCCGTAAGAGGATCTGATTCTAATCCCCAGATTGTTCGTAGAATCAAAGTGATTAAAATTTAATTTTCGAAATTAGATTTTTTTACCACAAACAAATAGTCATTAATAGAAGGACAACGATGTGAAGTGAAAACGTTAGAGAGTAATTTTTATTGATACTTTCAGGGGTTATATCATCTATTTACTGCAATGTGTATGACACTTAATATGACACGTGTAAATCAATAACTTTATTACACTTGATTAATTATCATTGACAGAAGGATAAAAGTATGAAGAAGTTAAAACATTATGCGACTAATTTGTATACACTAATACTTTAGGGATCAAAGGTTAAAAAAAGGTACCACTTTCAAGGGCTAAATTATAAGTAAACCCTAAATCACGTCCTCAACATATTATTTTTCTCCTAATTGAATAAGTAGTCCTCTAACTTTCTTAGTGTCCATTACATTAGTCTTAGTTAGAGACCAACGTGACAAATATTGTGAAAGTTAGAGGACTAACGTGGCATATATTTAAAAGCTCGAGTACTACTTATGCAATTGGGTTAGTTTATGGACTAACAAAGAGACAGATGGTAAGTTTAGAGATAAAGTTGAAGGTTTACTCAATAAATTATCTATTTACTCTAAAGATGCCTCAAATTTAAACTCATCTCGTAAACATATACTTATCATATAATAATGAAAAAAATCTCTACAAGAGTTAAGTAATATAACAAAATATGTTTAATTTAATTACATAGTAATTAGGCTACGTTTTATACATTAAGGCAAACATCATATTATAAGTAATTAAGTAACAATATAACTTTTTGTTGGGGGAGTCTAAGGTACACAAGTAAAAATTTTGTGTACTTGTGCACAAGTAAATTCAGCCATTAGATATAAGAGTATTTTATTGAAGGGTGTTGATCTTATACAATCAAACAGGTTGCAGGTTGCATATTAAAAGGCTTCCTGATTTGTCAATGGTGGGTATGAACTGATAACATTTATGTGCATCCCCTCCTATACTTATCTCATTTGAGAACAAAATCTTAACCCAACTCCTTAATATTGCTTCCTCTCATAGGCCCATTAACCAAATTGAAGAAACAATGCCAAGCAACTTCAACGTTATGCATCTACTGATCTAGATGGGGAAAAGGGGTCGCTATAGCCCTACACGCTCTTTCACCAGCATCCACCATGGTTGTTGTGCGATGAAGAGGATGAATTGAGGTTGGCCTTCCATGGCCATCGCGTCGTTTGTGGAGGAGAAAGCCAGAGATGGGGGGTTCATTGAGTGGGCTATCCGCGCTGTCATGGTGGCAGTGTCGGGGCTACAGTGGTCATTTTTAGCTGTGAGCCTCATCGGAGAGAGTTGCAGAGCTACCCCCAAATTGTGTCGCGTTCCAAGGAAGAAGAAGAAGTGGGTGTGGTTTTCGGTCTGTCCCTCACAATTCCCTGCCGATACCCTGACACGTTGGGCTCATAGTGACAAGACAAGTGCTACATGCGTCAATGGACACATCCCTTGAAATAAATAAACTAACACTTTCATCTTTGACTTCTTCAAAATCTTTGACTTCTTCAAAATAGCACTTTATGACCCCTGGAAATTGATCAACTCTTGTATTTGAAGTTTGAATATTTACGGCCCTGTCACTTGAGTGTCCTTTTCCTTTTTTTTTTTATGTTTGCTTTCTTTTCTTTTTCCATTCAATAAACAAATGGTAAGACTTTTTTTTGCAATTTTCTAAATTGTGGTAACAAAGTTGTGATAACCGGATAAACCTCCTACTGCAGGTAAATATTACTTGGGTACAGGTGCACAAATTTAAAATTTGTGTACCTTAGAAAGGTCCCTCTATCCATTATTTGATAGTCAATATATAACATAAATAATTTTGAAAGAAAAAGAAAGAAACATAAAATGATAGAGTAAAAGGGTTGAGAGAGAGATAAGAGGCTCGAAGAACAAAGTTATCAAGAGAAGGTAGAAAGGTTAGATATTTTTTTAAATTTTTTAACACGTGCATGAGACAAAAAAAATTGCCCTATGGTTCTCTGAGTACCAATTTTAAAATTCCTGTTGTATATTTCATCTTATGTTTTGTCATGTTTTATGACTACTGTTAAGATTAAACATGAAATGAGTATTTTAATACTGTCCAAACTTTCATTTTTAACAAATCATACATTCCTTAATATTTAAGTATTCAATTGTTTCTATATTACATCAAACCATTAAAAGTAAGTTTATGATGAGAAAGTTGAACATTTTATATGAAATTATCAATTTAAATTTCATTATACTATTATATAAAAAAATTACCAATATATGTATGCACCAGGGGCAAGCAAAGACAGTGAATTTGGATCAATGAAAATCCACACACCTTATAATTAGGCTTCACCAATATTATGAACCTTTTCATCTTAACCTATATTTTCATTTCCACACTGAAACAATACTAAAAAGGTATAGAGATATTCAAAACATGCCCGAGTATAAGACCAGGAAAATATTTACCATAGTCCCCCAAATATATTGTCAATTGTTAATATTCTCTCGCAAAAAAGGAAATTGAAAGAAATGTGGTTTTCCACAGAAACCATGAGGCAATCTCTATCCAGGAGCCATCTGCCCTTTTGATTGTAGTTCTCAATACTAGTGACTACCACAACTATCATCATTCACAAACGGAGTAGATAATTAGGAATTCTAGAGCAGTCAAATCCAGATAATTAAATTGAACCTGTAAAGTACAGAGGGTCATATTAATTTTTAAATAGTAAATATTACGTTTGTAGTCTTTAAAGTTAAATATATATTTGGTCATCAAATTAATTCATTAATATATAATTGATTAAATTAAATCCTGAAATTCATGGCATGAGTATTAATTTAACTAAAATAAAATGTGGTTTTATTTTTTACATTAAGAATATATAGAGATTTTTCATTTTAACATAATAATCAAACGGGTCAAACTAATTGCAATTGAGAACGAATAGTGCACTTCCATGCATTTCCACTGCTGTTGATAAGGTCCCCTGTGTTATTACTATGTCACTTCCACTCCACACTTCATTTCCCTTACAAGAACTGAAGTCTCTGCCAGGAAGAACCTTAGCCAGGTCTGATGTCTGCGCAGATATCACCATCTTCTGTTCACTTAGATTGAAGAAAGCAACATAGACTTCTCCTACATATAGATAACACACTAGGAGTTAGATAGAAAAGAATTACTCCAAAGAACTCTTTGTTGTACCATGCTTGTTCACCCCCAAGATCCTTCAAATATGCAATTTATATTTTATTTAAGCGCTTAAGAGTGTGTTTGGTAAGGTATTTCAGGCTTTTAGCTAGATGAAAGCTGAAATCAGTAGTTGAAATCATTTCAGCAGTGTTTGGTAAGGTAACTTTTTCAGGTAGTTACTAGCTTTTCTTGAAAGGCTACCTCAAGTAGCTTTTTTAAAAAAGCTCTCATTTTTAGCTACTAACTTAAAATTTATTACAAGTTTATCCCTCAACTACCTCAACTCATCATTATTTAATAATTAATGATGTCCTTGTATGTCATTTTGCCAATTTTAGTCAGTTTTACCAAACACATTCAATCAAATCAGCTAGCTTTTCAGCTTTAATCTAGCTTTTTAACTTTTATCTAGCTTTTCAACTTTCAACTAACTTTTCAGCTAGTTTTACCAAATACACTCTAAATACTGGTGATCAGTCAATTTCTGTTTTGATGTTTGGATGAAGTTGCAGAAAAAAACAAGAAAGCTCTCAAGATTTATCAGTTTTTGTTAGCAACAGACCTGATCTTCCTGTTGCGATCCAAGAGCGAAAACCACCAGCATTAACGGTAGCTGCATGAATGACCAGCTTGCATTATGAATAACAAATTAAAGGATAAATCAAGATCAACTCAAACAAATTGCATGAACCATGAATCATAATATTCTAGGAAGTAGTACATATTTACAAAATTCACCTTCGATAGACTCTACTGTTGCACATAAGCCAGAGTAACTATTTGCCAGGGTTCCATTAGGATTCAACTCCCACATCTGTTAAAGACACAACATATATAAAAAAAGTGCAAATGTAAAGGTTATTTCATATAGACAATTTGGTCAAGGCATATGGTATCTAGATAGGGAAAAAAAAATAGACAAGATAAGCTTTGAATTATATGCACCCCAGAGAAGAACTTCAAAATTACACATTGGCTAAGTGATTACAAGGGATGTCACTCCAGCACAGCTTAAACATGGATGGACTACAACATACCTGATTTGAATCCCACCTGCACGGGGAAAATGTACCTCTCTTGGCCTCTTTAGAAGTAAGCTTTCGTTTTGGAGAAGCATCCAAGCAAAATTTTATTCTGTTGGCTGCAACTAAATGATGTTTCCTTTGATGGTCGTCTTGATACATACTCCCTTCATCTCTGTATCAGTATCAATATAACAATTTCTGTTGTTAACAACAACATAAATACTCAAATCAAAGCTAGGCAAATGGAACAGAGAAAGATAAAGCATGATTACGATGTGGAATAAAGTTCTCTCTTGAGCACACAGAAGGGGGAAAGATGATTGTTTCTTAAACTCCTTTTCCAACAGATTCTTTCAAGATATTGGTTAAGAATTTCACTAGTCCAACCGCTTGCTTTTGACTCAGAGCATCTAGTAAGGCCTAATGAATGTGTATATGATGTTTTCATTTCTTTGCTGCTTCTTCTCATTTGCCTTCCATAATCCTGATCTTCACTCTTCAGGCTTGTGACATAAGGAAACTGCCAGTGTAGCAAAAGAAGTGTGATATTAATTTGAAAAAAAAAAAATTATCCCCTTCCCCCTTCAAAAAATGTTTTATGGTTCACATACCTCCATATTATTTGAGCTGAAAGAATTAATCTCCAGAAGCGTAGGATTTGTAATAAGATCATATGTGTCAGGATCAATCTTTCGTACATCGCCCCCATACATAAGGGGAGACTTTGCCATAGACCACAGGGTCATCTGTGGGATAGGGATACATTCACTCAGTATCTTTTGATAATGCATGTACACATATTAACACATAAATATATGGGAAAGAAACTCAGCTATGCTTTTATGAATACCTGTGTCCTCTTCTCTTCTAGGTTGAGTCTACTATACCTATGTGGACCTTCATTTGAACCTTTAAAAAAAGAGGTAGAAAATGCAGTGTCATGATCCATATTCCCATGAGTCTAAATTCAAACAGCTTGTACCAATTTTCTATGAAACAAGATTGAAAATCTTTTGAGTTTTCTAAGCAAAAAGTTTCCGTGCACTAGCAATGTCTTCATGTTTAAATGAATATACCCGAAGATAATGCTTTACAATGCCAGAAGGTTCTTGTTTCACATGAAAAATTAATATAAAATAATAAACATGGAGGAAAAGGAAAGAGAAATTAATAATGAACAAGTGAAGTGATTTTGGGCCTACAGCCACAGGTATACATTGCTGGTCACCAACTGATTAAAAGCCTAAGGACCAAGATATTCATACAGGAAAGAGTAAAAGTATAGGCACAGCCTTTTTACCGGGATCAGTTAGCCATCCAAATGGTAGCATGTCTAAATCCGGCCAGGAGTTCCCCATTAAACTTTCTGCTCCTATCAAACTAGCAGTTGAAAAATCCCTGATTCAGAGTTGAATGAACTAAATTAATTTGATATGGTGGTTGAATAATAGATCACATATTGAGAAGCAACATAATTGCAAGTTACTCTGAAGACTGATACAAATATCTTGACCTAAAATACAATGATTTAACCACCTTGTTACATCAAAATGAGCTTTGACATCCCACCAAGTATCCCAGTCATCTCCTGTTATACGATACATATTGACCAGTCCACTGACATCCTTGGCCATGGCTGGTGTCACACTGGTTCCAGGAGACAGAGAATATACAACGGGTCGATCAAGCTTCCTGAGAACCTGGAATGACATGTCATATGGTAAGTTGTCAAATGAATCTGCCATATGAGAATGAGAGGGAGGGGGGGAGAGGGAGAACCGGAGAAGTGCAGAATACCTCTGATACATAGCTTATTTCATTTAAATCCAAGTCATCACCAAATACACAGTCATGTTTGACTGCAAGGAAAATAGAAAATCTGTCAAAATTAATGCCAAAGGCAGAACAGCTAACTGTAGTTTAAAATCCGTTGAGTACTTTCTATTGCTTTTTTACATTCGTGTAACCCCTAAAACAAAAAAAATGTCAATCTATGCATTGATAATTACTCATTTCAAGACATCTGGAATGGATGAAAATATATTTTGTAGTTGAATATCAAGTGTGGCTCAAAGAAGTGGGCTATGTGGATCTACTCATAAGTTGTAGTAGAAGCTTCGGAGATATGATAAGTTTTCAACTGAAGTTTAGGACTTATGAGACCACTAAAGTGCCAACTCTATCTAATGAAGTATAAACAAAAATCTAGAAGAAACAGACAGTAAAAATCATGTATAAAAAAAATTATAAATGCTTCACTTATCCAAACACTTTGAAGTTGATGCAATAAGTTGTTTAAAATCATCATGACTGTCATCAATGACATGAATATGTCGTTAAAGAGAATACTAAACATACTACAAAATAGTAGTCCAAGTACCAAAATCAACACCCCATGCAGCATATTGCTCATAAAGAGACCTCAAAAAAGCTTTCCCAGCTCCCAACTCCGTATTTACACTCATGAAACCATGAGGCATCCATGCGCAAGCCCTTTGTGGCATTGCTATGTCTTTTGCACGCCACACACGACCAGATTCTTGATATGCAGCTCCCTGAGAATTCGAAAGGGGAGGTAAATCAAGGGTCAATGGGAAACTTTGCATTAAGGTAAAACAATATCCTCTTATCTTGCTTGTAATCGATGAAAATGTATTACATAAGGTGTTCATTACAACCAAACTTTTTCCATGAAAAAAAAAGCAAGAAAGTAAGAAATATAATCAGGTTATAGCAGAGATATAAAGCTAAAGCAATACCGTTGTTGTATCAAGAATAGGGGTGTTTGCATTGACAGCTTGTGTGCTTATCCCTCTCATAACATGAATCCCAAACTTCAAACCCAGGCTGTGTACTCGATTAGCTACTTCACTGAACCCTTTCCCATCTTTGGAAGAAGGCCACCTTCCTGGGTCAGGAATCATCCTACCCCATTCATCAATCACATCAAATCCAAGAGAATCATGATGAGCACCCTTGACTTTCCTTCTATACCAGAGATAATCCACCACAACATACTACAAGTGTTTGAAGGAAAGATATCATGTCTATATCTAATGAAAATAGTACTAACAGATTCAAACTCATCTATAAGCTATGGATCTTTGGAGAACCTATACCTCATATCCATGATCATGGAGACGCTCAGAAACTATTCCAGCACTCTGTAGGAATTCTTGTTCAGAAATTGTCCAGCAAAAGGAATCATAGGAATTCCAACCTCTTGGTGGGATGCTAGCTAGTTGTAGGTCACTCTGAGATACATGTTTAGATGACACACTGAAATAACACACTCAGACATATTGTATTAGAGATATCTCTACTTGTTTAATATCTCACAAATAATGACAGAACAAGGTCCCAAAGAGTAAGGGATCACGAGGTTGCAATAGGATATTTTTTTGGTATAAACCACAGCTATTCTTTACGGGAGGGCAATCTCGGCTCAAGCAGGATTGCACTAGGATATGATCATTGAACAAATTAGGATTCAATTTAATCTAGTTATCATTAATACTTTCAGCAATTAATTTGGAAAAACCATCAATCAAAGTCAACCAGAGTGAAATTGTGATACTAATTTTGAAAGTAACCGTCGACAGGTATATGATAACCATAAACCGCTCATTCAAAGCAGCTTTTGTCATGCAGTCCTCAAATACAATATTCAAAGCAACTAATTAATAAGATCATCCTTTTAAGAAGCTTTGTCATGCGTTTTGGATTCAATTGTGCAGTTAACCAGAAACGATCAACTAAATGAAACACCCAATTGACTAAATGATAGCAAGAGAGAAAGAATAAGAAGGTTCCATGTTAACATACCTCTGAAAACAGAGAAGAGGAGAATGCAGAGAGAGATGGAGGATAAGGAGAAACACTTCATGATTGCTTTTGCTGGTTTCGCTGTTCTATTCCATCAAGTTCAACACAGTTAAATACTAGCAAATCTCCATTATGCTACTTTATTAATTATTTAATTATGCGGTTTAAATTATAAATATATATATATATATATATATATATATATAGTAAGGACATGTTGCCGTTTATTGACAACAAAGTGACTTATAACCCTTCCTTAGTAGAAAAGGGTTAACTTAACTACAATTTTGATGTGGCGAGGTCGGTTTTCACACGTGCGGTCTTGTTTCATTCGCGACCTCGTTGGGGAAATTGGCATCGTCGCAGGTAAATGTCGAGAAACAGGAGAAGTGAGGTGAGAGGGCAGGCGTGTGCCCGCTGATTCCTCGCCTGAGATAAGATACAGAAACGACCATTTCATTTGACTTAGTTCGGTTCGGCTCTCACTCTCACTAATCAAGTCCATGATACATCATACATGATAGTTGAAATAATGCTTTATCTATTAGCATCATTTATTTTTTTTATCTGTGGGTGTGAAGTTATTAAATATGTTCACTAGTTGAAATAATTAGCATCATTTATATTTTTATCTTGGTCATTTGTTTCCCGTCTTACTATTTAGAGAAGTTTTCCTAAAGAGAGTAATTATATTTACCAATGGCGATTGGTTAAGAGTAGATGATGATTGATTCTCCTAAATAAATTCTCAAGTTTGAAGTTTGAGTATTATGGATGGAAAAAAATTCATTAAAAAAATTAGATCCATCATATTATATATATTTCTGGCTCAAGTAAAATTATTTTTTTGTAAAAAATATATATGATTTAAAAAAAAGTGATTATATTTATGTGCTCCATTTTTCTTATACTTCTTTTATTCTTTTCCTCTCACCCTTTCTAGTCAATTATTACATCACCGATCACTTTTTTTTTTCATGTTTTGTTTTATAGGTGGATCCACCTCCATGATATGAAATGTAGACCAACTATTACTCTTTCTTAATATAATGTTAAGTATTTAATCACGGGCAATGTACCACGAACTATTAAAATTTTACATATTAAGTTTTTAATTAGATAAACAAAGAGTCAGTAGGTGTAAATTTAAACTTGCTTATTATTTAAAAAAATCATAATACACCTACATACTTTTGATTTTATAAAATATAATAAATACTTATTCAACTTTAATTAAAAAAAAATTGTCTCCCGTAAATGATACATGTGGTTAAACTAAAAAAAACTTTAATAATTTTGTCAATTAATTTTATTTTTCTTTATTATAATAATAATATAATTTTTATTTTACTATATATACAATATAATACTTGTATCTAAATTTTGTAAATTAAGTAGAAAATATATCATTAAATTTATTTTATTATTTAAGATAACATTCTTAAGACGTGAAAAACTTACCTAATGTAGCGACATAAATTGGGTATATATTGTTACATAGGGTTTTTTTTTTTTTTTTTTGAACTTAGGTGTGTATATATATATATATATATTTGGTGAGTAACTTAGGTATATATTGCTATATGAAATTTCTTCATTTTAATTCTTTTTTCCTTTTTAATCTTTAATCTAGTGCCTAAAATTATAACATCAGAATCCCCTATTTCCGTGTCCAGTCCTGTTTTTTCTTCCCCCATCCGTTTCATCTCTTATTTCTTTTCCTGTTTCATCATCAATAATTCTCTTTACGACCCATCTCTAGAATTCTGGTTCCAAACCACTGTCTCAAGAAAATTCCAAACCACTGTCTCAAGAAAATTACGCTACCATCATGTTTAAAGCCATGTAAGTGCTCTTTGAGCCCGGAAGCTTTCCGCCTTGAACTGGAGCACCATCCTCTCACCTTAAATTTTCTTTCACAAAAAAAAAAAGCCACGTAATCTACTAAACCAATAGAGGTAGTCATTCCATGGACCTAGTGTTCATATATCATCAGTTAAAACCAGATAAGAAACCCAGCAACATATAGTTCATTAATGATTTGCACATTTTTCTTAGTACAAAAAATATCAATTTCTTTCAGGAGGAAGAAGAGTGGGCGTGAGGTATTGCTACATGTTAGATGAAAAGACAAAATCCACCTGGTGTCTCAGCAAAGAAACACTGAATAGGAAATCTGTTCATAAAAATGATGCTAACCAACAGTCGAGTCTCACTTCCTGCAAGCCATTATCTCTGCTCCAAATTTCTATTTACTGTACCCCCACCTCAAAGATTGAACCAACCGCAGCGCAGATTCTCACGTTTACCTTGGGGATAGATAGAATTCATAACTTAGATGGCATATTTCTTGGAAATGCATAATTTCCCTATGTAAAGTATCAATAAAATAGCTGTGATCAGGCTTTACACATGCAAGGAGTCAGAGGGTTCTCCCAGAGGTCATAGTTAGGGAAAGTCTCTTCTGGCAATCCCGTACGTGTCTGGTGAGTAAACAACAACATCTTCTACAAAAGGAGCCCAACCCATGTATGGATCTCCAAAAGATTTGGACATTAGTCCTTTGTCAGGCTTAATTGATTTTAGACGGTGACCCATGTACCTACGGGCCCCAATGATAAGCTTAGCAAAGTTGCCTCCGTGGGTCATCACGAATACATCTGACTTCAAGCACACCAAGAAGTCAAGAGCTGCAAGGCTCGTCACATGCTTTCTGAAACCATCTAATTCCTCTTTTGTTGCCAACTCCTCTTTTGTAACCTGTTACCAGAAGTGAAAAGATAAATGACATTGTAAAAGAATCATTCATATTCACATGTGTGGTTGCGTAGGAATATATATAACATGTTAAGTGTTTGGAAGAGCTTTTCTTAAATTTATCTGGACGACTTCAATGTGTTTTTGTTTAGAGTAATGTTAGTTGTACAATATGTACAACATACAACATAGAGAGAGGAAGAGAAAAAAGAGAGAAATGTGAGATGTGATAGTTGATATGATAGAAAGAGATAGAGAGAAAAGTGTGTTGTATGAGTTGTTGTATGTTTTTTGTTGTATGAATTTGATATCTCTTTTGTTTAAACTTATAAAAACAAATTATGACCTACTATAAGCTTTTATGAGCTTATTTCAATAAACTTCTCGCATAAGTTTATGAAAATTAGCTTATGGTGAAGCTGCAATGACATAAACTTCCATGTAATAAGCACTTAAGTGTTGGTTTAACTAATCCAAACCACATTGGATTCTAACTAATCCAAGTTGAGCTAGGTAGACCCACTTAAAGGGGCAAAATTTTTCCCTCATTTTTTTCAATTCACAAGACTTAAATCTGAGACCCTTATATTTAAAGATAATCAAAGCTCCTTGTCAATTGAACTAAGCGTTGGTTTAACTCAGCTATAGTGGAGAAGTCTTACCAAATTAGGGAACATATTCCTCAGGGGAGCCATCCGGTTCTGTCCACCATACACTTGTCCAGAAGCTACATAAATTTGAGTTTCCTTTGGATAGCCCATAGCCCGAAGTATAACAGCCACTTCTCCAGGCTCTAGAGGACATCGTCCTTCCTTTCGCTTCTGCAGAGCCAATTGCCAAAGGTGGGAACCATTCTGCATTTCCAACAAAGATAATATGACCAACATGCTCCAATAGAAGGTTCATAGTGCCATTTTTATTGATTTTTTTTTAAAAAAAAAAATTAGTATAGAACCTTGTATCTTCGTGGCCACTCCTTTTTTCTATACTCTGCCATTTTAGCTTTCTCCTCTCTTGTCCCCACAAAATCACAGAATGATAGGCCCACCATTCCCTTTTCAAATCTAAGATGCAGAGCCCTGTTTACAGTAAAACTGTTAAATCAATGACACTGGAAAAATGCACCTGAATTCAGCTACAACAAGATTTTGATCACAAATGTTGCCACATACATATAAGGATTTGAACTGCCTGTTCGGTTTCTCATCCTTGATGCTAGCAAATCAGCCATTTGCTCTATATCAGGAAGAAATTTCAGAGCATGATAATTAACCCTACATCTCAACTTGTTGATTTCTGGAGGAACATTATCATATCTGAAACAAGAACCAAGAAATCATGACAACATCAACTACATATAAAAAAGGGCATCTAACATTTATATCATCCTTGACTTACCCCAGCCTATCAACAAAAGGTTTGAGAGCCATAATCTTCTTCTCCTTGATTCGGGGAAGGACATTGTCAATGTAAAATTGTGCAGGTGCATATTTTGGAATGTTTTTTACAGTCCGTCTGAAAGACAACACAATATTGC
The DNA here is from genome assembly GCA_026901365.1 of Sesbania bispinosa. NCBI lineage: Eukaryota > Viridiplantae > Streptophyta > Magnoliopsida > Fabales > Fabaceae > Sesbania > Sesbania bispinosa. Next base: position 279,704 of record QLOH01000783.1, on the reverse strand, counting down.
TTTGTTAGTCAAGCCAAGTGCAACCAACCAGAAAGGCATCAACATCAAACAACTATAATCGGAAAGATCCAGGTTAATATCATTGGTAACAATTTGCTAAAGAGTAACATGTACAGTTTGTGTCTTCTCTGTCCATACACAATTACTAGTTTACTACCCCCCGCACCCTCCCCCAAAAAAATAGTGAACAAGTAATTTAAATTCACAATTCATAATTATTATAATGCTATTTGGTCACAAGACCCAGCACTTCAACCAAAATCCTATGTTAACAAGTCTTGGATGAAACAGAAAATCAACATAAAAATGGCGCTTGATATAGTTATCCATCTCTTATAGGTGCTAACCTGGGAGAGTTCAACAGACTCAAATCAAAAGCATAGGAATCTAACTTTAAACTCATAATTATCATACTATTTGGTCACAAAATGCAGCACTTCAACCAAAACTTACATCAATCAGTCCATGAATGAAAAAGAAAACCAGCATGACACTAGCTTTGGACATATTAATCAATATCTAGATTATAAAAAAGAAAATAATATATTTATCCATTTCTTATAGCAACTTGGGATTTATGTTTTCCACAGACTCTATTCAAAGGGACAAGAATCTATCAAACCTTATACTAGAAAATAGCTCTGCTTTATCAGTAAACCATTCTGGGATATCCCGGACAATACGGACATCATACTTTAGGTAGTCAATGAAGTGGTCCACATCAAAATGTCTTCAAATTTCCTGCAATCATGAAATGCATCATCATGGTCAGCAAGAAGGACCCTCATTGAAATCTTCCAGGTAAGACAAAATAACTATTAGTGAGAAAGGAGGAAAGTACAACTAATTGAGTGATAAAAAGTTTAGCCTGAGTGATTAGAAATTGAAAAACTGATGACCTTTGTGAGTAAAAGAAATATAATATTGATGATGTGATATGTCATACATGTGCTTTAGCAAAATGGTGGTAACAATTTAACTTAAAACATGAGAAAATATTTGGACAAGAGATCTCACGTTTGGTCTTTCCAAATCTGGTCCTGCTTCAAAACGGGCAAAATAAGTGTGGCATTCATTATTTTTGCCACAGCCACTGCATTGCATATCTGCATTTTGAAATATGGGCCAAAGTAAGTAAACCATTGAAAGCCAGATATTTTATAATGATTCTACAGAACTTTCCACAAAGTGTCATTTCATATAAGTTATATAACCCATTTCAACCAGCATCATGGATCAAATGCAACATTGAACTAGAGTTAGAACCCAACTTTAAAAGAAAATTCCAGTGGTATTGGTAGCTATGAAGCACGGACACTTCTCCTCCTTGAAGTGTCAGACACCATCACGGTGACACCCATACGACACATGTTAGACACTCTTTATCAAGTGTCCAATTAAAAAATTATATTTTATCGGCTTAGACACTTAGACGGCACAACTAGCTAGGACACCTCTTAGGGCATTTAGTTGACACTCAACCATGGCTTGACACTTGAAGGACACATTACTATAAAAAAACTTTTTATGTTGCTTTTAAATAACTTTCAAAGAAGTTAACATAAAATATAAATAAAATAGTTAAAACTTGAAAGCTATTTAGAAAGATTTCCAACACACTTAATCCAGGATGTCTCTTTCCCCTTTTTATCCTATATCCCACACATTTATATAATTAGGAGGCATATCAAGTGAGTCTCTAAGAGGAAATAATCTTAATCATACAACAATACATGGATGGTTGTGATTAACATTTCTCATGTTCTCAATTAATTGCTTTCTCCTTATGTGTGTGCGTGTGTATGTATGTATGCCATGTCATGGTGTTCTAGATTGTAGACATTACCAATGTCAGTGTCATGTCCATGCTTCATGGATTGCTAGTGCACCAAATTGGAAAATGTACAGTATCGAGATGGTACTTCGAAACCAAATAAGCATGCAAAGGAGGAATTTAGCGAATATTACTTGGGCATCATACTTCAATTCCATATAGTCAGATCATCCTCCTCAATTGATTCTATCTAAACATGCCTATAAAATAGAAGTATTGAACAAGTATGCAAATCTATGAAGCACGGACATGAACATGGATCCTAGACACGAAATTAACACTGACAGTGACATCAGCAATGTCTAAAATATAGGACACTAGGACACACCACAGACACATACATATATATAGTGAGAGCTATTAATTGAGAGCATGAGAGGAGTTAATATCAACCATCCATGTGGGGTTGTATGATTATTATTATTTCCTCCTCTCATAGACTCACTAGATGTGCATCCTAATTATGTACATGTGTGGGGGTATAGGATGAACAAGTGAAGGAGACATAGACATTCCAAATGAAGTGTGCTCAAAACCATTCTAAATGTTTTTTAATAATCGTCATGTGTCCTTCAAGTGTCAAACCATATTTGAGAGTCAACTAAGTGTCCAAGAGGTGTCCGTATTAACTAAGTGTCCAAGCCAATAAAATATAATTTTTTAATCAAACACTTGATAAAAAGTGTCTGACACATGCCATACTGAGTGTCATACGAGTGTTGGTGTTAGAACCATGTCCAACAACTTGACACCACAAGAAGGAGAAGTGTCTATGTTTCATAGATAATAATATACCGTCCTTACATTATTCTTTTTCTTCCTTTTTTAATTATATTAGACAGTTCAAAGAACAAAAAGTTCACATATTTGACAGCAGGAATAAAAATTCTCCAACTAAAGTATACCAGAGAACATGGCAGTGCAAAAGAAAACAAGAAAACACATAAGTCAAGATGAATTTCAGAAAAGGAAAACAGTCTAGACTAGTGTATATCTCAATTGAAAGAACATAACCCATACCGCAATTCTTTGCTGATTTAGACCACCTTCAGCATGAATGAATATATAGCCATTTGTTTTATTTTCAGGAGGAAGTTCTACATGGAAGTATAAAGTACTATCAATAATAGCAGTAGTATAGTAAACAATGTATAACAAAACCTCTATTATGAACATATTCCACAGTAACATATATGAGATGAATGGGGAATATTACATTAAGAAGGAAATTTAAAAAAAAATAAAATAAAATTGAAGACCACTTTATAAAGTGTCTCTTATTAGTTTATAGCCTTTTGGCATGGCTTGCAATGCTGCTGAAATGATAAATATACAAATAAATTACAGAAAAACGCAAGTTCACCTGATATAACACCATCCCGGCGCTCCGCACAAGGCTTCCAAGATGTGGTGGATGAGAAAGGATTTTCCCAAAGAGATGGCGATTCTTTAACCTAAATTTAATACAGCACAGGCTATGTGAAATGTGCAAACATAGAAGGAGGAAATGAAACACCAAAACGATGGTCCTTTTGATAACTTACGTGTGGGCAGTGAAGAACAATCCCATCTTTTTTACACAAGTAAGGGGCATTCTACAACAAATTGAAGGAAAAAAACTTGTTAAGAAAATAGAGAAAGATATTTGACCGCATTAACTGAATTATTTCCTTGTGTATAACAAAAATTGTACTCATTACTTGTGCAGCTACTCATTACTAAACTATGGAAAAGCTGAATAATATTACTTAATTAAAAAAACTATTTCAGATAAACAACGGCGTATAAGAAATTATTGTTTTGCGCAGGGAAAAGCAAAAGATGCAGAAACATTAGGCGGTGGGAAATCGTGAAATGCAGAAGAGAGAGCACTGACCAATTTAGTGATTATTGTGAAAATGGAGAGTAAGGCGACGAGAAGTAGAAGGAGGGTGAAAAATAGAGAGATCCTGGAGTTGGGAGGAGGAACCCTAGGCTCGTCGGAGCAGAGGTGATAGAAATGGGAGCATAGGGACGGTCGCGGTCCTTGGAAGCGTGGCGATCGTCGGGGAGGTCGTTGTCGGGAATGAGAGGGGAGGAATCGCCGACGCCGTCGCGCTTCATCGGAGAAGAAGTGGCTCGGCTGCCGAGTGATGACGAATGCCGGAGCTCCGCCATCGCGATTGGACTAGTGTTTTCTCTTTTCTCTATCAAATTCAAAATCAGTTTACTAAGCAGTAACTACCTAACACGGGAAAGCAACGTTTTCTTCTTCTTCTGGGAGAGTCCCATGTGTGTGAGTTCAGATCCAGTTGTTTATGCAATTCTTTTCTTTATATTCTTTTCCACAAGTAGCAAACACTGTATATTATTGTAATAATCAGATGAGATCGCGTATACGGATGATAATTTTGTGTTATAATACCGATCGTGTTATGAATTTTTTTTTGGAAGGAAATTATTTATTTTTAGGGTTAAATATATTTTTAATGATGAAATATAGTTGAGATTTGATTTTAGTCTCTGAAATTTAAAACAGGTGGTTTTACTCCTTTAAAAATTAAAAATACATCAATTTGGCCCTTATTGTATAGTTTCGCTATAGATTTTGCTACCAATTAGCTACGAATTTTTATTGATGAGGACTAAATTGATATATTTTCAATTTTTGAAGGACCAAAACCACCAGTTTTAAATTGCAGGGACTAAAATCAAATATTGACTGTATTTCAGGGACTAAAAACATATTTAACCCTTAATTTTATTATTATTAAACTATTATAATGTTATTAGTAGTAAACTATTAATATTTATATTATACAGTTCTTCAAAAAAATAATTATATTATATAGATGCTAATACATATAAATAAATAAAATTCACAAGTAAGCAATTCTTTATACCGTGAATAAACCACCATTTTGGTCCTCGAACTAACACCCTCTCTCCTTGTTAGTTCCTAAAGTAAGTGTAACAAAAAGTTAGTTCTCCAAGTATTTCACCATTCGTCATGTTAGTTCCTGCCATTCATCAGGTCTGTTAGTTGGATGTTTTTCCGCCAACGTGTAACGTTTTCTGTCAATCGTACTCCTCATCTCTCTCCTACGTGTCATAAAACAGTACTTTCACCCACCCCCAAAATACTTCAATTTCGTCCCTGACCTAATTTCCCCAAATCTGAGACACTAAACCTAGCACTTTCATCCCCAAAGTTGAGTCAGGCAATGTAGTCCTTGTTGTACCTTTGTTGCAGTTAGGGAATTTTTGCGCCAAAAGCCCACCCATACGTGGTTTAGGGGCGATTTATTTAACCCACCCCACAAGTTACCATTAGTAAGAAGTTACAGCAAGGAGAAGAAGGAAATTCCTCTTGGTGGACCACACCCTCTATCCCTGTTCCTGTTCCATTGAAGAAGGTTACAGTTTTTTAAAGTGGTTGACTTGAGGTATGTGTTATTTAAGAATCTTTAATGTTGTTTGAACGTGTGGGTATGTGCTTTCCATGTATTTTATTGTTTTCTATGGTTCCCTTTGATGAATGTACCCCCATTTATGTTGTTGTGTGACTTTTAACTTCCATCATTCTCCAAATATTCATTTTTTATGACTATTGCATGCATTTTTACGTGTGTGTGGTCCCTGCCCCAAGTGTGTTGGTTTTTTTGGTCTTTTTTGTCACTTACAATTAACAATAAAAGTCGGTGTGATGTGGGTGTGTGTAGTTGGTAATGTTTATTTTTGTTGTTGTTGTTTTTAGGATTAGATGGAGCCAGAACCAGTGTTCTTCATGACATTGATTCTCCATCATGGAGGAAAATTTGTAAAAGATGAAAAGCAGGGCTTAGAGTATGTTGGTGGTGAGATAGATGTTTGGGAAGGAGTTGATGTTGATACTATGTGCTAGTGGACCCCTTCTGATTTGTGCAAGGAGCATGGTTATGTTAGGTTTGACAACATATGGTGGTATAATCCAGACTTTGACCTTGAGAAGGGATTAAGGTCATTGGCTGAAGACCTTGATGTTAGGCAAATGTGTAACCTTGGGATGGTGCGTGACTGGGAGATGCATATATACTTTGAGCATCCTATTGATAACCCTAAGATAGTCAAAGGCACCTAATGATGCAACCATTGATGAAGACTTGCGTAGAACTATTGATGAAATTGTTAGGATGACAATGGCTCCACATTATTTAGAAGATGATGGAAGTGAGGATACTGAAGTTGTTCACAAATTTGCTGACCAAATTAATGTGCAGGAGACAGATAGTGATTCTAGAGTGGGTGGCATTGAAGTTGAAGGTGCTGCAGCGGAGGAAAATACTGCCACTAATCATGAGAACTTCACTGAATTTGAAGGTGCTGCAGGGGCTAACATGGGTGAGGATGATGGAGGCAAGGACACTAGTGATGAGGACAGATCCTATGAAGCATCAGAGGAGAGCTCTGGTGATGACTATAAGTCTCCTAGTGACTCTCCTTATAGGTCTCTACTTTTCCAATCTGATGATGAGTATGAGGAGGAGTTAGTTGTACCTAGAAGGATGAAAAGGGCTGGCTCAAATGTTTCTTCTAGCAGTAGGCAAAGAAGACAAGCAGATAATGATGGTAGTGGTGGAAGTGGTGGAATTGGGGGAAGTTTGGATGGTGGTGTAGGAGAAAACATGGCTGCAGGGGAGGAACATGCTGCCACAAGCCTTGGAGACAACATCGATGAAGAAGGTAGGTTCTCCTACTAATCAGAAGAATTGCACTTACCTATTAGCTCCTCTAATGGTGAGGACCAACCAAGAAGACAATTCACACAATTTAATCCTGAGGCTGGTTTTGGTGATGTGCATCTAAGTTTAGGGATGGAATTTGCAAAGTTGGATGACTTTAAGGCTGTTGTGAAATATTATAGCATCCATCTTGGAAGGGAAATAAAGTGACTTAAGAATGACAAGATTAGGGCAAGAGCTAAGTGTGCCATTGGAAACTGCTCATGGGAGATTTTATGCTCACAAAGCAGCTTGACAAATAGTTTCCAGATCAAGACACTAACTGGAGAACACACTTGTCCAAGGACTTTTAAAAATAAGCAAGCTGATAGGCGTTGGGTGACCAAAAAATTAGAGGCAAGGTTAAGGAGTCAACTTGGTTTAACTTACAGTGAAGCCTATTACATGATGAAGGAGGAATATAATGTCTACTTAGAAGAAAGTAAAATCTATAGGTCTTTGAAGAAGGCAGGGGAAAACATGGAAGGTTCTGAAATACAACAGTATAACAAATTGTGGGATTATTGTAATGAGCTATTAAGAAGCAACCCAAACTCCACTATCAAGATGCACATTATAACACAACAAGAAGGCCCTCCATTATTTCAAAGGCTCTACATTTGTTTTGATGCATGCAAGAGAGGATTCAAGGCTGGATGTAGACCCATGATAGGCTTATATGGTTGTTTTCTGAAGGGGTATTATGGTGGGCAGTTGCTTGTTGCTGTTGGAGGTGATGCAAACAACCACATATATGTCATTGCATATGCAGTTGTTGATAGTGAAACAAAGGACAATTGGAAATGGTTCTTTGAATTGATGCATCAAGACTTGGGAGATTACCAGGAACATGGTTGACATTTCATCTCGGATATGCAAAAAGTAATTTCATGTTAAGGGACTAAATTGCATGTTTTTTATATACTTCGGGGACAAAATTGCATGTTTTATTATCTCTTTAGGGACACATGTGTATGTGTGATAATTGTTAATCATGAGTAATTTATTATTTAACATGTGTTTGTGTTTTGGTTTTTGGATGTAGGGGCTTATCCCTGCCTTGTAGAAAGTAATGCCAGATTTTGATCATAGATTTTGTGTCATGCACCTTTGGAAGAATTTCATCAAAGTATGGAAGGATAAGGTGTCAAGGGATTTGGTGTGGGCTTGTGCAAGGAGTACCACAACACATGAATTCAACCTCCAAATGGAAAGAGTCAAGACCATTGATCAAAAGGCATGGGAGTATCTAAACAAATTTCCATTGACTGCTTGGACCAGGGCCCACTTTAGTCCAACTGTAAAAGTGGACACATTATGCAACAATTGTGAGGTTTTCAATGGAAAGATAGTCAAATATCGAGGCAAACCATTTTTAAAAATGCTAGAGGAGATAAGGTCTTATATAATGAGGAACATGACATCCAACAAAAGGGCTTTGCTTAAATACCTTGGAGAACTATCACATGTGCAACATAAAAGGCTTGACAAGGAGAAGGTCTCGAGCATGAAGTGGATAACTCAATAGGTTGGTGATGGTCAGTACACAAGGTATGAAGTTCAGAGGTGGGACACTAAGATGGATGTTGACCTTGGCCAGCAAACTTGCACCTGTAGGTTCTGGCAGCTGAATGGGATGCCTTGCAGATATGTCATTGCTACAATGGCTTATTTAAATGTTCAACCTGAAAAGTATGTCCACCCATGGCTTAAAATGCCTGCCTTTCATGCAAATATGAACACTTTATTAGGCCATGTCAGTCCATGGAGTTTCGGGAAGCAACTAATCAAATTCCACCAATTCCTAAACAAATTGTAAGAAGGCCTGGGAGGCCAAAAAATCTAGGAGGATGGGTGAGGAAGACAGCACTAGACCAGGGAAACTTAGCAAGAGAACTTTCACCATGCATTACAGCAAGTGTGGATCAGCAGACCATAATGCAAGAAGATGCAGCAGGGTAGATATCATTGTGGCACCAGCTGCAGAAGGTGAACCAGCAACTGAAGATGCTGTAGCACCAGCAGCAGGTGCAGAACCAACAACCAATAATCAGGAAGCAACTGAGATTAACTTATCTTAGTGTGCTCCATTGTCACAAGGAATTCAAGTAGTTCTAAAAATAACTTTGTAATCTTAATATACAAGACATGACAAATAACTTATCTTCAATTGCCTATTATAGGACTATGAAATTCAACCAAGTCAGCATGTGGACCCCCAAACTGTTAATGAGATGCCAAATTTGGAGGTTAGTTTGTGACATATTTTGCCAATGTTATTAATGAATTTGTAATTAATAGAAACTAATTTGATGTTGATGTCATTGTCCCTCTAAAATGCAGCTGCCAACACAATATGTTGTAAGACCACCACCGGTTAGACACTTAGACCAAGTGGAATGGTAATGCCTACTGCTAGCCGCATTCCTGGTATTGGTCTGCTGAGAAGGAGCAATCCAAGATTTAACCCCCTATCACAATTTCTTCTGCAACAACTTCACCTTCATTTAAAGCACCTATTCACACAACCCCACCACCATCAGCCCCACCTGCAGCAAGGCCAGGGAGCTCTGCATCAATGCCACCTTCTACTGGAGGGGTATCTCAAGACACATTTGAAGTTGCTAGTAGAGGAGTGCAACAGAGGTTTATGCAGTTCATGCCAACTCCAAGGCTTCAGCAGAATCCTCCCTCCAAAAAATGAACCATTGTGAATGATTAGAAATGACTTTTGAAGTACACAATGTTTTAATTTTGGGCACCACTTCTTTTGTGTTAAATCTATCTTTTTGAGGTAGACAATGTTATTGTTATGCTGTTAAGTGGTGTATTTTGGGGACAAGGATTTATTCCTTTAGTCCATACTTAGTGATGATATTAGGAATTGTAGTAAGCTTTAGGAAGGAAAACTTTGGTTTATTTTGGGTTTAGGACTTTGTGTCCACAATACATGTAACATCCCAAAATTAGGGCCTAGAAACTATAATGGGAGCTTTAGGCTGTGGTTCCGGCCAAGTAACAGAGAGTTGGAAGTGGTATGAGATGTTGGAGATTTGAATGTGAACTTAGATAGGAATTTGGTAAATGAATTAAGAGGTACGAGTTTGAGAGATTTTGGGAAGAGGGGCCAAGTGTTACGTCAACCAATGTAGGCAGAGCTTAGAAGGAATCACGCCCTAAGACAGAGAAGATTGTAGCGATTTAAGAATGAGGAAAGGATATTAGAGGAAGAAGAACTAAGTTGGGAGAGTATGTTATTAGAAGGAGTTAGGGAGAAGGGTATCATCATATGTTTTAGTCATTAGGTGTGTTAAGGTAGCAAAGGAATTGAATTGGCAAAGATTAGAGTGAGAAGAGACTTGGATGAGAAAAACTAAGTTAGAAGGATGTTTTAGGGAAATGAAATAGGTTTGAGTGGAAGAGATTTGAGTTAGAATCAAAAAGGGGTAAAAATCAAGTTTTCGGGGGCTAATATGCTCGCTCAGACGGCGCTCAAGCGCAGCCTGAGCGAGGACATCAGCAATAAGGGGGAAAATTACAATATGATTTTCTAGCTCAGGTTGAGCTCACGCCCAGCTCGAGCGCAACCTGAGCTCGAGCGCAGCCTGAGCGTAGAAAATAAAGAGGAATTTGGGAAATCCAACTCAGACTGAGCTTGAGCGCAGATTCACATCGGGATTTTTCTTCCTTGCGCTTGAGCTGCGCTCGAGCGAGCTCTAAGCGCAGAAATGTTGTCAGCTCTTTTAAAACATGAGTTAGGGTTCCTTTCCTCATTTTTCCTCGTTCCTTCTTTATTTTAGAAGAGAAAGAGAGATTTCTAGAGAGAGGAACTCCATGGGAGCTTGGAGAAAAAGGATCAAGGCCAAGGATCTCCAACCTCAACTTCCCCCCAACCTCTTTACTCTTCCCCTTTGAGCTTCATTGAGGTGAGTAAAGTTCAGACACCTTCGCTTCATCTTATGTATGCCTTCCCTCATGAACCCTACTTCCTGTCTTCCCTTTCTGCAACTTGTATGTGAATCTTGTGTGATTGATTTTGTTTGTAGCTATGGTATGAGGATTAAGTTAGGGTTTTATTTAGAAATTGATATTTGGGGAAATTTTGGGAGACTAAACCCTAGAGTTTGTCCATTGGGAAGAAAATGGGGGTTTTCTAACTAGTGTTACATGAATGCAAGACCTAGAGGAAAGAAAAGATGTTTATAGCTAATTATTGTTTTATAAAACGCTCTAACCATTGTATTGAGGGCGTATGCGCCACAGTTCAGAGGGGGTGTATGCGCCACAACTCAATTGAGGGCGTGCGTGCCATGGTTTAGTTAAGGAAAACATGTCATCATTATTGTAATGGGGAATTTACATAAGGCTTCGGCCCCAGATAATAAGGAAAAACGAAACTTCAGCTTAAAGAAATTGAGTTTGCATTTACACCTCTAAAATGAGTTGAAATGTGATAAAGGTAGTTTATGTATAATTTTGCTTAGCTATGTGTTGCATTTCATATGTCTGCTTCTCCACACTGCATGTTGCATGCTTTGCTCACTGAGACTCTAGTCTCACCCCATGTTGTGGGACCACATTTTAGTTGTGCATGATTATTTGGCCGGATGCTGATAAGTGAAAATTATATGATATATTCTTGTATTTTTATTGCACTTATCAAGGGTAAAATAGTAATTTATGCCCCAAAATAATCTCTTTTTAGTAATAATTGTAATAATTGTGATTATTTGATTTGAATTTGAATTTGAATTTGATGCTATTTTAATAGAAAATTTGTTAATATTGCAGATTTATGGAAGATTTGAATGAGGAAAGAAGATAGCATTATTTGAGGAGAGGATCTGCAGATTTGAAGTTTAAATAAGAGCAAATAAAGATAAGATCAGCTGCCATTTAAACAAGGATTCTGCGGATAACTTCCCAATTTAAATTCAAAGAGCAGAATAATCACAGAATCAGATCAAAAAGAGGGAAAACAAGGAAAGCCAAGCAAACAAGGATAAGATCAGGAAGAGATCAAACTGTTAAAAGAGGAAACAGAGCAATCAGTTACGCGCTCCACGCTTCACTTGCGCTTAGCGCAAGTGAAGTGCAAGTATTAGAATTTGTTTTGTTTCCCGCGCTGCAAATGCACTGAGCTCAGATGAAGCGCAGCTACGCGAATTAGTTTTAGATTTGTTTTCAAATCTATTTTCAAAAGAGATTTCTTCCAGATTTAAAATAGCTTTCCGTAGTCTATAAATAGGATCCTTTGTACAGATCAAGGGAGGCTTTTTACAAAGTCTACAGAGGTTAGCAAAGGAGCATTTAGAAGGAGATTCGAGAGACGACAAAGGCAGAGCTAGGATTGGAGCAAGGTGACAGCTTCTCCATTGGGTTGCAATGGCTACCATGCGCAGAAAATTAACAGCGAGTTTGGGAAAGCCTAGACATAGGACACCTAAAATTCTGATTGGTAAAAGTACTCATAGTAGTTACTATAGGGTTATAGGAGAAAGTGATCATTGAAGAAGAAGTAGGCAATCTCTTCATAGCTGACATTATGGGTCTATAGGGCGAATTGATAGTGTTAACGAACGGAAAGATAGAGCAATCAAACCAGGGTAATTTGTCGCTTGGGAGAACCCGCATGAATTACTTTTGAGTATCTCGTGATATGGGACACCGGCAGGGGATAACATAGTTTGGCTAAGGTATTATAAAAATATATTCATAAATAATATTGAGATTCACATGCATAAAGGGTGCGATGATACGAAGTTCAATCCTGATCCAAGTAAAGTATTTTATCTTCTCTCAATTGTCTCTTTACTCTATGCAAATTTACTTTCCTCACCACAAATTCTCAAATACCGTTTTCTACTTGATAGTATGATCACGAGTAAATATGAAGCGAACCGTTCCATGTGGATACAATAAACTCATACTTACTATTATACTGTTGAAATTTTGGTACGCTTGCCAGAATCTCATCAAGTATTTTGGCGTCGTTGCCGGGGAACAGTGTATCAATTCGTATAGACTTGGGAGGTCTAACTATCAAGTTGTATACATTCTATCTTAGGATTAGATTTTCAATTTTCAATTTTAATTTTTTAGGAAATTTAGATATAAATTTAAAAAAATTATTTTTAATTTTTATTCTTTTTATTAAAAATTTCTCTTCCACACTTACCCGTTTCAAGTTTTCTCGTTTATGCTTTTGAGAGGCCAGGTGTCCCAAAATCAATTACAATTTGATTTAGAAATAGAAATGACATCGAGGAAGATCAGAAGTAGAATCAGGAGAAGGAGAAGAAGGATATTTGAGGAAGAACCCAAAAATATGGCAGAACAACAACCAAGAAGAACCTTAGGAGAATATGTCAGGCATCAATGACCTCGCCATTTTTCAAGCATAGCCTTACCTACAACAGCGAAGTCCTTGGAGTTGAAGGCTGCTCATCTCAATCTTATCAGTGCCAATCAATTTTGTTGGATTGGATCATGAGGATCCTAAAGTAAATCATAGAGTCACAAGAAGGGGAGTTGAATTGTGACCCTTGAAAACTTTTGGTCCAACCTGCAAGTACTTTGAACAACTTACTAATCTCCGCTCAAAGAATGCCTTGGCTATCAGAAGTTCCTTCTAGAAGATAGTGGTTAGTGTATAATGCCAACTAAGTAGATTAAAACTATCTTCTTAAAGGCAAGCAAAATAATAGGGACTAATATCATCAAAATTATTCTTCCATATAATGTATTTAATGTAGTTACAACTCAGAATAAGGTTCAGAAGAATAATATAATGTTTATGCAGTTATGCAGAAGCAAAACAATGAATCTGTCACTTTAAACCAATCTTCTGAAGGGTCAAATGATTTTGTATTTTAAAAAAACTTTCCAGAATAGTTATTTAACCAATAACTAATAAGATTATGTGAGAAAAACTGTTCAGAAGAATAGTATAAAGTTTTTGAAGTTGTGCAGAAGCAATACATTGAATATGTCACTTTAAACCAATCTTCTGAAGGGTCAAATGAACTTGAAACTTGATGAAAATTTCCAGATCAGATATTTGAATAGTAAACAACCAGAATATAAAGTTAAATCATGTTAAAATCAAGTTTATAAAGATCTGGTAGTTTGAACCCCAAGTTCAATGTTGAACAATGGACAGATTTCAAGAAATGTGTTTCTGAAGCACTAAACAGTTTCATAATTTATTGAAACTTTCCAGATCAGTATTCGAACTGATATGGATGTGATTTATGTGAAAATATTAGTTCAAAAATAAGTTTATCAAAATCTAGTAGTTTGAACCCCAAGTTCCAATGTTGAACAATGAACATCTTTCAAGAAATGTTCTTTTGGAGCACCAAACAGTTTCATAATGTGATGAAACTTTCCAGATCAGTATTTTAACTGATATGGATGTGATTTGTGTGAAAATATCAGTTCAAAAACAATTTTATCAAAATATGGTTTACAGCTTGCTAAATATTCAAAATATGAACAATAACTAGCAAAGCAATAGATGTATGTGCAGAAAATTAAAGAGTAAAGGTAAGAGATATTGCACACATGATTTTTATACTGGTTCACCTCATAATCCTTGGGCCACGTCCAGTACCTACACCTGTAGGATTTTCCACTATATCAACCTTGATAAAATGACTTCTTGGGTGCACCTCACCACTAGTATTATTCTGCAGCCTCTTCAAGCTCAAACAACTGATTTCTGCAAATAGCAGGGCACAACTCACCATTGCAGACCAAAACTAACTATCTCTCAAGGCTTCACACCTACTACAATTTCTTCTACATAAAGTACAGACTCAAAATACCTTGCAGATTTCCTTCTGCATGAGTTACACCTCTTTTTAGCTCACTGCACCAGTACAGCAGCTCACAGCAACACTTATACACTCTCTCAAGAGACACTAACACTCTCAAAGCACTCTTGAGAGTTTACAGAAGATGTATTTGCTCAGAATATAGAAAATAGGCTCAAAACTACTACAAATTAAGCACATCAACAAAAGGTTGAGCCATCTCTCTCTTACTAATCTTTTTAGTGCAGAATCTGAGAAAATGTGAAGAGAGAGAAAGTCTCCAGAAGATGGATTTGTAAATCTAAGCCCGAATGCTTCTTCTAGAGAGAGGTGTGTGTAAACATGAAGGGAAATCCTCTTTTTATAGGAGATTGGAGAGCAACTAGCCGTTGGAAAGTTGCTTGGACCTCAAGCTGTGTTCCTTGAAATGTCCCTATCATGTAGCAGTTGTCCCTTGCTGTTTACAACTGTCTCATTTGACTGGTCGCATCTTCTGGAGCCTATCTTCTGCAGAATGTGAAGTTTGTGGATTTTGCAGCAGTTCCTTCTCTATGCATACTGAGGGCATTAAATGGATTGAGATAATTTATTTCAAGTGTATTTGATTCAGCTGCATTCTTAGAAATGAGAAAAATTGAGTTTACTGCATTCTGCTTCTTCTGGAGCAATCCTGACAACTTATATCTTCTGCAAAGTGGGAAACTTGTAAATTATGCAGCTGTTTCTTCTGTAAGGTTGCTGGGAACCTTAGAATGATTGATATAAATTATTTCAAATATATTTGATTCAGCTGCATCCTCAGAAATGAGAAAAATTGAGTTTACCGCATTCTGCTTCTTCTGGAGCATTAATTACAACTTTATTTCTTCTGCAGACTGAAAAACTTGTGGATTATGTGGCCACTTCTTCTGTAAACATTACGGGATCTTTGAGTTGACTGATATGAATTGTTTTAGCTATATTTGCCTCAGTTGTAACCCCAGAAATGACAAAAATAGCATTTACTGTATTCAGCTTCTTCTGTAGTGTGCAGAAATTCTGTTTCTTCTTCTGGAAGTGTGGGAACTTGTTCAATGCTTCTTATCCAATTACTTTGTTTGCATTAGTAACACTTGGAATGAATATGCTTGAATTGATTAAGTGTTCTTTCATATTCAGAAGGTGTCATGTTTCATGAAATGCTCCTTCTCACGCTTCTAGTGGTCTTGAATGATCCTTCTAAAGCTTCAACTTTACTTCTGAAGCTTGATACAACTCAGTTTAATATTCATGGGATCTTAGATGAACTGTCTTGACCTTCTTGAAGCTAAGAAGCTACTTCTTGAACTTGTTTCATCACTTTTGACATGAAAGCTCTTTGTAACATGCTTCTGGATACATATTATGATGTTTATGATCTTTGCACCTTCCTTCTGAAACTTTTCCTGTATTCTTTCAAGCATTCTCAAGTGTAAACGTTAGTACCAAAGTATTTAGAACACTTAGAATATTGTTGTGAAAGTTTGTTGTCATTAAAACCTTTGCTCAAAGGGTTTTGGACCTTACAATCTCCCCCTTTTTGATGATGACAAACTTTCATGAACAAATTCTAAGTTTTCTGAATGAGGGAAATAATAATCAAGTGATTTAACAATAAAGAATTAAATCTCCCCCTAAATTTATGCCATTTATAACATTCATATAACAAAAATGGGATTTTAACAATAAAGAATTATTTCTCCCCCTGAATTTGTGTCATTCAGATAGAAATTTGTTATGACTGAATCTTTATATTCTTCTCCCCCTTTTGTCATCCATCAAAATGGGAATGAAAATGATAGGAAGGAATAAGTTCTTATCATTGTATAGCCTAGGCTACTTAGAATGTGAGGAATGATCTTAATAAGATCAAATGGCAGCCACCTATATGTCTTAAGATGGTTGGAAGTGAGCTAAAGGTATTGATAGAACATGAGAAGCACTTGCTAGTAACACAAATGTGTTAAACTAGAATTGATACTACACAATCCTTACTTCCTACTCTTTCATATTACACAATCTTAAGCTAAATTTTCTCATTAGTAAGATGTTGAAGATAAGGTCCCTTTATCCAAATTATGTTGAATCATCAAGAATAGGGGCTTGGACCTTATCATAAGATAATGGGATATAAGAATAGAAGAGGTATGGAATTGGTTTACCATATTAATTCCAAAGTTTGCCTATGGAGGCTCTATCTTTTTCCAATGTAACCTCTTTCTTTTTCTTCTTTCACTTTATCACCCCATGAGAAGAACTTGCTACAGATTCTTCCATGCAAAGAAGAAATGATCTTATTCCTTTTCTCACACAGATTTCAAACTAGAAACTTACTGCAGAACCTTCTGCATAATATCTAGTAACCTAGAACACTGCAAGTACCTTTTGCAGATTCTATTGAACCAAATCTCAGCAGATATTTTGTGAAACATGTCACATTGAAGACATGTACATATTCGTGAATATACCCATGGGTGAGTAACATTGAGTATCCCTTGATTCATTCATAAGATTTTGATCATTACTCCTAAACTTAGAAGTTGTAGCAAAAATGCTTTCACTAATCTTGGATACATAGGCTCCTAATTTGAGTCATCCTAGTCTTTTTAAGAAGACATATACACCCCAATCTTCTCTTATGAGTGGTTTAGGAGTTCTAGTGGAAGAGATTTTGTTACCGGAACAGTTGTAACAAGGACAACTCTAATTGGTAAACTTTGATGGACATGAGTAGCTACAAATCTTATACCATTCCTTCCTATAGCTTTGATCCTCGTGAAAATAATAGTAATGATATAAGGAATTAGCAAAAACAAGTAATGTTGTGAGAGAGAATTGAATATATAAAGGAAAAAACCTATCTTTCACTTTGAGTTGTAGCTAGGATTTATAGTGAGTAAAAATGAGGGCAACAACTCCCTTTTAGGCTTTGAGGAATGTGAGAATATCATCAATAGAAAGAATTCCATCTCTCTTTACTCTCTCTTCAAAAGCATGATTTTTGCTTCTAGATGGGAAATTCATCTTCTAAGTGTTCTAGATTAGGTAAAGATGTTTCGTGTTGAACTTAGAACACAACAATTATGCATTTGATCTTTAATGAATCTTTATCTTTCTTCTAGAAGATGTTTAGAAAAGATATCAGCAAGTTAAGACTTTGTCTCAACATATTTCAGTTCAATGCCATGCTGATGACCATGATCTCTAATAAAATAATACTTGATGTCAATATGTTTTGATCTAAAGTGATGCATGGTATTGATAGATAGGTTCATAGAACTTTAATCATCATATGAGATTGGGATTTCAGTGTACCTCCAAGAGTAGTCCTCCATTTAATGCTTAAACCTAACTTTTGTGAATATCTTACTGTTGATGTATATTTTGCTTCTACAATGGATAGGGAAATAGTATTTTACTTGCCATGATAAGAGAGATTAACCAAGAATTTGGCATTCACCGTTTGTGCTTTTTCTCTCAATCCCAACTCCAGCAAAATCAACATCATAGAATCCTACAAGATCAAGGCTTGTTCCTTTCTTGTACCAAAGGCCAAGATTAGTAGCTCAAACAAGGAATCTAAATATTCATTTTATAGATATGAAATTCTTTTAGGAGAAGATAGAAACCTTGCACATAATTCAATTGAAAATGCAATAGCTTGCCTACTTGTTTTTTTTAAGAATAATAAGGAAGCAATCATACCTTTGTATTCCTTTTTAGAAACAAACTCACCACATTTGTCTTTATCAGGAAAGGTGGATGGATGCATTAGAGTTGTCATTGGCTTGGCTCCATCCATGTTTAATCTTATAAGAAGATCCTTTGTAGACTTTTCTTGAAGAGTGGAGATTTCATCAATTTTCCTTCTTCACCCATCTTGTTTCTGAACATTCATTTTATCCCAATGATGGAATGATCTTCTGGAGAAGGAACAAGTGTCCATACTTTATTTTTCTCAAATTGTTCCAGCTCTTCTTTCATTGCTTCTACTTATGAATCATCTTCTAGAGCTTCATTCACATTCTTGGGTTCAATTTAAGATAAGAAGGCTGCACTATTTTCATTTCCTCTTAGTTGGAATCTGGTTTTTAATCCTTTTGTAGTATTCCCAAGGATTTGTTCATGGGGATGACCTGTAATTAGTTTCCAGCTCTTTGGAAGATCTTCTCATTGTGTACAAACATCTTCTGCAGAATCTTCTGTGAAATTTTTCTGTTCTGCTGTATCTTCTGGAGAGTTTTTATTCTCAGAAGGTATCTTCTAGAGCTTATCATATTCATCATCTGATATACTACTATATTTTCCTTGAGAAGAAATGTTAGAATCATTTAAAGTAACATGCATGCTTTCTTCTATGGTTTGATTTTTAATATTGTATACCCTATAGGCTTTTGAAGTAGAAGAATATGCAAGATAGCCTTATTTGAATCAAACTTACCATTTACATCCAAATGTATAAAAGAATAAAATATTTAGTTTTCTTCATTTCCATAATTTATACATGCTTCTAATAGTGACTATATTCAAAGTATAGCATGAGATGCTTACAACTTTAGCCCAAAAGATTTTAAACACTAGAGTCATTTAAAATGGTTCTAGCCATTTCTTTAAAATCCAATCTCTAAAGGACTTTTGAACAAAGATATGATCACAATAAAAAGAATCATACAATCATTCTAAGGCCACAAAAATCATCTCATTTGGATTAGTACATCCAAAGATATTGAAATTCCAAGTTACTGCATTAGATCAGAAAGATATTTTTGACTTCTGCATCTGCGAATTATTTTCAATTCACAAACAAAAATGATATTTCACCATAATAAACTATATATCTCAAGTTTTATAACAAGACAAAGATCATGCAATTTGGAATTTCCTATCCCAATATATGATTCATTTAAGTTGACTGATTTATCACAGAGCGCAGAATAGGACAATTCTGTTTTTTATGCACTGATACAAATCCATGATACCAAAAATTTATATACTTAATGGGATTAAACTATTATGTATTATCTTTCAAATCCAACTGGTTTCACTTGAAAAAGATTTTCCTAGCATCAGTTATGAACATCCAAAGATAGTAGGCTCAAACATGATCATATAACAGAACAACCTACTTTAATGACTTATTGGGAATTATTTAGTTGTTCAAAAAATCTAAAACTTTCCAGTATAAAATTAATATGAGTCAGTTTTCCAATGAAATTTGTTTCACTCAAATATCATTCTTGTAGCTCAAGTTATGATCAGATGAAGTGGACTGCTTTATGTCAGAATTTATAGCAGAACAGCTATATTCACAAATTTACTGGGACTCTTGTAGTTGTGATAAAGTTTTCAAACTTTCCAGTTTAATACTAGCATGAATAAGCTTTCAAATAAAATTGGTTTCACTGAAAAAGCATTCCTGTAGCTCAAGTTATGATCTATTGAAGTGTACTAGTTTCTATAAGAACTTATGACAAAACAGCTGTATTCAAAATTTCACTGGGACTTTTGTGATTAAGATAAAATTCTTGAATTTTCCAGTTTGATACTACCATCAATAATCTTTCAAACAAAATTGGTTTCACCTAAAACAGACTTCTGTAGGTCAAGTTATGCTCATTTAAAGGTAGCTATATTAGAATTTTAAACTAGCAGTACTATAGCACATTTCTTTTGATCTTCTAATCATTTTCTTTTTATCTTCAAGACTAATTAAGTGATTAGAATAGAATTTCCATATAAATGTCAATCAATGATAATCATTCAATCACCAAATATGCAAGACCTTAGCATAAACCTATTAGGAATGTGCTTAAAATTCATTGACTTTATGAATATGCATTGAGGATAGAAATATTTGATACCTTGTTCTTGGTCAATTGGATTGTACTTTTTCTTACCCATTGATTCATCCTAAAAGTCATAAACCTTGGATATTTTCACACTAATCATTTGAGAAGCATTGGCTAGAGTCATGTTCCTTCTTTGTATGGAACATTTTCATTTAAGCCTTGGAAGGTATTTTCCTTTGGCCAATGGTTCTATCTTTTTGAGAATTTTTCTGCATAACAAAATTGCTAAGGAGACATTTTGGTACCCATTTCATCTTGGGTCCTTGAGTGTTAGTGGTTGAATTCTTAAAAGATTTAACAATCAATACCATTGTATCTCTCATATAAATAGTTCTTCAAAATTGCTCAAACAAGAGAGATGACCATAATGTAGATAATGAGACTGGATGATGGTTTGACCTTTTAAACATAATTCTGAAAAACATGGACTTGGTATTGTGATAAGATTCTTAAATCTGTTTGCCACAATCTTTACTTAGTTTTCCATGTAAAATAGCATTCTTTCCATTATTGACAAACATGGATTAAGAGTAAGTAGATACTTCAGTTTTGGCAAATGTAGAAAATAAGTTTTCAACTTCATTTTCAAGATTAACATGATTTTTGAAGACAGTTGAGATTTCACAATTTGTAAGTATATCTTCATCAAGAAAATCATATTCAGCCTTCAAAGTTTCAATTTGAAGTTCAATATAAAGAATATCCTTTTTAAGCATTCCATATTTTATTTTCAAAGTTTATCAAACCATCATTAAGCCCATCATAAGCAAAATCTATTTCATCATAGGGAGGACAATGTTCAAGTTTAACACTACATACCTTAAGATCTTTTTGAGCCACATGTAGGGATGTATCAATTTCTAGCATCATTGGCTCCTTCTTGAAGTTGTTCATTTCTTCAATATTCTGCATAAACACTTTTGCAGTATGCTTCTTGGTTGGTCATTACTTCTTCCTGAATCTTTTCCTCTCACACGGTTAAGTGTGCTCAACCCATAGAGGTTGAGCTCTGATACCAATTGAAGTAAATCATAGAGTCACAAGAAGGAGGGTTGAATTGTGACCCTTGAAAACTTTTGGTCCAACTTGAAAGTACTTTGAACAACTTACTGATCTCTGCTCAAGGAATGCCTTGGCTATCAGAAGTTCCTTCTAGAAGATAGTGGTCAGTGTATAATGCCAACTAAGTAGATTAAAACTATCTTCTTAAAGGCAAGCAAAATAATAGGGACTGATATCATCAAAATTATTCTTCCATATAATGTATTTAATGTAGTTACAACTCAGAATAAGGTTCAGAAGAATAATATAATGTTTATGCAGTTATGCAGAAGCAAAACAATGAATCTGTCACTTTAAACCAATCTTCTGAAGGGTCAAATGATTTTGTATTTTAAAAAAACTTTCCAGAATAGTTATTTAACCAATAACTAATAAGATTATGTGAGAAAAACTGTTCAGAAGAATAGTATAAATTTTTTGAAGTTGTGCAGAAGCAATACATTGAATATGTCACTTTAAACCAATCTTCTGAAGGGTCAAATGAACTTGAAACTTGATGAAAATTTCCAGATCAGATATTTGAATAGTAAACAACCAGAATATAAAGTTAAATCATGTTAAAATCAAGTTTATAAAGATCTTGTAGTTTGAACCCCAAGTTCAATGTTGAACAATGGACAAATTTCAAGAAATGTGCTTCTGAAGCACTAAACAGTTTCATAATTTAATGAAACTTTCCATATCAGTATTTGAACTAATATGGATGTGATTTATGTGAAAATATTAGTTCAAAAATAAGTTTATCAAAATCTAGTAGTTTGAACCCCAGGTTCCAATGTTGAACAATGAACATCTTTCAAGAAATGTTCTTTTGGAGCACCAAACAGTTTCATAATGTGATGAAACTTTCTAGATCAGCATTTTAACTGATATAGATATGATTTGTGTGAAAATATCGGTTCAAAAATAATTTTATCAAAATATGGTTTACAGCTTGCTAAATATTCAAAATATGAACAATAACTAGCAAAGCAATAGATGTATGTGCAGAAAATTAAAGAGAGTAAGGGTAAGAGATATTGCACACATATTTTTATACTGGTTCACCCTCATAATCCTTGGGCTACGTCCAGTACCTACACCTGTAGGATTTTCCACTATATCAACCTTGATACAATGACTTCTTACGTGCACCTCACCACTAGTATTATTCTACAGCCTCTTCAGGCTCAAACAACTGATTTCTGCAAATAGTAGGGCACACCTCACCATTGTAGACCCAAACTAACCCTCTCTCAAGGCTTCACACCTACTGCAGCTTCTTCTGCAGAAAGTACAGACTCAAAATACCTTGCAGATTTCCTTCTGCATGAGTTACACCTCTTTTTAGCTCACTACACCAGTACAGCAGCTCACAGCAACACTTATACACTCTCTCAAGAGACACTAACACTCTCAAAGCACTCTTGAGAGTTTACAGAAGATGTATTTGCTCAGAATATAGAAAATAGGCTCAAAACTACTACAAATTAAGCACATCAGCAAAAGGTTGAGCCATCTCTCTCTTACTAATCTTTTTAGTGCAGAATCTGAGAAAATGTGAAGAGAGAGAAAGTCTCCAGAAGATGGATTTGTAAATCTAAGCCCGAATGCTTCTTCTAGAGAGAGGTGTGTGTAAACATGAAGGGAAATCCTCTTTTTATAGGAGATTGGAGAGCAACTAGCCGTTGGAAAGTTGCTTGGACCTCAAGCTGTGTTCCTTGAACTATCCCTATCATGTAGCAGCTGTCCCTTGCTGTTTACAGCTGTCTCATTTGACTGGTCGCATCTTCTGGAGCCTATCTTCTGCATAATGTGAAGTTTATGGATTTTGCAGCAGTTCCTTCTCTATGCATACTGAGGGCACTAACTGGATTGATATAATTTATTTCAAGTGTATTTGATTCAGTTGCATCCTCGAAAATGAGAAAAATTGAGTTTACTGCATTGTGTTTCTTCTGGAGCAATCCTGACAACTTATATCTTCTGCAAAGTGGGAAACTTGTAAATTATGCAGCTGTTTCTTCTGTAAGGTTGCTGGGAACCTTAGAATGATTGATATAAATTATTTCAAATATATTTGATTCAGCTGCATCCTCAGAAATGAGAAAAATTGAGTTTACCGCATTCTGCTTTTTCTGGAGCATTCATTACAGCTTTATTTCTTCTGCAGACTGAAAAACTTGTGGATTCTGTGGCCATTTCTTCTGTAAACATTTCGGGATCTTTGAGTTGATTGATATGAATTGTTTCAGCTATATTTTCCTCAGTTGTAACCGCAGAAATGACAAAAGTAGCATTTACTGTATTCTGCTTCTTCTGCAGTGTGCAGAAATTCTGTTTCTTCTTCTGGAAGTGTGGGAACTTGTTCAATGCTTCTTCTCCAATTACTTTGTTTGCATTAGTAACACTTGGAATGAATATGCTTGAATTTATTAAGTGTTCTTTCATATTCAGAAGGTGCCATGTTTCATGAAATGCTCCTTCTCATGCTTCTAGTGGTCTTGTATGATCCTTCTAAAACTTCAACTTTGCTTCTCAAGCTTGATACAACTCAGTTTAATATTCATGGGATCTTAGATGAACTGTCTTGACCTTCTTGAAGCTAAGAAGCTACTTCTTGAACTTGTTTCATCACTTTTGACATGAAAGCTATTTGTAACATGCTTCTGGACACATATTATGATGTTTATGATCTTTGTACCTTCCTTCTGAAACTTTTCCTGTATTCTTTCAAGCATTCTCAAGTGCAAACGTTAGTACCAAAGTATTCAGAACACTTATAATATTGTTGTGAAGGTTTGTTGTCATTAAAACCTTTGCTCAAAGGTTCTTGGACCTTACAAATCCAAATACACATTTGTCAATTTTTTATGAATTAATTGGCTCTATGGGTTTTGAGGAAGGTGATCTAGAATCAGTATATTTACGCTTATTGCCTTTCTCATTGATAGGTAAAGCAAACGAATGGTTGAAGTCACATCCAAACCAAAGTTTGAACAGGTGGGATGTAGTGGAAGATGAATTTTTGACAAGATTTTTCCCACCGGGAAAACACATAGAAGCCATGACAGACATCTCCACCTTCAGACAAGGAATAGATGAACCATTATATGAAGCTTGGGAAAGATACAAATCTTCGCTACGCAAATGTCCCAATCATGGATATAATGACATTGCTCAACTAAACATTTTCTGCAAGGGACTCAGACCTAGTTTTAAATCTTTCATAGATGATGCAGCAAGAGGAACTATCTTGTCCGTTGATGGAGATAGGGCAATCTCAATCATTGACAACCTTGCCCAAAATGATCAACAAGCTCAGAGTGGACGACAACCAGCTCAAGTACAGAAGAAGGGAGTGTTGGAACTCAACCATAGTGATGTCATTCTAGCAGAGAACAAACTTATCAAGAGAGAAATAGAGGCACTCACAGAACAGTTGAAAGCACTTCCTCAACATTTAAAAGTTGTGCATTCCCAACCTATTCAAGCTCAACCTTTGATCTGTGACTTTTGCGGTGGTGATCATCCCAATGGTCAATGCTCTTACCAAGAAAACCAAGCCGAGCAAGTCAACTCCATGGGTAACCAGGGGAGGCAAGGAAATTTCTCCAACAATAACAATCAGTACTCACAAGGATGGAAGAATAACCAAAACAACTCTGCATGGAATGGGGGGAATAGACAGACACCTTATCAGCAACAACAACCTTCAACATATAACAGATTGAACAGGTTGGAAGAGAAGATTGATAGCTTCATACAAGGATTTGATGGATTTGGAAAGAATACAGAAGCTTCGATCAAAGCATTGGAAAATCAAGTGGGCCAATTAGCAACTGGCAGAACATAAGAATGACCACTTCATAGCAAACACTTGGACCATTCCAAAGGAGCACTGCAACTTGGTTGCTACTAATGGCAACAATACAGAAGAAAGTGATGTAGAAGAGAACATCACATTTGAAGAGCAAGTGCCCATAAAAAAGACTGTCAAAGAGAGTGTCCAACCAAAAGAAAAGTCAGAAGAAATTTTTCATAGAGAAGAAGGAGAACCAGAAGAGGTCTACACCACAGGCAAGTCACTTGACCCAGGTAAGTTTACTATACCCCTCTCTATTGGAAATTTACCTGCTACTCATGCTTTACTGGATCTTGGAGCGAGCATCAATTTGATGCCGCTATCGTATTTTAACAAGTTGGGAATTTTGAAGGTCAAGCCTACCAAAGTAAAGTTACTGCTTGCAAATAAATCCACTCACAGCCTATATGGGATAATTGAAGACTTACCAATCAAAGTGGATAAGTTTGTATATGTTGTTGACTTCTACATTGCAGAGATGGAAGAGGAGGATACTGATGTCCCCCTAATTTTAGGAAGACCCTTCATGAAAGCTGCCAAGGCAATAGTGGATGTCGATCGGGGAAAATACCAATTGAGCTCTAAAGATGAGAGCATTGTGTTTCACATTGACAGAGGAATCCCCAAATTGTAGAAAACTCTAGAAAAAGTAAGAATAGATCCTATTGATGGGATCTATCAATTTCAGTCAAAGCTGCCAAAGGTAAGAAAGAAAGAAGCTCCTCCAGATACTGTGGGGCAAAAGAAAAAAAAAAGTTTCTGGATTTCTGAGGAAACCAAGAATGAGAGTAAAGCAGCCAAAGTCAATCATGGAGTTCAGATTTAAAAAGAGAAAAAGAGCAGCATCAGAGGAAGAAATGAGTGAAGACAGTGATGATGAGAAACTAAGAAATTGGCATGGAGAATGGGAACTAAAAGGAAGGACAGGAACAGAGTCAACCATCATCCTCCAATTATGGCCACCATAAGTTTCTAAGTAACCAGGCGTCGAGCTATCAGACGTTAAACAAGCGCTTCCTGGGAGGCAACCCAACATTTTTTTGTTTTTATTTTTTCTTTTCTTTGTCTTTGATTTTTGTGTTAGAGTCAATGTCTGTGTAGAATAAGAAATTTTTAGAAATTGGATTGATTTAATTAAGAGAAGGATGAGAAACAATTAAAGTTAGGAAGCAGCAGAAAACAGCAAATGGAATTTCAGTTCTGTTTTCAGCGCTTCACTTGAGCTTAGCGCAAAATTGATAATTTGTCTCTGTTTTCTGCGCTTCACTTGCGCTGAGCGTAAGTGAAGCGCATAATTATAAAATTTGCTCTCTGTTTTCTACGTTGAGCGTGGGTGAAGCGAAGCGGCACGCTTCATATTCTATGAAGTACGCGTTACACTTTTGCTGAGCGAAAGTGGAGCGCAAATGCGCGCTCCAGGATTTATTTGAATCCTGGAGCAAGGGAAGGTTATTTCAAATCTTCCCTTCGCTCCTAACCATTGTTTTTTCTGAAAGTTCATCCTTTTCTTCGACCCTTTTACTTCCAAACTTCCTTCCTTTCAATTTTTGAAGCTACACCAGGTATGCTTTTATAGTTTTATTCATTTTGCACCGATTAAAATTTTTTAGTTTTTCATTTATTTGAGCAAAACTTTAGGATAGAGAACTTAGGCTCGTAGGATCCTTTAGATTAGGATAAATTTGTTAATAGAGTCTTAGTTTAGTATGTTTGCTACTGTGGTATGCTTTATGGTGTGTTCTAATATGTTTAGGTGGTAGTTTTTGAAGTGCTCAATGAATTATTGCAAATTATTTTGTTTGGTGCATGTACGTTCAATTTATGCCATACTAATTTTTGCCTGACCATACTCGAATAATTGTGCTTTATTGCATGTTACTGATAACATGATTTTTTAACTTTATTTTTGTTACCAATTTTTGCCCTGTTTAAAAATTAATTAGGACTTGCTTTAATTGATCATTTTAGCATGCTCTTAATAAATTAATTAATTGGCATTGGGTAACTTTAAAATCAAGATTTTTGTGCAAGTGCTTGATTAGTTTATCGCTCTGATTTCTGAATTAACTTGGCCACTTATCTCATTAATCATGAGTTGATATTTTGAATTGCTTAAAATAATCTTGATTTGATTTTTGCAGATGGCTCGCACCAAAGTTGTTAAGGGAACTGGTACCTCTAGCAGAGGTAGAAGGGGAGCCAAGAGATCTAGGCAAGCAACCAAAGAGGACCCTGAGTTTGATGCTCAACGTTTCAAGAACGTTGAGGCCTTTGAAGCTTACAGTTCACTGATGAACTGTAACTTTATTAAGGAGAGGCTTGTTGCTTTGGAGCCTGGTGAGTATGAGGACTTCAGAGCGGAGATAGTCAGGAGGGACTGGGTCCGCCTCAGCCGCCCAGGTGATTATTTTGACCCTAACATTATTAGGGAGTTTTATGCGAATGTTATTGAGGCCAATGGCATTCATATGAGGTGGGAGTCCTATGCTCGAGGGCAGGCAATTTCTTATGGTCGCAATGTGATCAACGCTCTACTACACTTTCCATGGCCCGAGGATAGAGGACCCAGGGTGTGCCAACACCGTGAGAGGATGAGAGCAGTAGGGATTCACGACAATGATCCCATGGATATTCAGACCGCAGAGTGTCTATGCCTGCTAGGACGTTCCTTTGAGAGGAACGTGTAGGAACACAGGGAAACACTAGAAGGGGGGTTGAATAGTGTTTCTAAATATTTTAGAAAGCTTTTCGCAAACAGGTGTTAAAAACACGATTTCAGGCAGACTCTTAAAGGGCTATCTGAAGTTTTCAGACGGCTTGTAAAAACTGATTTTAAAAGATGTTTTGTGCCTTTATAAAATATCAGATTAATTACTCTAACCCCTTGATTAGTATAAAAAGAATTGACAAGAGACAAGGGTAAGAAAACTTAGCCAAGGAATTTATCCTGGTTCACTCACTACCACCGTGAGCTACGTCCAGTCCCAATGCCAACTAGCAATTGGATTTTCCCTTAATCTTTCAAGATTACAAGTATTCTTTTACAGTCAAGCCTCTTCAGGCTCTACAACCAAGTATTCTTTTACAGTCAAGCCTCTTCAGACTCTACATCCAAGTATTCTTTTACAGTCAAGCCTCTCCAGGCTCTATAACCAAGTATTCTTTTACAGTCAAGCCTCTCCAGGCTCAAACCAACAAGTATTCGTTTTCAGACAAGCCTCTCCAGGCTCAACAAATAAATACAGAGAAGGTAAAATGCTTAAGCTTACAAACTATATCAGTCTTGAAGCTTAAACAATTACAAGTGTACAGAAAAACTGAGGTATGCTCAGGATAATACAATATGTGTACAAAGATAAAGATTATCAGAGTTGTTGCAGCGAAAACTTCTCAAGCTTTTTTGTTCTCGTTAAAAAATTTTTCTCTATATGTCTCACATGATGGTCTTCAAAGGAGGGGTATTTATACCCAATCTTTAATCTGTTGAAATACCACCGTTAAGAGATAGCATTAAATGCTATTTAATCCGTTGTGAGACATGCTTCTGATTGCTCTGATTTTTCTGACACGGTACAAGGTTGCTCTTACCATAAAGCTGCTACAAATGTTGCTGCAGAGACTGCGTTGCAGAGATTTCCTCAGTGGTGTATGAAATTCAAAAAAACCAGGAAAGGTCTCTGTGTTCCTTGCTATAAATGTGTTTGAAAAGATACATGCAGCAGAGGTTCAGAAAAGTCTTCACAAACTTCGGCAGAGGGTGCCACGTCATAAAAGAGACTTCAGACGACTTCAATACTTCAGACGGGTTGAACTACTTCAGACAGCTTCAACTCTTCAGACGAGTTTTGCTTCTTCAGACAGCTTCAACACTTAGTCTTTTTATGTAGGCTCATAGTGACTCTTGCTGAAATCATAGATAAAATATTAAAGCATATGTGTATCTATGATAAATACTTTAAGTCAAATTTGTCAACCATTAAAACTTGGGAATCTAGTTGTCTTAAAACATCATAAACAGTCTTATGATATTTTTGAGACTCAACATTCTCCCCCTTTTTAATGATGACAAATTTGGTTAAAATATACAAATCTGTAATCAGTTTTTGAGAATAATAAAGCTCCCCCCGAGATAGAAATATCCTTTAACAGGTTCTGTTTAAGGTATATTTTACTCATTTGCTCAAATTTCTCAGAAATTTTCTCAGAAAAACATATGTACTCCCCCTGAGTCCTGTAACTACTTCAGATTTGGATAGTTTAATACTCCCCCTTTTATCATCAATCAAAAGGGAATATCAGAGCAAAACAGTAACAGAGCAATATATTCAGTTAAAACATATATATCAGAGCACAAATAATCAACTCAAAATATGAGATAAGCCACTGATTGTATTTAATGAATGTTCAGATAAAGAAATTGACAATCAGACACTTGTTATAAACATGAAAATAAGCAAAGACAATGGCTAAATTAACAGTTTAATCCTTCTTCTTCAGCAAAGCCTCAGTCAGAAAGGAAATCAAGTCTTCCTTGGCCTTGTCTATTGCTGCTTCCACTGAGGTTTTCAAATCCTGCTGACCAGATCTGATAAGCTGTTGTTCTTGAAGAATCTGCTCTTGCTTAGCAATAAGATGCTTAGTCTTCTTCTCTTGATCAACATACTTCTTTTCAAGTTTCTTGACTTTGGTCTTCAGCTTCAGATTTTCCTCAGACAAGTCTTGCTCAGATTCAAACAAAATCAATTGGATGTAGGGGCAAACAAATCTAAGCACTCCAAAGCTTGGCTCCAAACTGTATTCAGAAGGTTTGAACACAGGGCAAAAGAAGGTGCCAATGGGGTTCAGTACTACCCTGTCTTCATTAAAAGAGTCAACAGGTGGGGGAAAGTGATCTCTCAGATAGTGATATGAGACATTTGTTGACTTTCCAAGTCCAACTTCAGAAGCAGCATCAGGACCAGTTGATCCCGAAGAAGATCCAACATCTTCTCTGATTTTCCAGTAATAGGACCACATCCAATCTTGAAGTAGTTGATCCAGGCCTCCTCCTTGGTTACTGATGAACTCTGGTAAAGATTCCCACTCTAATGGACTCATCATTTCAGACAGAGGTGCAGATGCAGAATAAACTTTAGCTTCTTTGAATTTTTCACCCTGACCTTCCTTTAAGGGATACCTAGGAACTATTCTATCAGGTTTCACCAAGATTTTAGTGGTTGGCCTGATTGAACAAGATCTAGGAGGCCTGTAGCCTCTCATCCCAACTCCCTTGTGCAAATCCCTCTGAAACAACTCAGACTCAGTGTTCAGCTGCCTCACGAAACTCCATTCATCATTATTTAACCTGAGGGAATCATCTGAGAATGGACTGATGGGAGCCCAAGTATGTGCAGGAGGGACAACACCCTTCCTGATCTTTTCTAATCCTCCTGAAAGAGCACTGTATTGATTTCTAACTTCAGCAACAGTTTTCCTGATTAAGCCATGATGCAAGGATACAGTAGGTGCTGGTCTGAAATAATGTAGCTCTTCAGACAGGTTGCCAAACTTAGGCAATGAGCAGGGATCAGAAGGAAGGAGAGATAACTGTAGAGCATCAGCAAGCACTTGCTCTTCTTCAACAAGGATCTCTTCTTGTTGTGAAGGTGGAGGAGATAAATGTGGTGGGGGTATAGGTGGTGGTGGTGAAGATGAAGGTAAAGGTGATATCAGAGCAAGGTCATGGGTTCGTGGGAAAGGTAAAGTAGGTTCAGAGAGTTGATTCTCTGAAGGTTGTGGTGAGGTAGGTTCAAAGGGTTTGTTTTCTGTTGGTTCAGAGGGTTCAGAGGGTAGGTTTTCTGTTTGTGGAGGTGGTGATGGTTGTGTTAGAGGTGAAGATGGTTGTTTTTCAGGTGATAGGGTTTTGGTGAAGGTTGTGGTGAAGGTTGTGGTGAAGGTTGAGATGTTGGTTGAGGGGATGGTTGATAGGGTTGTTGAGGTGTTTGTTTTTCTGGTGAGGAGGGTGGTGAAGGAGTTACATTATCAAATCTCACCTTAATTTTCTTGTAGGGAGGCTTGGTTACCTCAGATTCTTTTGCCTTTGCTTCCTTCTCCATTTGTGCTTATTTTTCTTCCCTTTTTCTTTTAAAATATTCATGTGCCTTGACGTAATTTTGGTATTTCCCAGCCATATCTTCTGCTTCCAGCTGAGAGGCAATGCTTCTAGTCACCCTAGATTCAGGTGCAATCTGAAGTAGCTTGCTTTTGGTCCTCCTTCTCTAAGGTGCACTTGACCTCTTCCTTTTCTTTGCTCCCTCAGCTATGGTTGCTTGCCTATCATTTTCAGCATAGGCCAATTGTGAAGCAATAGCAAGAGCTCTATCAGTCTTCTTTTGCTCTGCTTTCTTCTCCAGCTCCTCCTGCTCCAAAGCAGTAGCCAATGCTGCCACCTGAATGAGTTCAGGATCAGATGGGCAAGCAGCCAATGGCTCAGCTACAACTGCATCAGTTTCATCTGCCTCTTGAGCTTGTCCTTCCATTTCAGAAGTAGGTTGTGGAGTCTGTACAGGTTCAGACAACTGACCCACAATTTCAGATGGCTTTTGTGATGCCTTCTGAACAGGTTCAGATACTTGACTCTGCACAGATGCAGATGCTACCTTAGCAGCACTCCTTACAGGTAGCTTCTTCAATTTTGCTTGAGGAGATGGTTTTGATGGCTTGAACTCATGCCTCCTTATGTCTCCTCTGAGTTCATTCTCATGAACCTCCATTGTTGTCTTCCTTCTTGCAGCTTTCTCAAGAAGAAGGCTCTCCTTCATGGAAGGAGAGGGAGGTCTTGGAGTCAGCTTCACTCCCATGCTCTTGAGGTTTGATTCACCAAACACAGGTTGTGAAAGACGATCAAAAAGCCTCTCAATGGGGACTTTGAAATGCAGCAAGATCTTGGTGATGATGGTATTGTGAGGGAAGCTCCCAGCAGAGTCTCTGAGACGCTTCTGCATGTGGTACATTATGATGTTGGGGAGGTTCACCTTCTTCTTCTGCAGTGGGTGAATCAGACAAAATCTCTCCAACTCAAAAACACGGTTTCTGCTTCCACTCTTAGGGATACATAGCACCCTAAGATGGCATATAAAACCCTAGCCTTGTCTGACATATGCTTTGCATCCAAACTTACTGGTTCAGAGGTGCCATACAGAAACTCTGTAAACTGCTTCTGTCCACCATTTCTTGCTTCCCAGCCAGAAGTGAATACAGCTCCTTCAGTCCTGACCTCACAGATGTGAGCAAGGATATCTTCATCAACAAAGACAGGGACACCTCGTACTGTGGCCTTGATGCTAGTGTAGATACCCTGAGGATTGGGTATTCCTCTGGCAGTAGCCCAGAAATCCAGCACACTCTGCTCATGCCACTGTGTCAAGTTGTGACTGAAATACGGAGTCCACCCAGCTGCATCGAACTCAGTAAATAAGTTCATTCCCAGAGATTGAAGATCCTCCAGGACTACACCCTTAGTCTTCACGATGTTGCTTCCAGCAGATTTCTTAGGAGCCATTTAAGAGTTTCTCAGGAACTTTGAGAGAAAAAAAATTGCTTGTAGAAGAAGGATCTCAAAAGGTGAATACAGAATAGTGAACGGTAAAGTTCTCTGACTTGCTAGCTTCTGTATTTATAGACCCATGAAATAATGGTGGCATGTACTGGCTGCGCGAGCATAGGAAAACGTGCGAAGTGGAAGAGACAAAATAAATGGAATTAAATCGTCTCAGAAAGCCACGTCATTTATTTACTTCAGACAAGTGACAGATTTCAGACACCCATATAGATTTCAGTCAACCCAAAATTTCAGACATGTCACTTGTTTTAGACAAGCTGAAATTTCAGACACATCATTTTCAACAGATCAAATCACACACAATCAAAATGCATGTATGTTCAGATTATTTCTAATGAACTTAAATCTATCTTCAGTCAGAGGTTTTGTGAATATATCAGCCCATTGATGCTCTGTATCAATAAACTGAATATCAAAAACACCTTTCTGAACATAGTCTCTAATGAAATGATGTTTTATTTCTATATGTTTAGCCCTAGAATATTAAATGGGATTTTTAGACAAATTAATAGCACTTGTATTATCACACAAAACAGGTATAGCAGATATAGTAATGTTAAAATCTTCTAACTGATATTTCACCCATAACAGTTGTGAGCAACAACTGGCACTGAGATGTATTCTGCTTCAGCTGTTGATAAGGCAATTGTGCTTTGCCTTTTGCTTGACCAGCTGATCATATTTTCTCCAAAGAAATGACATCCACCACTGGTGCTTTTTCTTTCCATTCTGTCTCTAGCAAAATCAGCATCACAGTAACCTATTAACATGCAATCATTACTTTTCTTATAGCACAGACCAAGATTAGTAGTACCTTTAAGATATCTGAAAATTCTTTTTATAGCTTTGTAGTGAGTACTCCTTGGATCAGATTGAAATCTAGCACACAGACATACACTGAACATTATGTCAGGTCTGCTTGTTGTTAGATACAATAATGATCCAATCATTCCTCTATACAAAGTTTGATTCACTGGTTATTCCTTCTCATCTTTATTTAAGGATGCAGAGGGATGCATTGGAGTTGACATGGGTTTGCAATCATTTAAGTTAAATTTCTTAAGCATTTCCTTTGTATATTTTTCTTGATGGATCCATATATAGTCAGAATCTTGCTTAATCTAAAGTCCTAAGAAAAATTTTAGTTCACCCATTAAACTCATTTCAAACTCTGATTGCATTAACTCTGAAAACTCCTTGCATAATGAAGAGTCAGCTGAACCAAAGATAATGTCATCAACATATATCTGAACAAGTATAAGATCTTTGTTAGACTGTTTTCTAAAAAGAGTTGTATCCACTTTTCCTCTTTCAAAACCATTTGAGATTAGAAAACTGCTCAATCTGTCATACCAAGCTCTTGGGGCTTGTTTCAGACCATAGAGAGCCTTTTTGAGTTTGAAAACATGTTCAGGAAAAGCAATATCTTCAAAACCAGGGGGTTTTCTAACAAAGACTTCTTCTTCAATGAGACCATTGAGGAAGGCACTTTTAACATCCATTTGATATAACTTGATGCCATTATTTACAGCATAAGATAAAAGAATTCTAATTGCTTCTAACCTGGCCACTGGGGCAAAGGTTTCAGTGAAATCAATACCTTCTTGCTGGTTGTATCCTTGAGCAACTAATCTTGCCTTGTTTCTGACTACCTTGCCTTCTTCAGACAACTTGTTTCTGAACACCCATTTGGTTCCAATAATAGTTTTCCCATGGGGTTTAGGAACAAGGGTCCAGACATCACTCCTAGCAAACTGATTCAGCTCTTCTTGCATGGCTAGGATCCACCCTTCATCATGCAGAGCTTCATCAATGTTCTTTGGCTCTATTTCAGACAGGAGAGCAAGAGAATTCAGTCTCTTGAATTTTGATCTTGTCTTAACTCCTTCTGAAGTGCTGCCAATGATTTGGTCTTTAGGATGATGTGATTTGTATTTCCAATCAGGTTTTTGAGGAGGTATCAAATCTGTTTGTTCTGTCTGAGACTCAACATTTGTCTGAAGAGGTCCGCTGCTCATCCTTCAAACTGTTGTGGTCATTCAACTCCATTCCTGCAAAATCATCCTCTAGATCTGATAGTTCCCTATCAGTCTCTTTGTTATCATTGAATTTAACATGAATAGTTTCTTCAACAGTTAAAGTTCTAGAGTTATACACTCTATAGGCTTTAGATGTTTCAGAATATCCAATGAAAAATCCTTTATCAGACTTTGCATCAAATTTTCCAAGATCAAACTTGGTGTTGAGTATAAAACATTCACAACCAAAGGTGTGGAAATATGATATGTTGGGTTTTCTTCCTTTCCACAATTCATAGGGAGTCTTTTTCAGAATTGGCCTTACCAATATTCTGTTTTGAAGGTAACATGTTGTGCTAACAGCTTCTGCCCAGAAGGATCTTGGTAAGCTGCATGAGTTGAGCATGGTCCTTGCCATCTCTTGCAAACTTCTGTTCTTTCTCTCAACAACCCCATTCTGTTGAGATATTCTAGCCACAGAGAAATTGTGTGAGATCCCATTCTCATCACAGAACATTTGAAAGTATGCATTCTCAAACTCTCCACCATGATCACTTCTCATAACAGAAATACAGAATCCTTTCTCATTCTGTACCTTCTTGCAGAATATTGTGAAATTCCTAAAAGTCTCATCCTTGCTTCTTAGGAATAACACCCATGTAAATCTAGAATAGTCATCAACAATGACCAAACCATATTTCTTACCACTAAGACTTTCTATTCTAATAGGACCAAACAAGTCAATGTGTAAGAGTTCTAGTGGTCTGCTAGTTGAAACAACATCCTTACTCTTAAAAGAGTGTCTTGTTTGTTTCCCTTTCAGACAGCTTTCACATAAAATGTCAGATTTGTATGAAAGCTTGGGCAATCCTTTAACAAGATTGTGTTTTACTAATCTTGAGATTAATCTCAAGCTGGCATGCCCAAGTCTTTGATGCCAAATCTGTTTTTCATCTTCAACAGAAATGAAACATTTTATATTTTGACTTGCTAGATCCTCTAGATCAATTTTGTACACATTGCTATGTCTCTTAGCAGTAAAGAAGGTTTTCTCAGAGGAGTCTTTGACTATGCATCCTTCCTTAGTAAAGGATACCACATAACCACTGTCACATAATTGACTTATGCTTAGTAAATTATGTTGTAGTCCCTCCACTAGGAGTACATTTTTAATAAGGGATGAAGGAGATATACCTACAGTCCCTATTCCAATGATCTTCCCTTGTTGATTTCCACCAAAGGTAACCACTCCACCAGCTCTAGGTCTAAGGTTTTGGAACAAAGACCTTTCTCCTGTCATGTGTCGCGAGCACCCACTGTCCAGGTACCATTTGTGGGGTCTCCTTTGTCCTGTTAAACACATCTGCAATAGGAATAATTAAGTTTTTAGGTACCCATATTCTTTTGGGTCCTTTCTTGTTAGCTTTGGGCCCTGTTTCTCTCTTGTGTTTACACTGAGCCATATTGTGTCCTGGCTTACCACAGTGAGAACACCCAGTAACCTTCTTTTTGTCTTTAGAAAAATTTAAGACAATAGGAGGTTCAGACATGTTATGATCACAAAAGCCTAGTCCACTTTTGTCAAGGGAATGCCTTTGATTTCCAATCATTATATTCAGATTTTTAGTTCCTTTGACAAATTTGGCCAGATCTTTTGTCAGTTCCACAACCTGCTTCTGAAGTTTCTCATTCTCTTCAGACACAGCTTGTGAACTGCAGTTTTTAGTCTCAAGAATTTTTTCTTTGAGCATAATATGTTCTATCTCAAGTACCTCATATTTGTTACACATTTCTGTGTGGGCTTTGGATAGATTCTTATACTCTTGGAAAAGTTCCTGGGAACTTTCCACCAGATCATCATACATTTCTTGTAGAGTAAGAGGAAATACCTCAGCTTCAGAGCTATCTGAAGATGGTAGACTAGCCATGAGACACAGATTTGCCTCTTCTGAAGTGTCTTCTTCTTCTTCTGAGGTTGATTCATCAAAGTCTTCCCATGTTGCCATAAGACCTTTCTTCTTTTAGAAAAACTTCTTCTTCTTGAAGTTGTTTTTCTTCAGTCTTGGGCAATCAGCCTTCATATGCCCTGGTTGCTTACATTCAAAGCAAATAATTTTATCAGGGTTAGACTCTTTACCTGTCTTACCTGATTTGGATTATGAAGATTGGTTCTTTCTGAACTTTTCTCTGTTCTGCAACATTCTCTTGATCTTTCTGCTTAATAGAGCAAGATCATTGTCATCCTCTGAGCTATCTTCAGAATCTTCATCTGCTTCTGAAGTTTCCTCAGTTTGCATAGCCTTCATGCTGCCATGCCTAGACTGTTTGGCCTTGGAGTTTAGAGCTAGAGACTTCTTCTTGTTGTCATCCTCTCCAAGCTCAAGCTCATGGACTTTGAGAGATCCCAACAATTCTTCCATTCTCAGAGAGTTCAAATCTCTTGCCTCTTGAATGGCAGTGACTTTGGGTCTCCAGAACTTAGGTAGACTTCTTAGAATCTTTTTGTTGTTGTCTCCAGATTCATAGGTTCTTCCTAAGGACCTGAGTCCATTGGTTATGGTCTGAAACCTCCCAAACATTTGGTCAATGGTTTCAGTTTCTTCCATCTTAAACATCTCATACTGATGTATAAGCATGCTGATTTTGGATTGCTTGACAGTTTCAGTCCCTTCATGGGCTGCTGCAAGAGTATCCCAGATCTCCTTGGCAGAAGTGCATCCATGGACCTTCTCATATTCTGATTTATTCAAGGAACATATCAGATAGAGTTTGGCTTTAGCGTTCATCTGGACTCTGGTCTTCTGCTCCAAGGTCCATTCAGTCTTAGGTATAGGCACACCATTTTGCATAGGCACATAGTCTCCATCAGTGACCACATCCCAAACATCAATGTTGTTGCTCTCAATGAACAACTTCATACGATCTCTCCAGTAGTGGTAATCCACTCCATTGAATGCTTGGGGTCTTGTGATAGAGGCTCCTTCTGTGATGTATTGCCTGTTGCTGTTAGAAGTTTCCATTTGGATCTTTCAGTCCTCAAACACTTGTTAGGTGCTTCAACCCTGAGTAGAGCCCTGATACCAACTGTAGGAACATAGGGAAACACTAAAAGAGGGGTTGAATAGTGTTTCTAAATATTTTAGAAAACTTTTCGCAAACAGGTGTTAAAAACACGATTTCAGACAGGCTCTTAAAGGGCTGTCTGAAGTTTTCAGACGGCTTGTAAAAACTGATTTTAAAAGATGTTTTGTGCCTTTATAAAATATCAGATTAATTACTCTAACCCCTTGATTAGTATAAAAAGAATTGACAAGAGATAAGGGTAAGAAAACTTAGCCAAGGAATTTATCCTGGTTCACTCACTACCACCGTGAGCTACGTCCAGTCCCAATGCCAACTAGCAATTGGATTTTCCCTTAATCTTTCAAGATTACAAGTATTCTTTTACAGTCAAGCCTCTTCAGGCTCTACAACCAAGTATTCTTTTACAGTCAAGCCTCTTCAGACTCTACATCCAAGTATTCTACATCCAGTGTCATTTCACATAAGATAGTGGATTTTGTATCTTCTGTGGAGCAACGCAATGCCACTTCCAAGATAAGTTTAGGCTTTCCATCACTTATCACAGCCCTCTGCAGGTTTAGGGGTGTTGAGGTGCATCCTACGGTACGCATCTTGAGACCTATGACTAGAGGCTATATAGAGACCTACTGCATCCCTATTGAGGAGCATGTAGAGGAGGCCGATGAGCAGCAGCAGCATCCAGATGCACCACCACCACCACCAGACATACAACTTCCAATCTGGGCTCAGCAGCTCCTTGCCCAGAATAGACACCTGCAGGCCCAATTATCCACTCTCCACTGAGTGCCAGTCCATTTTCAGGATATGCATTATCAGACTGGCTTGAACCCATACCCAGGCATGCACCCTGATCAGTTCAGAGATTATCTACAGTGTCCTGGGGACAGGCCGATTCTTCTAGGGGAGGGTGGAGCAGCTAGAGATGGAGCAACTGACATGGACCAGGAGGACTGATTTTATTTTGATTTGGTGCTTTTCTTTTCTTTTTCTTTCTTCTTATTTTCTTTTGATTATTCTGATATGTACTGTATATATATACCCCACTAATACATCATTCTGTTATGCAGTGCATTTTTAGCATTTTCTTTTTTTCTTTTTATTTTTAGGATGTTTAGGATTTTTTTTAAAAAAAAATTAGGAATTAGGATTTAAAGGAAATTTTTTCAAAAATTTCTAAAAATAGGCAATTTAACTAACCAAATTAGGAAAGAAGAAAGAGTTTTATGATTAATCCCATAATCAGTTAGGATTAGGATACTTCTCAGGAAAACCTATCAAGATAGTTAATTAAAACCAGTAAGTGTTTTATCAAGGAAAAATTAGCCAAAGAGCTGGTGAGTTGTGAGCCCAAACACTTAAATTGAGAGTTTTCACCGCTGCTTGTCAACTGTTATTCATTGA
The DNA here is from genome assembly GCA_026901365.1 of Sesbania bispinosa. Taxonomy (NCBI): domain Eukaryota; kingdom Viridiplantae; phylum Streptophyta; class Magnoliopsida; order Fabales; family Fabaceae; genus Sesbania; species Sesbania bispinosa. The sequence continues at coordinate 240,438 of QLOH01000783.1, read as the reverse complement.
GTTTTTGGATTTTATTATGTTCTTGGAAAATGTGGAAGTGATAAAGGCAATTTTTTTGTTTACATTATTTGCTCAATGCTAAAAAGCCAACCCTTGGTTAAATTTTTCCAATTTTTGGTAGCCCATTTGAGCTTAATTGTTTCTTCTTGTGCACCCTAGCCATAATTGATACATATATCCCGTTCCTTACACTTGGGATAGAGAGTAAGGTGCAATCTTAAAAATGGGAGAAAAAGGTTGGTTACTTGAAAGGTAAAGGAAATACAAAGAGTGGGCACAAGAAAGCAAAAGAAGAGCACTCCCCCAAAAAAACAAAAAGATAAAGTGCATGAATTGAATAAGTTGGGGGGAGTGCATCTTCAAACAAAGAAAGAGGTCAGCAAAGGAATGATACAAACCAAGAATGGGATGTAGAATGGAGAGAAATTCAAAGTTTAAGAAGAATCAAAAGATGCTCTCTATTCTAAGTATTTATTGCTTATCCAGAAAAAACCATGATTTCTTGATAACCCAGCCTCATTACAACCAAAGAAAAAGACCTTTTAATCCATATTGACCAATTGCATGTTTAGGAACTAGAAACAACTATCAATTCTAGTTGTTCATCTATGGTGGAAAAATTGAGGGAAACACTTTCCCGTAAGCATGAGAGATTCTTTGGTTTATCATTTATTGCTTTAATTACTATCTCTGAGAAAGTTTGACTGAATGATTGTATACTATCCTAATTTAGAATTGGTAACATCTCTTATTTCTGATTTTTTTTTCTGAAATTTGGAAAGTGACTGCTGCCTAATAAAGAGATGATGAAAAATTTATCCTTAATCTTTTAGAATTGTACAAGGGGATTGAATTGATTTTTTATTACAAAGAGGTCTCTTGCTTGAGGACAAGCAAGAAGTTAAGTTGGGGGGTATTTGATAAGTGCAAATTATATGATATATTCTTGTATTTTTACTGCACTTATCAAGGGTAAAATAGTAATTTATGCCCCAAAATAAACCCTTCTTAGTAATAATTGTAATAATTGTGATTATTTGATTTGAATTTGAATTTGATGCTATTTTAATAGAAAATCTATTAACATTGCAGATTTATGGGAAGATTTGAATGAGAAAAGAAGATAGCATTATTTGAGGAGAGGATTGCAGATTTGAAGTTTAAATCAGAGCAAATAAATATAAGATCAGCTGCCATTTAAACAAGGATTCTGCGGATAACTTCCCAATTTAAATTCAAAGAGCAGAATAATCACAGAATCAGATAAAAAAAAGGGAAACAAGGAAAGCCAAGCAAACAAGGATAAGATCAAGAAGAGATCAAACAGTTAAAAGAGGAAACAGAGCAATCAGTTACATGTTCCACGCTTCACTTGTGCTTAGCGGAAGTGAAGCGCAAGTACAAGAATTTGTTTCTGTTTCTTGCGCTGCAAATGCGCTGAGCACAGATGAAGCGCAACTACATGAATTAGTTTTATATTTGTTTTCAGATCTATTTTCAAAACAGATTTCTTCCAGATTTAAAATAACTTTCCTTAGTTTATAAATAGGATCCTTTGTACAAATCAAGGGAGGCTTTTTACAAAGTCTACAGAGGTTAGCAAAGGAGCATTTAGAAGGAGATTAGAGAGACGACAAAGGCAGAGCTAGGATTGGAGCAAGGTGACAGCTTCTCCATTGGGTTGTGTAATGGCTACCATGCGTAGCTAAACGTTTCAGTAGAATTGAATGTAGTTGATTCAATCCCCAAGTGTATGTGAATTCTCTTATTTATTTATGAATCCCTATTTTATAATATCGATACTTTTATATATTGCTTAATGCATAGCTTCCGCCTGTGTGCCGGAGTTATAGGTTAATTTTAGGATTCAGGTGACAGATGTTTCTATAAAATTAACAGCGAGTTTGGGAAAGCCTGGACATAGGACACCTAAAATTCTGATTGGTAAAAGTACTCATAGTAGTTACTATAGGGTTATAGGAGAAAGTGATCATTGAAGAAGAAGTAGGCAATCTCTTCATAGCTGACACTATGGGTCTATAGGGCGAATTGATAGTGTTAACGAACGGAAAGATAGAGCAATCAAGCCAGGGTAATTTATTGCTTGGGAGAACCCGCATAAATTATTTCTGAGTATCTCGTGATATGGGACACCAGCAGAGGATAACATAGTTTGGCTAAGGTATTATAAAAATATATTCATAAATAATATTGGGATTCATATGCATAAGGGGTGCGATGATACGAAGTTCAATCTTAATCCAAGTAAAGTATTTTATCTTCTCTGAATTGTCTCTTTACTCTATGCAAATTTACTTTCCTCATCACAAATTCTCAAATACCGTTTTCTACTTAATAGTCTGATCACGAGTAAATACGAAGCGAACCGTTTCCTATGGATACGATAAACTCATACTTACTATTATACTGCTGAAATTTTGGTACGCTTGCCAGAATCTCATCAGATGCTTGGACATAGAGTTGAAGTCCATAGAGTGGACTCCCCACCCCTAGATATTAACTTGTATTTCCTTGATGGAAGAATTGTTGTATAAGGGTTACATTATGTTATGTGAGTTAGAAATATCAGTAGTTAAAGATAATGTATTTCTGAGCCACGGAGTGGCGTATATGTTATGTTGTTTAGTTTATTGTTTTGGCTTATGTAATCGTTGGAGTTACGTAAGCATTTGATGAATGTGTTTGTAAAGATATTGGTAATTGCTCGAAATAATTTCAGAAAATTGAGAATAGTGTCTCCAACGGGCATTATTCTTGAATTACGGAATTAGGACGTCACAATACACCATAATGTGGCACCATTATGAACAATGTTTATGTATTACTTAAATTAATTTCATTTCAAACTTTCATAACTTTACAGTTATTCTCATTAGTGGTACTAGTTATTTTTTATTTGTAAAGTTATTTTCTGTGAGCAAAAATTTTCTTACTATACCAATTGAAACTAAATTGCAGCAACAGTCTTCATCTTCAAATTAATTAACTACATGTAATTTAATAAACACTGATTCATTAATCAAAACAAGCCATTACAAATTTCATTCATAACCTAAGATAAGGATTGAAGTCCTCACTTTCACAGAAACTCACATCTCATTTATCCCTCCCAACATATGTACAATTAAAAGCAAAATACAAGTCACACAAGCTACCATCAGCACACACAAATACAATTTCAAAGCCCTCAATTCCTTTTCCATGTTCCCCAACCTTAACCCCAGTCTGGAATTGTCAGTAGCCTCCACCCAACGAAAAAAACCACATTGTTGCTCCCTCCTTGGCATGGGGCAGGTGTAGAATCTTCTTCCTGGGTTCTCCTTTGTGCTTGATGTCAAACAAACCACCTTCAGACCACAGTAGCAAAGCCTTTGTTGAGTAGGGATGGAGAATAGCCCCTCCTCATTTTCTGAAGCTTGCCTACGTCTCTAGCTTCCACTTGTGTTGAAGTCACTGACCTTGCTCCTTGCGCTATTTGGACCACCATTCATGTCCTTCATCTGGAATTTATGATTCACAGAGGAAAGCTCTCACTTTGGTGCTGATTCATGTTATTTAGGGATTGGGGGACTAAATTGATGGGTACTTTAATAAGTTTTGCATTAAATTTGGGGGGATAGCCGTCAGGGACTAAATTGCTTGGCTCAACTTAGGGGATGAAAGTGTTGGGTTTAGTGTCTCAACTTTGGGGAAATTAGGTCGGGGACAAAATTGAAGTGTTTTGGGGGGTGGAAGTACTATTTTATGACACATAGGAGAGAGGAGAGGGGCACAGTTGGCAGAAAACGTTACACGCTGGCAGAAAACATCCAACTAACAGACCTGATGGACGGCAGGGACTAACGTGACGGATGGTGAAATAATTCGAAGAGTAACTTTTTGTTTCACTTACTTTAGGGACTAACTAGGAGAGATGGTGTTAGTTCGAGGACCAAAATGATGGTTTATTCTTTATACCATAGTTTTTTTATATTTTTTTTATCAATAATGTCAGTTAGTTAGAATTATAATGCTCTACAAATAAAGTATACTTACAAAATAAAGTGCCATAAGAAATTGGCTCAATTGGAATCATTTCCGGCTCAAGATTCATATATTTTTTCTAGGAATATAAATTGAGAAAGGAAAAAACTGGAATAATATCAACCATTTCTAAAGATAATGCAATCACTTAGAGCTTTCATTCATGAGAAAAGTTTACTCTTATCATGAAATCAAGAATTCAAGATCAATTCCTACGCCTTCCTTTTGTTCTTTAAGTTAGTCCACAATCTTTAATCATCTTTATTCTTGAAGTTAACCTCAAATTCATTGTAGAATTACACCAATCCCCGTCTATGCAGCTGAAAGCTTTATTATTGCAACCTCAGTACCTCACACCACATAAAAACAGAAGCATGAGTATATATAATTCTTACTAAACTGCTAATACACAATCATGATAAAACACAAGTATTGGCAAAATCTTCAGCTACTGTATATGCTCTTATTTTTATCTTACCTGTCCAATTAAATTAGTCAAATACTCTAAATTTCGGGTCTAATACTACAATTAATACTACTTCTACTAGTGGCCTTCATGTTTTTCTATAATTAACTAATGTTACGTCAACAAGTGAAAGCATTGAGGTTCCTAATGCTACAACAGGTAGTGAAGACAATGTAGTTACCTCCTCCAAGACACTATCATCTAGCTCTACTAGCAACTCTACAAAAATACCAAATTCTTCTAATTCAATGCTATTAAGGGTAAAACAATTATATTCTTTCTCTCTTAATACATACCAATTACAACAATACACATCTTAGACCCCAAAAATAGAGAATAATTTCCTTTCCTCTCTCTTTTTCTTTGAATCGCCAAAAATCCACCTCACAAAGGGTTTATCCTTCTTTATTTCTTTTCTCACGTGTCAAGAATAAGTTTTAAGTTTTAACATAAACAAAACTACTTTGCTTCGATCAAGACACACCTTCATTCTTTTTTTAAACCTGAAACGGGTTATCTATAGAAAATAATTCCGCTTTCTAGTTGACAAACACGAAAATGAAATGGGATCAAGAAGTGGTATCTTGACTCCTTTTAATTGTTAGTTTCCCATAACCAAAATCTAAGCATTTTTCTTCTACTATATTTTTTCACTAACAAAATGAATGTGCTAATTTTGGATGGACAACTTTAAACCTTAGGATGGCCAAAATAAAACAAGAACAAGTGTTACGAATCACATTGTGAAACACAAAATTGTAACAATTCCAATTATAACCAAATCACATGGAAACCAAGCTACCAATAAAAAGAAAATGAGTATTGTATAACAATTTCAAATGCCAAGAACATGAATATAACTTAAATTACAACCAATAATCAAATCAATAACCCTAACATGACACAAGCCGCAAACTCACAGTCATAGAATACATATCCATAAAATGTCAAAATCATGCAAACCATAAGACATGTGAAGTAGTTCAGAGAGTCACAAGAAGGGGGTTGAATTGTGACCCTTGAAAACTTTTGGTCCAACCTACAAGTACTTTGAAAAACTTACTGATCTTTGCTCAAGGAATACATTGGCTATAAGAAGTTACTTCTAGAAGATAGTAGTTAATGTATAATGCCAACTAAGTTGATTGGAACTATCTTCTTAAAGGCAATCAATATCATAGGGATTTATATCATCAAACTTTATTCTTCCATATAGTGTATTTAATGTAGATACAACTAAAATAAGGTTCAGAAGAATAATATAATGTTTTTGTAGTTATACAGAAGTAAAACGGTTAATCTATCACTTTAAACCACCCTTCTGAAAGGTCAAATGATTTTATATTTTAATAAAACTTTCCAAAATAGTTATTTAACCAATAACTAATAAGATTATATAAGAAAAGCTATTTAGAAGAAGATCTGTATCAATATGATATTTTAAATCAAGTTACACAATGAAATCTGATAAATGTTTCTTTTGGAGTATCAAATAGACTTGAAACTTAATGAAACTTTCCAGATCAAATATTTAAATAGTAAAAAATCATAATATAAAGTTAAATCTAATTAAAATAGAACTTGTAAAGATCTAGTAATTTGAACCACAAGTTTCAATGTTGAACAATGAATAGATTTCAAGAAATGTGCTTCTGAAGCACCAAACATTTTCATAATTTAATGAAACTTTCTAGATCAGTATTTAAACTGATATGGATGTGATTTATGTGAAAATATCAGTTCAAAAACAAGTTTATCAAAATCTGGTTTACAATTTCCTAAATATTCAAAGTATGAACAATAACTAGAAGATCAATAAATGTAAGTGCAGAAAGATAAAGAGAGTAAGGGTAAGAGACATTGCACAGATGATTTTTATACTAGTTCACCCTCACAATCCTTGGGCTACGTCCAATACCTACCTCAGTAGGTTTTCCACTAATCAATCCTGATTACAATGTATTTTTTCTCCCACGGCCTCCTCAGGCTTCTTGTCAAGTATTATTCTGCAGCCTCTTCAGGCTCCTTACAAGTATTATTCTGCAGCCTCTACAGGCTCCTGTCCAGTATTCTTCTACAGCCTCTACAGGCTCTACCCAATATTCTTCTACAGCCTCTACAGGCTCTCACACAGTATTCTTCTGTAGCCTCTTCAGGCTCTTACACAATATTCCTTGCTCGACCTCTGCAGGCTCTACACACTCTCAATCCAACACTAACTCACACTCTCAATCCAACACTAACTCTTTCTAGTTAGCTTGAGAGATCACAAATACTCTTCAACAAGAGATGTGTTTGTTTACAAATGGCTCAACAATACACTTATGGAGTGGATTAATCTTTACAAAACTAAGCCTAGACACACTTTTCTAAGAATTATGAACAGCAACATCACATTTTTGAGTGGTCGAAGGAGAACCTCACTCTAGAAGGGATTTTCTACAATATGGCTCTTTGGATTTCTTTCCTTTGCTCTCCCTGATGTTACCCAATTGAATGAGGCTTTATTTATAGAATTTTGGGGGTCAAACTAGTCGTTGGAGTTGCTTGGAGAGGGATTGAACTCTTAGCTGGCCTTGTTGGAGTTGTCACTATTGTAGGACATCTTTTTTCTCTCTCATTCTTTGACCAGTCAATCCTTCTGATGGGTTTCTTCTGTTCTTTCAAAATATCTTCCTTCGGGACGTGTAAAAAATCCAACAATTGATAAATAACAATAATAAGCTCCTGGAAAAATCTGTGATGTTTTTCCTGCATTTGAAGAAAATTGTTCCTTTTAGAAATATGCAGAAATTCTATTTTCTGCTTTTGGAGAAAATTGTTTCTTCTGGAAGTGTGCAGACATTCTGTTTTCTGCTTCTACAAAAAATTTATTCTTCTGGAAGTGTGCAAAAATTTTGTTTTATGCTTCTGAAGAAGACTGGTTCTTCTGGAAGTATGCAGAAATTGTTTTATGCTTCTTGAGTGTTATTCAACTTGAAATATTCAAGGATAACTACAGCTTCAGGAGTGTGGGAACTTGTTCATTGCTTCTAAAAGTACTTTGAACATGTTTATAACTTGAAATTCATATTTGATGCTTCTGGAGAGTGATAACTTTATTGTAGAAACTGTTGGTTTTGCTTCTAAAGACAAAATTGTGTTTCTAATGATATTGACCTTCTCCAATTGCTTTGTTTGCATTAGCAACACTTGGAATGAATATGCTTGAATTGCTTAAGCGATCTTTCACATTCAGAAGGTGTCATGTTTCATGGAAAGCTCTTTCTCATGCTTCTAGTTGTCTTGAATGATCCTTCTTAAGCTTCAACTTTGCTTCTGAAACTTGATACAACCCAGTTTAATATTCATGGGATCTTAGATGAACTGTCTTGACCTTCCTGAAGCTAAGAAGCTACTTCTTGAACTTTTGTTTCATCACTTACGACATGAAAGCTTTGTGTAACATGCTTTTGGACACATGTTCTGATGTTAAATGTTATTTTTTTCTTTCCACCTTCCTTCTGTAACTTTCCCTGTATTCTTTCAAGCATTGTCAAGTACAAACATTAGTACCAAAGTATTCAGAACACTTAGAATTTTGTTGTGAAAGTTTGTTGTCATTAAAACCTTTGCTCAAAAGGGTCTTGGACCTTACAATATGATGGGAAAATGGTCAGCTCACCTAGGCAATAAATCAAAAAACACTACACGAGCATTGATTATAGCCAAACATTTTATCTATCAACAACCCCTAATACAGTCAATAATAGAAAACAAATTAACCACACCAAAATTCTCACAGGCAAAAAAAAAAAATCTTTCCACCTAAGAGTTGTCAAGTTAAAATAACCACATCAAAATTCTCACAGGAAAAACCAAAACCAAAAAAATTCTTCTTCCCATATAGTGTTGTCAAGTTAAAAAATATTGAAAGAGCCAAGCTATTAGGGCTGCACATGGGTTAGGTAGACCTGATCAACCCGACCAACCCAACCTGACACATGATAAAAATGGCCACACATGATAAAAATGGTCGGGTCATCGGGTTTAAATCAGGTTCGATGAAATGTAACCCAATTGATTCGAATTGGGTATCAGGTTTCCGCATTTCAACTCAAACAATCCAACCCAACCCAACCATAATATAAAAAATTAATAAAAATGATATAAATACTAAAATATCTAAAATTTTCCCAACTGTACCCGATCCAACAACATCTTATTTTTATGTTTCTTTCTATTTGTTATATTTATTTGCATTTCTTTCCATCTATTACAACTAGCACTTGTTACAGTTGCTAGAAAAGTTGGTCATGTTCATCAGTTTTTTCTCAAATTTAGCATTGATTGTGAATATTGTGACAACTTCTCAATTACAAGTTGCTCAAGCAACAATCATTACAAATGCAGTGTCTTTGGTTTCCACTGCTAAAGTTTGATTCAAAAAATAAGGGAATGAGGTTGGGAAATTTTTTTTCAAGGAAGTCATGTCATTTTATGAGAAACATGAAATCAATGTCCTTGTGATGACTACCTTGTATATTCCTAAAAGAGATTGCACCAAAATGTTGATCAAATTACAGTTGACCATTATTATCATATTAATTTGTTCATTACTACACTTGATACTCAGTTGTAGGAGCTTAATAGTAGAGTTTTGTGATAAAGTGGTGGAGTTGCGTACTTTGAGTTCAACTCTAGATCCAAAGGATCTTTACAAATCACTCAATATGGGGAAAATTTGTTAATTGGAAATAAAGTTTTATCCTGATGATTTTACATAACAAGAAAAGTTGCATCTTTGAAATATAAGCTCAATATTATGATCATGATGTTCCTTTTCATTTTGAACTGAGAAATTTATCAATAATTTATGAGCTATGTCAAGGATTGATGAAAACAAGAAAATATTTGACTTATCCCTTAATTGATCGTTTCATTCAATTGGTATTGACTCAACCTGTTTCAACTGCTACAATTGAGAGATCTTTTCCAGTTATGAAGATTGTGAAAAATAGACTCAAATAAGAAGAAAGATGAATTTCTTGTTGATTGTTTAATTACCTACATAAAGGGATGGGTTGTTGAAAAGTTTGATCTTCCATCATTGATGAATTTTATGATATGAATGAATGACTTGCACATCTTAAATAAAAGATATATGGTGTATTTATTTTTTATGATTTAATTTTTATTTAATATTCATTGTTAAAATTCATTTTCTTTCAATCCCTTTTAATAGATTTATGGATTCGTCCTTTATTGCACCATCAATCTAAACAACTATCTCAATAGGCATGTACCTTGGAACCACATTACAAACATTAGAGTCAGAAGTTTCACAAAAATGAATTTTATAAACTACATAAACAACATGCTGACATCACTCACATGCACTGTAATACTAACCATCATCTTTGATTATTTTAGTGATGATGGCCAACCCAATAAAGACACTGTCTTATAATCAAAATCACAACTAGTTATAAGTTCATTTAATACTTCTCAATTAATTTTCATAAAAAATAATACAATCCAATAGTTATATTAAGCGAGTACAATTTAACAAAAAAAAATTACACATTCACCCATAGAAATCCACACACACCAACGCCAAATACCTCACTTATGTTATGAAGCTTTAACATCGCCTTGCGTAGATAATACTTTATGAAACCATTCTTAAGTAAGACTCTTGAAACATCCAGGATCAATAGTGACAAAGTATGCTTCTATCTTCTCATACTCAAGTATACTAAAAACTCAAAAAAAAAAAAGTGACAAATGAAATACATCAACATAAAAAAAGAATCAAATATACAAAAAAAGAATGCATACTCATTTAAGAATTCAATAACCTTAGTGACATTAAAATTATCAAATAGCCTTATTATTTGTATCACATTCTGTATGATAGCCATGCCTTTTTAATAAAAAATGTCATTTTATATGATAGCCTTAACAAGCATTTTACAATTGTCCCACTATAATGAGATACAAACAACCAATGTTAAATATAGGCATACTTTATTGATAGATACATTTTTTAAAATTTTACACCAAAAAGGAGGAAAAAATACACATTGCATTTGAGACACCAATGACTATAATATCTATTACTTGTATCACAAGCCATATTTGATCAAGTGAATAAACATTGGACAAAAATAGCCATCAAAATTTGCTTCTCTCCCTATAAAAGTACATAAACGAAAGTCAAAGTACATTAATCAATATCATTGTCACACCAAATACAATATTTGCAACAAAAAAGTAATAAAGTAATGCAACAAAATATTTGCAACACACATAAAATCAACCCCTAAAAATCACGAGATCACTCAATTGTTCATAATAAAGCACGCCCTCCACCTAAAGTATGCCTTGAGATAGTCAAATACATAACAAAGGCACAAAATCACCAACACACTACCAACTCAAGATGGGGAAAATAAACTTCAACCAAAAACATTCCTCTACCATGATTAGCAAAAAACATACAAACCTTGCTAGTGTATTCATAATAACTCATCCTCAATGTACGTGTTTTATAAACACAAATTAACAAAACCACAAAATCCCTAGGTGTTAACAATGAATCAACAATGAGCAAAAATCGAACAAACTAGGTTAAGACACATACAAAAGTTGACACTCAGTTGATAAGTAAGATTTATAACGCAATCGAGAAGCCAAAAACCCTAGTATCGAATTAGTAATAGTTGCATCAATTAGTATAATTGAATGGATAAGAAAGGTTTAATAAAAAGTAACAAGTGATACAAAATTACTTTTCATAATATCTATGTTAATATTCTCGATATTTTATCTGCCCAAATTTTCATTTTTTATCTGAATTGTAAGTATTCTTAATGTGAGGCAATCAACATTCACATTATGGTAAGATTAACTCTCTCAATAAGATTTTTTACTTACACAATATTTAAATTGGAGACCTTGTACCATTTGAACTAACTACCCGTTGATATTTTCACTTCATTTAATTTTTTTTAACAGATCCCTTCTTTTATTTATAAAAAGACAAATATACGCAAGCAAGTCATTTTATCTAATTTTAATAAAAAAACTATTTAAAAAACATTGTTTTTTTATAGTAACTTCATTTCAAATTTACCTTTGACTATTTTTTTTTTATAAATTCAAAATCTAATTCACACTAGCCAAGATCAACATTAAATATTAGGATTAACAGATTTTATTTTCTCCCTTAATAAGAATAATACAATGAGTTCATATATAATTTGGTCCTGGAAAGTGTCACGTTGTTCACTTTTAGTCCATAAAAGTTTATCGGTGTACAAATTATTCCCCGAAAGTCCAAAATTGCTTACTTATTAGTCCATCTGTTAACTTTAGACTAACAGAGTTTAACGGAGGGACTAATAAGTAAGCAATTCTAAACTTTCTGGGACTAATTTGTACGCGGATAAACTTTCAGGGACTAAATTATATATTAACTCATTTAATGAAACATAAATGCTGAGTTGACAAGTTAATTGCACAGTTGTACTGTTAAGTGACACGTGAGATGCCTACCTGGAATATAATTAGGGAAGTAAAATTCCCCAAAATAAAACCATGATTTTTAATTTCATCCTTTCACTCAATCTCACAAATTTACTCCCAATTAACCTCTCATATAAGTCTTCTATGCACAAACCCTAATAAATTTCCTTCCTCACAATAAACTTCCGTTCAAAGTGTCAACAATCAAGATCATTACTCTGCACAAAATACATAAAAAAGAATAAGAAACCACTTTTAAAACACAACTTAACAGAAAAAATATATAGTTTACCCCAAATAAAGGACACCTCAAGAACCATTTTCTTTTATTCTTTCCATTCTTACACATAGGCTCATCACGCCACTTTCATCAACATAGACACTTCCACTTGTTGCGTGATTCATTGCAGTTCTTATTGTCTCTTTGGGTTTGTTTGATTTAGGATTGTGAGATAAGATTAGAGACAACGATAGATATGAGGGTTATAAAACTGGGGATAAAAGAATGTAGAGAAGAATAGACATTTGGGTTGTAAAATAGTTTTATTATCGTCCTAAAGAGTGGAGATTATGATTGCTAGATAGTTTCTCATAGGGGGAGAATAATGGAGATCAATAAAGGTTATAAAATTGGGGAAATGAGTTAAAAATTTGTCCAACATTAAAGACTAAAAAATTGAGCTTCCATGTAGATATCACTTAATAATCCAACAGTGCATTTAACGGTCCGAATCAGCAATTTCGTTTCACTTATGTAATAGAGGTTAACGAAGTGACTAATAAGTAAGAAATTTTATAATTTTGGGGGCTAAATTGTACACGATTAAACTTTAAGGGATTAAAGTTAAATAACATGACACTTTCAGGAACTAAATTATATATTAACTTTTCATTAAACTAACAGAGTTTAACGGAGAAACTAATAAGTAAGTAATTTTAGACTTTCGAATACTAATTTTTGAGGACTAAAAATAACAACATCACATATTTAGGATTAAGATAGTACAATAGACAAGTTATATTTTCTAAAAGAAAAATTTGGAATTTATGGTTAAATTCCTGAATAAAAAATTAAAGCTGGGTTTGGCTTTGTCTGTCTTTATTACCAGTTTGGCCCCTAAGAAGTAAGAATAGAAGAGAAGAGCAGTGGCTCAGTCACCGCTTAGCTTAGCAAGGGTTTAAGAAGGCGAGTGAGCAGCGACGTTGAGGCATTGACGACGATGGCGGAGACGGTAAGACTTCGCTTGTTGTTCGAGGATCGTCGCATGTTGAGCAAATCTAAGAAGAAGGAAGGGTTGAAGCGTTGCTGGTTTCTCCTTAAACCCCAACTCAGCACCATTTCCGATCTTACCTCTCATCTCCATAACGCTTTCCGTCTCCACCGCACTTGTCCTCATGGCATCACCCTCTCGGTATGTATGCATGCTTTAACTGAGCCCTTGAATTGATTAAGACCATTCAAAATGTCAATAACTCTTATTCCATTTATTTATTTATTTATTTATTTATTTTTCAATTTTAATGTAGATGGATGGTTTTGTTTTACCGTCTTTTGAGTCTACTTGTATTTTGAAGGATAAAGACATTGTCTGGTGAGTTTGTGTGTGTGTGTATGGTTCAATTTTTCTTTTTCTTCCATTTCATTCTGTGTTGCTGTTGTTATAGTGTGTACTTATTATGCGTATTATAGTGTGAAAAGAAAGGGAGGCATATCAACTGATGATAAACCTGCAACGCTGCCATCTGCAAACCGTGGGAATCGATGTATAGAGCTTCCGAAACTTCTTGCAATTGAGGGGATTCAAGAGGAGAGTGGAGGACATGAATCTGCATCCGAAGAGGATAACATTGACCAATTTGGAGGTGCAGTTTGTGTGGAACCTAAATCGGATGGGGGGAGTGCAATCTCGAAGAAAAGAAAAGCATCAAAGAAGCTCAAGAGCCCTAGGTTTGTTTCTTCACACCTTTTTATTTGTTAGTGCGAGCAAGCCTATAGACTTCTCAGCATTATTAAATGGGTATTATGTTTTGAGATATTTTTTGCCAATGTAACATTTTTTTTGGCAAATCTCTCTTCTAGGGGGATAAATTAGGCACTAGGCATTAGTCTTGCTGCTCTGATTTTAATTTTGTTATTTTGTCAGGTGTATAATTTACCTAGGGATCTTCCTTTTCTGTTAAATTCTTGTTTAGAATTTCAGAAGCAGTTATTGGAGTATGTAAAATTATTTGGGTTGTTAACTTGATTCCATTGTTTTTCTTTCAGTAAGAAGAAGATTAAAATGTCTACTACTGAAAACGCGGCAGTCACTCCTGAGGTCCATGAAGAGGAAAATGGAAGCTTTCAAGACCATATTCATAACCAATCGAGTCTTGCCAAGAAGAATAATGACAAGTCATCCAATTTATCTAGTCAGCCAAATAAATCTAACAACCTTGATTTCAATAATCAGAAAAATGACAGAAGTGGGCAGATGAGCGATGAAACAAGGTGCGTTTTCATCACATTTATGATTTATATGATGCTTATAATGATGTACCCCCCTTTTTCTAATTGTGCATTGCAGAGTGTAATTGGTCTTTTTGGGCTAGAGTCTAGACAATTAGCTGGTAGAATTGTGGACAATTTTAGTTTGCATGCTTGGTGATATTTTATTTTGGCCATTTCTGGTTTATCAGTCTATTTTTGTAGATTGAGGGATGTGCTTTGATGAAGTAGGAAAGGATATGCCTTGGGTTGTCATGTATAAGTTGTTTGATTCCTGAATTTCTCCTATTGAACCCATTCTTTTCATCCAATTTTTCACCCTCATCCCCTTACAAGTTACAACAACGATGCTGGTTTCCGTCATATTTAAAGTAGAAAATATTTTTTTTCCTTATTTTTCTCCTTACATGTTGAATAGGTTCCTTCAGCCTCAAGATGAAGGTGAAACTAAAAAGGTAATGTTCTATTTTCATGGTTTTGAATACACATATCGTTCATGTTTGCACTTAACTAAATAAGCAGCAAAGTTCAATGTTGTTATGGTAATCCTTTCACATTTTGACTTTTATTCTAAAACATAGTTATCAATCCTGGATAATGGTGTGTAGTAGCCAGCCCAAAAAATGGGATAGCGGGTAGCAGGATGGCCGCTACACTGAAAATTTTCATGCAATTTATATAATTTATACTATATACATATAAATGCTTAAAAATAGAAAATTACTCAAAATTTATAAAATATTCATAAAAGATCATAACTTAAAAAAATATGTATTGAATGAGAATCAGTTTTTAGGGAGGAAAAAGAACAAGCAAAATAGAAAGAGGACTAGAGGAGAAGAGGGAAACCTGACACAAAAACAGAGCAAAGAACAGGAGGAAAAACCTAAAAAACGAGGGCTGTTGGCTACGCTGGAATGTTGCCTGAGAAGATGCCAAAGAAGTTGCCCAGTGGTGGCTGGAAGTTTGCTGGTGGGGTAGTTAGTGGGTGTCACACGGGGAAGAGTGGGTAAAAGTTTTTGTTCTGTGCTGAGTGTCTCATAGAAACAGGGTATATTTGTGAGTTGTGACCCAAATACCACAAAATGCCCCCTAGTTGCACTAGTAACGACCTAAAATGAGGGCCTTTTCTTGGCATTTCACATTCCTTCAGTGGTGCGGCGCTATTGCGCTGTGATTCAAGTCGTGATAGTGGCCATGACGCTAATGCGCGATGCAATGGAATGTCCTGTAGCAGCCTATGGCCGCGATGGCATGATAATGCCTCTATTGCACGCAATTAACAACATAGTTCTAAAATTGCCAAAACTCACTTGTAAACATATAGAGAATGTTTTCTGTCTCAGCTTGTTTGTTTGTGATCATCAAACACTGAACTAGGATAATTTAGTACGTCAAACATATATAATTGCTTCAAGTCAAGTTAGAAACTACTGCTGGTAGTAGGTTTTCATGGCTGTTTTCTCTTGTCCCCCTTCCTTCCTAAAAAGGTAGAGTGCCATCGTGTCAGGATAGGTCTTCACGTGTGTTTAATTTCTATTTGAAGCAATTTTAAAAGAACTTGATACAACCAAAGATTTAATTGTCATTATTTTACTTTGATGAACAAGCTGGAAAAAAATAGAGTGAATGCTCATCTTGGGCCTCCATTATACACAGAACATCAAGTTAGTCCTCCTTAAGTGTTCAATTTTTTACACTATTGATTTTATTTTATTTTGTCAGATGCCTAGCAGAAGTGCTCGACGGAAGAAAGCTAAGAGAAAATGGTTGAGAGAACTAAAATTAGCAAAGGAGAAGGTAATCTAATTTCATAATGTTACTGCAGAGGTTATTTACCTTTTTTATAGAGATAGGAAATGAGTTAGTCTTGATGCCACTCATGACTGGCAATTTACTTGTTGTGTATCTGTTGTTGACTCATTGAGTTATAAACTTAGAGTCTGGCTAGTCATATGCTCAGTTCACAATATTGCAACGGTTGAACTTGAAATCTTACATCAGTTTTCTTGGTGGTCGCTTGTCTAAGGTTACTACTCTCAAAATGAATTTAATCATAATTTTGAAATGGAATGTTCTTTTCTCCAAATTTTCAGCTCCATCTGAGTCCAATGCATGAAAAAGATGAACAGCAATCGCCTATCAAAGATAATAATTGCATAGTTTCTGATGTAAATCAACAATCTAATGAAGAAAGTGAAGCAGACGATGACTTTGTTCCTGTGGAAATTAGGCCAGGGCACATTCGGTTTCAGCCCCTTAAAAAAGGTTTTAATGCTCCCTTTGTTATAAAGATTTATGAAGTAGCATTTGTGTTTTTTGGCTTTAGAATTGCTTTCATGAGCTAATATATCTTAATGGTCTATTTGATGCAGATCAGGCAGTGCCACAGAATCAGTTGCCAGTGGTTTGTTTGTTTTTCCTTAGTAACATTTACAATTTTGTTGTGTTTTACTTTCCTTCACAAAGAGTCAATATGAAATATGCGATATTGTTAATTTTCACAATTTTGATGGAGGATAAGGAATGTTCCAGTC
This sequence comes from Sesbania bispinosa, assembly GCA_026901365.1. NCBI lineage: Eukaryota > Viridiplantae > Streptophyta > Magnoliopsida > Fabales > Fabaceae > Sesbania > Sesbania bispinosa. Next base: position 223,394 of record QLOH01000783.1, on the reverse strand, counting down.
AGAAATGACATGTAATTTAACAGTACAACATTTCCAAAATAGCCTTTTATTTACTCTAGTTTCTTTCTTGGGGGGTGAGATGGGTAATTGAGAGAGGTGGGAGGGAATTAATAGAATTCACTTTGGAAGGACTGACGGAATCAAACTGTTTCTTAATATCAATTTTATAGCACTTGATTAATTAATTCCTTTTAAAACAGCTCATGTAATCATATCTTACTTTTCACTAAGGGCTCAAAATAGTTCAAATAGTATGACTTACATGTTTATTATTTACTCAAGAAATTCGGTGCCCAATGGTAATTCCATGTCAGTTTGGTAATAAGGTCAAAACCTTGCACAAGGATAGGATTCATCTTCTTGGTGTTTTAGTATCAGGAGGTATGCTACCATTTGATCACAATATTTCAGTTGAAGTGTAAATGTTAACTGGATGATTCAGGAAACATTTCAGTGGAATGGTATTACCAGCAAGAAGAAGGGCCAGAAATGGGGTAAAGAGAGGATCTCATCCCGTAAACAGGATGACTATGAACATTCCAGTCAAGAGTGTCCTACTGTTCAGGATGCTGAAAAAAAGCACACAATCAATGCAGTAGATTTTGAAAAGCTTACACCTTATTCAGGCTTGCCTAAGGTTTTTCTCTTTCCTTCTCCCAAGTATGTCTCCTTGTGGCATGTCTCATCCTGCTAAGCACCTGTGAAGTTAATCAACCTGTGGCAATGTGTTTGGAGTCTTTTCAGCTGTTTTTTTATTATCCCATTCAAATTTTATTTTTTATTGAATTCTTTTTCATATACTGCAGGAAGGTGATGTAATTGCATATCGATTGATTGAATTATCGTCATCTTGGACTCCTGAGCTCTCCTCTTTCAGAGTACTTATCAAGTCTGCTTTGGATTATATATTAAACCAAAATCATTGCATCAGAAGTTTAATATGTACTACATCCATGTCCGTGCAGGTTGGGAAAATATCACAGTATGATGCTAAATCAAACAGGATTTGGCTGGAGCCAGTTTTAGAATTTCCCTTTGATTTTGAGAAAAAAATAGATGAGAATGCATCATCTGTACAGTCTGATCCACCCCTTTATCGGGAAGATGGTTCTTTAGAGGTAAAGTACAAAGTTACTCCATTTTGATTTTTTATTTACCTCATTTTGTGTTGTAGCTTATATAGTAGGTGAAATCCTTGAGTAAACGTGATGCACTGCAATTTGTGGACTAGACCAACAAAAATTAACCACTCATTTCTATTATCTACCAAAAAATCTCTGCATTTTGAAAGTTTTCTAGAAATTTATGTAAATGGCATGTGAATTCTGCTTGATGTAGCAAGCAAATACTGAGTATAAGTGTATAACTATAAACCATTAAAGCTCATTAGAGTTATATGTCCAGTTGTCCTCTATGGTTAACAACATACTAGAGGTGCTTGAGTTGTGTTAAACCGATTAGTTGATAAATTGTATAAAACTAATCTCGGAAATTTTGTGCTCTTCGGGATGAACATCTTGTGCTAGTTCATAATATTATTTATAGTATGTTTGGTTTAGACTAAAATTACATTTCAAACGTAGATCCAGGCCAACGCTACTCTCTGTAGCGTTTGTCTGAATTCACGTTTAAAACGTGATTTTGGGGTAAGTCAAACACACACTTAATTTTATCTTACTCTCTATCGTGGTGGCATGGCATAGAAATTTTATTGAAAATGAATGTCCAAAACACTTGTCTTTCTAACAAAAGAAACATGCTGTTGCTGCTGCTTTTATGCATGAAAATTGACAAACGCTTTCCTTCTACAGATAGATTATGCGTCCCTTGCTGATATTCGAAAGGTTAAGCATGGCCCCTCTAATTTGGCAACTGTAGTTGCTTCTAGTGATGCTTGGGTCAATCCAACAAAAGCAACTAACAGTAGCACTGATGAAAAACTTCCGGGTGATCAAACTGCTGTGGGAAGTTGCAAGCCAGAAAGGGAAGGTCATATCCCTGCTAAAGGTAATGTACATTTTAGGATTCTTGGAGTATATAGTGTATAGAAACATGAAAACATCTTAATGCACTAAATTACATGTGGATCTCTTTACAGAAAATGGGAAAGTAAACGTGTGGGATGAAATTAACGAGGCATTAGAAGCAAAGAAGGCTAAGCTGTCGCAGGAGGATGGCTGGAGTAAAGCAGAGAGTTCAGGCACGCGGTCATGGTCCTATAGAGCCTTGAGATGCAGTGCGCTGGGTCCCACAATGGCACTTTTAAGGTCGCAGAATGGAATGTAGGAAACATCTACACTTGGGCCCTAGATGGCATGTTTTTTGGTATATATGAACAAATTACCAGCATTACCATCCGCAATGCATGCTTGATGTCCTTATTTCAGTATAGTAGTGGACAAAATATTTGGAGGCTTATTCTTATAGTCCATCTTTGGGGTGTTAGTAGGTGCAGTCCTCCTGAAAACCAAGCAGAAAATTAAATTAACTGCTAGACGAAATCTGGGATACCATTGCTCCCCATCCTAAGTGCCAAAAAAAATTATAATTATAGATAAAGATGATATGTTTCAGTTACTTTACTGTTGTGAAAATTAATTGATAGATTGTGATGTATGTACCCCACTCCTGAAAAGGTAGATGATCGCGGGCTATAAACTATGCACTATGCAGATCGAAACGAACCGCGCGTCATCAATGAAATGAAATGTCGGTTTTGAAACTTAGTTTTTGTTTATTAATGGAAGCAGTAACTAGTACTAGATGATGTTTAACATTCTACAACACTGTAAGCTATTTCTGCTGTCCACCAAAAGACAAGGCTATTTCTGTTGTCATTTACTGCAAAGGTAATTGGTACACATCAATTTTAATACTGGTGTTTGATGAGTTGATGTTTAGCCTTCGCTTCACTCTTCATCCTAAATACTAAATAGCAATACCTTCATATTGAACTGGTCCAAATAAACATGGGGAAAACAGCGGAAGCCGTAAAAGAAGTGAGAGACTTCTTATTTACTTGAAATTAATAATTGTTATGTACTTCAGCTGCAAATTAGTGCAAGACGAGCATGCAATCAGTTTTGGGCATCACTGAATAAGTCTGAGCATGAGTGCAAATTTACATTAAAAAGTTAGACAATTTGAGCTCTACCCATTTAATTAACTTTCTCCTCTACTTCAAGCTCAGCCATCATATTACATAACATGGTACCGTGTTCCTCTATGTCATTAATCTCACCCTGCGATTCAACACCTGAACTAATGATACCATCATCTGATACTAGCCATTTTCCATAGTTTTCATGATCAGATTGTTTGCAACCATCATCCTTCATCATATTATCATCTAAGTCAGGCAAAGAGAATGATTGTGATCTTACCAGGTTCTTGTGGACGTGAGAGGATTCGTTAATAGAGGATAGCAACATCCGAGGTGGTGGATTCCCTCTGCGCTCTGCAATGGAGAGAAAAGACCCTTTCAGTGGCAAATTGGAATTTGCTCCTCCCAAGGTGTGATTAGCCAAAAATGACTCTGAAGGTGAAGAGACATCTTCTTTGTGAAGTAAAGAGGAACTTCCTGAGAAAGATACATCTTTATCATAAAAGGGTTCAGTTGATTCCAGGCCAGATGGTGATGGCTGCCTAGAAGACACAAATGACAAGTCTGACCAATTGGTAGAGGAAGGTGAAAATGTAAATGAACTTGCATAATCAGAACTTGAAGGTGAAAGTGTTGGCGACTTGGGATTGAATTTTGGGCTGCTGCTTAGAAAACAAGGAAAAGGATTTGATGTGCCAGGAGGAGACAGTGGCAGTATTGAAGCAACACCAGGAACAGAGAAGTCCATGGCTTCAACAGTATCTTTTGCCCTGCCTAAGCTGTCATTTGGAGAACATTCAAAGGAATCTGGTGAACCACAGGGATGATTTGATGATGGTGACAAAGGATCAGCAACAGAATCTTGGTTTTTTTCTTCCACAATTACACTGCATTTATCATTGGATGAGGTTGCATCACAGTTCCATTTGGGGGATGCTAACAATTCTTTCATGACACCACTAGCAAACTTCCTCCTCAGTCTTGCCCAACCATGTTCTCTAGCAGGAAGGCAAGTTTCTGATTCAGCATTAGATACAGAGAAAGGTGGAACAACCCCACCAGCAAGTGCCTTGTGGAAAATCTCAAAATCCAAATCATATGCATCAACTTTTCTTGGACCAATCCCCATATTAACCGCATCAGCAATCTCCATGCTTTCAGAATTCAACACTGGTGGTTCCTCCTTGACCCCTGCTTTGTCAGAATTATCAGCAAGAGCACCCCAAAATCCGGGTGGTTCTTCATCTTCATGGATGCTCAGAATTGGTCCCTTTGCCCTCTCATAACGGATGACCTGAAAAGCTGCACTCCTTGCATTGCATGACATCACAGAGTTACAATGTTTTCCAATCCAAACATAAATAGCAGAAGGAATATGGATAATGAATGCCCCACGAGAATCAAGTGCTTGTACACCTGGCTGGTTTACCATTTTAGGGACCAAATGAAGAGGGTCATAGGGAGAGTGAGGAGCCATCCTGTACATCCTAAGAATAGAATTTGGACTTGCAGGCATAGCATGTACTCGTTTCTGACACTGCAAAAGTTGACAAGCAAAACCCATGTTGGGGTTAGTCACTGCCCTTGCAGTCTTCACAAACTGAAAAGCATCTTCAAAGCTCTGTCCCTCCCTCCACATGAGGTAAGCAATTACCAGAGTTGTTGATCTCGAAACCCCTTGACAACAATGAACAAGGACACGCCCACCTTGCTCTCTAACATCCTCAAAGTAATCAAACACATCATAGAGAATACTAGTGATGTCCTCTGTGGGGCTATCCTGCAACCAAAGTGTCTTATACACAAAATCACTCTTGAAATACTCTGGACAAACAAACCCAACACAGTTGAGCACATGTGTTATTCCATTTCGCCTGAGGAGTTGGTGATTCTTGGCTACTGTATCACTCCCCAAGTATATATGCTCAGCAATTCTTGAACACTCCTTATCAAAGAAGGCCAATTTGTCCCTCTTGAACTGAAAATCCTTGTTGGGTTCATAGGCTCTGATGGACCCTCTTGGAGTTTGTGGAAGGGGCCAAACTCCAAGATCATCAGATCCTGCGCTAGGCCATTCCTCTACGCTACGCTTGCTGATTGAGAGAGGCTGAAGAGGTGGCAACAATGATCGTGGTGGTTTGCTATTTCCCGGTGGTGGCGGTGGCGGTGGCTTTCGGGTATTCGGAGACCGATCAGTCCATGAAACAGAACGAGAATAGATTCTCCTAGTAACACCCTCAACGGAGGGTTTCTTCTCCTTCTCCTTCTCCTTCCCCTCTTCCCCTAACATGTCGCCAAAAGGGTATGCTATGTGATGAAAAAGATAGAAAATTGATTCACACCCATCAAAGGCAAAGCATTGTTGCTCACTCTTGACTTGCGGACAGACACAGGGAAAAGAAGATTAAAAAACAAAAAGCGAAGCGTTTTAAAACCGTGGTAAATGCGAAGGTATTTGCAGTTTTGAGTCTACGCCCTTGTGTTCCATATTCTCACCTAAAACACTTGACCTTGTCTCTGTCTCTGACTCTGACCCTTTCTACAGTGTTTGATAAAAGTGAAGGGAATAGGAAAATTCAAAGAAGAATAAGCCACCAGACAACACAGTAAAAGTGGGTTACATAAATAGAATGGCCGATCTCGCCGTCCTGCAGTGAGGGAAGAAGGAACAAATTTAGTACAACCCTGTCCATCAGAACAGAACACAACTGAACAGATAGCAAAGAGTGTGTTGGGTTGTATTTGCCTCAATAGTTATAGGTTGGTTCACAGTGGACCCCATATAGATACAGACCAAGTAGTTTGCCAATGCCACCTAAGAATTTCTCACTATCAACAGTCTGGTCTGCCTTCGTGACTGTTAGATTAGCCATAGTTGTGGTAAAGTTGTAATTATATTCACATATAATCCTGATTTCTTTTTATGAGATACATTTAACTGAATTAAATTTACCAATAAAAATAATTAAAGTTAGTTAATTTTATTAAAATTTTAAAAATAGTTTAATTTTATAGTTTTATTCTTATTTAATATAATTAATTAACTCCATTATTATTTGTTAATTGAAAAGAAATTAAAATTAATAAGAACAAATCAGGAAAATTATAATAAATACTTCATTGAAATTATAAATGACCTTATAAAAAAACCATAAAAACTTATAAGAAATGTCTTGTAAAAAGAACCAGAGAGCGGTATTTAACTTCATATCTCCAATGTCATAGTTCTTTTTTTAGAATGTAACTAGCTTGGTTGTGGTTGATGTTCACAGCAAGAGCAAGATTATCTGTCGTGGAAGATACTTGTTTGTGGTTCATTAAAAAACACTTTAAACCTGTAATTGAAAAATTGACTTAACTTTTAAATTTACTCTAATAAATATATAATGAATCAAAATATAAAATAATAGTTTTATTCAAATAGATGAAAATAACATAATTAGAGATTTTAGGTTAAATACTTTTTAGTCCCCGAAAGTTAGTCAATATTTTGTTTTTGTCCCTATAACTTAAAAACAGTGGTTTTAGTCATTCTTCAATAATTGAAAACACACCAATTTGGTCTTTAGTTTTGTTACAAATTAGCTACAAATTTTTATCAATTAGGACTAAAAATGGGAGTTATCACTTTTTGAGGGACCAAATCTACTTGTTTTGAATTACAAGAATTAAAATCAAATCTCGATTATATTTCTGGGGCTAAGAACATATTTAATCATAAATTTTATAATTCAAAGTTAAAAAAATGTTCATAGAAAACATGAACCAATACATCATAAATATAAGTATAAATTTAAATTATATTAAGATTTGAGATGCCACAATAATATAATTATAAATTTTAAAATATATTCATGGCATGAGCATAACTACCTTTCGTAAATGATACTTGCAGTTCATAAAATAAATTACTTTAAATTTATAATTGAAAAAATGACTTAACTTTTAAACTTACTCAAATAGATATATATAATGAACCAAAATTCAAAATAATAATTTCATTCAAGTAGATCAAAATAATATAATTATAAATATCATAATTCTAAGGTTTAAATACGTTTTTAGTCCAATAAATATGGTTCATTTTGTTTTTAGTCCCTGAATTTTTTTTTGGTTTTTCATCCCTACAAAATTTTTCGTTAACTTTTTTAGTCCCTTCTATTAACTTTAAGCTGCCACATCAGCTTTCCATATGTGTTGTTTCTGTCCGGCTTAAATTTATTTTTAGACCTTATAAATATGTCATTTTGTTTTTAGTCCCTATTTTTTTTATTTTTCACCTCTCTCATCCCCATCTAACATCATTGTCCTTTTGCTTACACTACATTGTTACACTTGAAATTTTTGAACTCCTCCTGTGTTCAATAAAATAAATTTTTATATATTCAATTATTTAAAATTGAAATGGATTTGAATTCACTCTATAAAGGGGGGAAACATGTGACGACTTTTTTTCTCTACTAATTTTTTTTTTGCCTATTGACTAACAAATTTTTTATTTGATCTATGTCTATTAACCTGAAACTTAATGGGATTTTTGCTAACAAAAAATGCTTAAAATTGTAAATCAAATGAAAATTTTGTCAGTCAATATGCAGAAAAAAAAGAATTACAGAAAAAAAGGTTGTTACATGTTTTTTCCCTATATACAGTTAATCCAAGTGTTTTAAAATTTTAAATAATTGAATACATAAAGAATTTATTTTTTAAACCCATGAGAAGTTCCAAACTTTCAAGTGTAATAATGCAGTGTAAGCAAAGGGACATTGTGATGTTGGAAGGGGTGAAATTGAGGTAAAAAATCAAAAAAAAAATGTAGGGACTAAAACCAAAAGGATCATATTTATAGGGAATAAAAATAAATTTAAGCTGGACAAAAATAACATATGTGACATGATAATGTGGCAAACGGACAAAAGTTAACAACAGAGACCAAAAAGGCTAACAGAAAAGTTTTTAGGGATGAAAAACCGATTTTTTTTTACAGGAGTTAAAAACAAAATAACCTATATTTATAGGGACTAAAAACATATTTAAGCCTAATTCTAATTAAAAAAAATTATATTCATAGAAAATAGTAACCAATACATCATAAATATAATTATAAATTTAAATTATATTGAGATTTGAGATCTCATAACCCAATCACTTTAAACTAATATAAAGTGTATAAAAAAAGCTTTGTTAAGAGAGTTAGTGTGACAATGATGTAAATGTTCAAGGTAAAAACTTAATTCTCTCCCGGAAGATGCACAATTTATTTAAGAGAACTAAATCTCTTGCCATTTGAATATTTAAAATTTAGTCTTGATTTGCAAAAACAACAATACTACTTTAGGTTTAATTAATTTATTTAAAGGAATCAAATTTAAATTTGATTCATTTAAAAATATGAAATTTGTTTCAATTTATTTAAGCTGTTTATAATCTAAATATTTTTTTCTAAAACTTTCCTAGAAGTATTTTAAAGTTTATTGATATAATAATTAGTAAATATTTTTATATTAAAAAGCTGAAGTAATTAAAGATAAAATACACTTCAAAATTAAAGTTAAGTAATGGGTAAATAATACAAATTAAAGTATAATTCTTTAGAAAGATTTCTAATTAACTGAAAAATAATAATATATAGAATATTATTAATTATATATTTTTTATCTAATATTGTACTTTTTATCATTAAAATTACACGTATAATTTTGATTTGTGAATTTTTTAATATCAAATTTATAAACTTTAAACTTGATTCCTTTATATAATTATAAGTCAAAATTCATATTTAACAATATTGAATTGATAAATTTATTTATTTAAACAAATAAACTAATTTAATTGAATATTTAACGAACTTAGTTAAATTAAATGATTCACTAATGACTTAATTCATTACGATTCAATATACATTTACAAACACTAAAAACAAATCAATGAAAATAGATATTTGATAGGGTTCAATGATAACTAACCAGTATAATTCTATTGTTAACTTATGACAAGGAAATCGAATGAAATTAATGTGAAAAATATATCTTACATATAGAGTAAACAAACATTTTCAAGATGTACGTCTGGGTTGGGTTACTTTAGTCCTTGAAGGTAAGAAATTCGTTATTAAGTCGCTAAAATTGATTACCGTTCATCACTAATTAGTCCCTACGTCACTTTTATTTAATAATTAACAGTGTACTATCTGAATTATGTGGCCTACCTTAAATACCTATTCTTTCTGAAAACTAAAATAAAAGATTTACTCCATGCATACGGAGAGACAATTTTTGACGTAGAGATATTTAAAATTTAACATTTTTATTAACTTTTAAAATTTATTTAATTTAATAACAAAAGTTTGTTAAAATAATTTATGTTGTATAAAAATTTTTTACATTCATTTTTTTTTCTAATTTTCAAATTAGTTTTTAACAATAATCCCTTGTATTCTAAAGATATTTGAAATTATGTATTTTTATGAAATATAAATATTTAATTAAAAATTAATTTAGTTGATCAAAATTATTCGAATGACAAAAAATAAAATAAATCTGAAAAGAGAGTATTTATTTTGTACTAAAATAAAAAAATTTATATAAAAATATGTGTATTATAGAAATAAAATATTTACATTGTATAGAGATAGAAATTTATATTAAAATAAACTAATATTTAAATGATAAACATAAATATTTGAATTATATAAAAATATATATCTCAAATTAAAATATATTAATACTTAAAATTAATATAACAATAAATATATACATCACATGAAGATAAATATTAATTTATTTTAATATATTTAGTTGAGCTTTTATAACACTGTTGTAATTCCTCAAAATCTCCTTCTTTCTACTCTTTATTATTACCTCTTTGACACACCACAACAACACTCCTCTTGGTTCATTGATTCCAATTATCCATGGCACAATATATACCAACGTGTGTCGCTCCAAAACCACGCTACCAGCTATAGCAGTGATCAATGATTTTAATCACCAACGCACTGAGCCAAGACCCAAATTGGTAGGAAGTCTATTGTTCACTCCACGGTTATTTTTTTTGTTCTTTATTTGGCATGGGGAATGGTCATTTATTGGTTGAATCATTATAAATTTTGGTGTATTGGTTTAGGATTTTACAGGATTTTAAAAGACTTTTCTGGGTAAAAAAGTCCGTTGGTATTCAATCAGGATTTTCTATCACTTAAAAATAATCCACTGGTGTTCAATTTAGATTTTCAAGACTTTAAAAAGAGTCTGTTAAAATTCATTGGTATTTGTTTGAGATTTCGTAGAACTTAAAAACAATTCATAGGTATTAGAAAATATAAAGATTTTAATGGATTCTATTATTAGATGGATTTTGAATGACTTTTTAGTAGTATCTATATATACCAAATCCATCAAACAATCCCACCCAAATTGAAAGGATTTCTGAACATGACTTTTCAAGTGCTTCGTTCTCCAACAAGCACAGAGTCACAAAACCTTTTTTTTCTCTCTCTCACCTCTTCCCACAAGAGATGCCGTGCACAAAGTCCCACAAAGTCTATGATACAAATCCGTTAAAATCCTGACTTAAAAATTCTTGAAATTCTTGCTGAATCCTTAAAGTCATGAAAATCCTATAAAATCTTTTAAAAATCTGCAGACTTTTTTCAACTAAAAAAGTCTTTTAAAATCCTAAATCAATACACCCCCTAAAACTCATCCTATAGTGAGTGGACTATAGTGGATATATGCGTTATATATATTTTTGTATAGTGAAAATGTGCACAATAGAATATGGGGACACATTACTCCAAATAGTACAACAACGAATCTTTTTTTTTTTTTTTTATATATTTTCTGTGTTGTTGGGTTTTGGTTTTAATTATTGATATATTGCTCAGTGGGATGATTAACAATATTCTTGATTTATAGGAACCATTTGTTGAGGGCAATAAAAGGTACGGTATAATGAGGAAATGTATCTTTTTATTTAATTTAAATATTTATGTTTATGATTTAATTAATAATTTATTTTAATATAAATTTTTATCTTTACATGATGTAAATATTTATTTCTATAATACACACATTTTTATATATAAAAAGTTTTTATTTTGGTACAAAATAGAGACTCTCCTTCAAGATTTATTTTAACTTTTTAACCATTCAAATATTTTTTATTAATTAAATTAATTTTTAATCTAATATTTACCTTTTATAAAAGTATTTAATCTCAAATAACTTAAAAATACAAGGGATAATTGTTAACTTGATTTCAAAATTTAAAAAATAAATGAATATAAAAAATTAATATATGACATAAATTATTATTACAAAATTTTCTATTAATTAAAAAACTTTTGAAAGTTTCAAAAATGTTAAATTTTAAATATTTCTATATTAAAAATTATTTTTTCAATTTCAATCATTTTAGTCTCTGAAGATTGACTAATACCCTTTATTTTAGTCAATGGAGAGAGACTAGAGTGTTTAAAGTAGGCCATATAGGGATTTGGATCCCCAATAGTCGACTGTTGGTTAGTCACCAAATTCGAGTCGTTCGATCTTGATCAGACATTTTAAAAACCGAGATGATAAAATTAAATTTAAATCACATCCCATTGGACGACTCGGATTTGGTGACTGACAACAGTCGATTGCTGAGAATCCAAATCCAGCCATATAGACAATCCAGTTGACACTTAACGTGTCACATCAATAAAGTTATCAACATTAATTAACCGAGGGTGATGGAAGGGACTAAGTGTCCGTTTGATTTACAGTTGAGTATTGATTTTAGAAATCAATAATTGAGATGAGTGATGTACGTTTTTTAAAACATGTTAAATAAAAATGATTTAAAATCAATTTCGTGAAACCATATAATTTTACATTGTTAAGACGCCAAACCAAACAGCGGCTAAAGTGAAGGACAATAAACAGTTTCAAGGACTTAATATAATGAATTTCTTATCTTAAGAGAAAGTGACTGACATCCACACACTTTCAAAAACAAAAATGGTGGTTTAACTTACATATCTAACAAGGCAAGTGGTTGAAAGACAAAGCATGCCTCATGCATGGCTTTAGCCGTCTCCATGAATTAAGCGTACGTCCACCGTCTCTAGACTTCCTAGTCTCTATATATATCCACTCTTTCAGTCAAAAAAGAGCAACAAGATCTCAACCAAGTAGCACTCATATCGCGTGAAATAAATAATTGTATATGAATAATGGTTGGGATATCTGTACCAGAGATAAAGAAAAAAGGGTGATAGATGTGATGATCGATATATATATAATTGTAAAGAGAGATAGAGAGTCAATCAAATGAGTGCAAAGGATGTCTAAAAATCAATATACTTAGATGTAACACAACTCAACAAAATTAACTATAGTATTGGTTGTTTTTCCGTTAAGCCCATTGGCTTAACTAAATATATATAAGCTCGGTTTGGATAATTTTTTATAAAAAATTTATAAGAGAAGAAAATTGAGTGAATAAAAAAGATAAATTGAACTTAATTTCTTATATAACTAGATTGAAATTAATTATTTATAAAAAAGATAATATAAAGCTTATGAAAAAATTGAGTTTGGATGCATAAACCGATTTCAACTTATGAAAAAATAAATTACATTCATTTTATAGCTTTTTATTTATTTTATTTTCTTCTTTACATTTTTTTTACAAAAGTTTATCCAAACTATAATAGATGCCCTACTATTGGTTAGTATGGTCATTGCATACTGTATCTTAAAGCCTAGCATGCACATTAATTGTAGTTCGTCTGTAAATGTCAAAACAAATTTAGCAACAACATTTATACACAGCGCAATCTTTTAATCTAACCCTCGTTTCCAAATTATATATAGATATAATTTAATTGAATATATATAATAATAAAATTAAATTTTATTAAGGTAATATTGATAATTTATATATGTTTATATGGTTAAAATTATTTTTTCTTACTTTTCACTGAATATGTTGTCTTTCTCTAGGAAATTGCTAGCTCTAATACCAAATAGTACGTACATGAAAAGAAATTAAAATAGCAAATTAAAGAGTCAAAAAGGGGTGGCGATGCAACTAAACTAGAAGCCAAAATGCTTAACATTTTGTGGTCCACAAGGAAGGCTTTGTCCAAGCAAGCCGCCTTAGAATTATCTTAGTAAACACGTCATTACATCACACTATTACATCCTTACAATATCCAACAACCTTAGGTTTGTCCACTCGATCCCTAGATTTCTCTCTCTCTCTCTCTCTCTAAAGAATGGGGCAACATGTCCCAAAGTACTCCTGGGCTTAGATGCAGATAGATGGGAGTGGAGAGAAAAAAGAGTATACATTGCTCTCCCATGAAGTCGTAGTTAGGTATTGAGTAATTTATTCATACATGCATATATATTTAAACAAATCATTAATTTAATTTTGAATATAAAAACATTTAAGAAGATAAAGTGTCTGTTTGATTTACAGTTGAATAAAATTGATTTTAAAAATCAATAATTATGAGTGATACATGTTTTACGAAACACGTTAAACGGAAGTGCATGATTTAAAATCAATTTTACGAATGATAATTTTGTATTGTAGCAACACGGAAGTATAGTGGCTAAAATATTCTTGTAAAACGGGGTTTGAATATTATAAAGTGGTAATCAATGTGAGGTTTAAATTACTTGATCATGCATAGCCAAATTTAAATTATTGTCGATTGTTTTAGAAATGTTTAGGCAATTCACACATTTTTAATTGTCAAGTTTCACATCAAAATTTAAATAATATAGGTATTATGAATGAATTAAAAATTAAAATGTCAATCCAATAATACTGTTCTCTTTTTCACCAGTCAAATATTGTTGGGTTTAATTCGACAAACATATACATTTGTTTTCCTCTCAAATGTTAGTGCTTTAAAAGATTGTTTTAAATTTTTTTAAGCATTTTGATGATTGACTCATGACTACTTGACGGCTTGAGCGACGCTGAAAATGAAGCCACTTAGTAAAACAGGCCACAGTAGAAAGAGGAAACCTTACAAAGTTCTTTATGGACCAGGCCATCTGATCGTGAAAAAGGCTTTCTTAGACATGGATATTGCTGTTCACACCACCTGTTTTAATAATATAGTCGCAATCTTTCCTCCTCCCTTCTCACGTTCCCCTTAGAGATGGCAATGAGTACCACTTGGATAGGATATTATAGTGTTCGTCTCCGTGCCCACGATTTAGAAAAGTCCTACTTGTGTGGACAACAATTCTAATGTTCGTCCCCATACCCATTGGACACCTATTTACCTATTACGCCCGTTACCCACAATTTAATTAAGTATAAAATTAGCAATTGAATAAGAAAAATATTAATTTAAGAAAATTATATCTCAATTGAAAAATTACTCCAAATTAATCCAAATATAATTTTTAAATATCATCATTCACCTGCATAACGATTTAATTGGACTTCATAACAATTTAATATCACCAACATAATATAACAATTTAATACATCAACATCAAATTATTTTATAAACATGGACTTCATCCCTAGTGTCCCGCACAGAGGAAGAAATGGAAGACAGTCACATGAAGGGGGAGACACTGGGAGTGATATATAATTAGGGTTCTACTGATCTATTTTGATTGCAATTTTAATTGAAATGTTTTCATGTTCTATTCTGATGGTAATTTTAATATGAAATATATATAAGTTTTTTACTCTTTTTTTTGTTTATAAATATGTAGGCTTAATTACACTTTTTGGTCCCCCAGATTTAGTATTGTGGTAATTTTGGTCCCTCAATTTTTAATTGCTTGAATTTAGCCCTTCTATATTTTTAATTGTGATAAATGCGGTACTGTCGTTAAGTGACCATTCAATTGCTAACAAAAAACTGATGACGTGGTTAATGTGTCTGACCTAGATTAATGGAATTATTATGTGGCCTAGATTTTTAAATTATTAAAAAAAATTAAACAAGTATTTATTTTCCCTTACCCCTTTTATTTCGGGTATCCCTCTTTCCCTTTTGAAGGTCAGGGTTGTGGCCCCAATTTTTCATCTGAAAATTTCTCAAAATGCTCATTTTTTCTGACCAAACAGTTATAAAAAAAAATATAAAAATAACAACATAATGAAAAAAAAGGACTGAAAAGGAGCATAATGAAACAAACTAGGACTGAAAAGCAATATCCCACTGAAAATCAATATTCATTATAAACATAGTCATAATACTCTTGTTAAGAAACATAGTCATATTAGGGGTTTGGAAATGTGAACAATTGGGGCCACAACCCTAACACTTCAAAGGGGAATGAGGATATATACCAGAAAAAAAAGGATAAAGGAAAATATTAATCTTTATTTAAGTTTTCTTTTAAATAATTTAAAACCCACATAATAATTTCATTAATCCAGGTCAGACACATTAGCCACATCATCGATTTCTACTAGCAATTGGATGATCATTTAACGATGGGACCATATTTGTCATAATTAAAGAATGGAAGGACTAAATTTGAGCAATTAAAAATTGGGGGATCAAAATCGCCCCAACACTAAACTTGGAGG
Source organism: Sesbania bispinosa (assembly GCA_026901365.1). Taxonomy (NCBI): domain Eukaryota; kingdom Viridiplantae; phylum Streptophyta; class Magnoliopsida; order Fabales; family Fabaceae; genus Sesbania; species Sesbania bispinosa. The sequence goes on along the minus strand of QLOH01000783.1, from coordinate 207,730 downwards.
ACCAAAAGTGTAATTAAACCAAATATGTATTATGAGTTTTAAAAATATAGAAATATCTTAGATATTTAGTTAAAATTAATACTAATATATATAAATTTATATGAAATTATTTATTTAATAATTATATATATATGTGCGAGCTTGGGACGGGCTGGACACTATAATGCTTGTACCTGCGCCAATCCAATTGAAAAAACGCGGGGAAAAGATTGTCCTCATACCTGCTTAACGAACTTTTACCCTATCTAATAAGGGTATTTTTCACAGGTACCCATTGAGCTTGGATTCTATTGTTATCTCTATTCTCCCTCAATTTCTCCTCATTCTTCCTTCCCATTCCCCTACTCTTACCATGTCAGAGCAACACGCCAGAACCATTCCCTCTAATTTCTTTTTTTACTTTTTGGAAATTAAATTTTTGGTATACAATTTTGAAAAATTGTATATCGAAAACTTAATCTGATATCCAACTTATATATCTGAAAAATTGTATATTGAAACTTAAACTAAGTTTATGTTAACTAATGTTATTTATTAAGTTTATATTTAATTAATAATTTAAAAACTTATCTATAAAATAAACTATTAAAAATTAATAAATTATAAAAAAATAAATATTACTAATTCGATAATTATTTTAATTACTAAAATAAAATAATAATTTATTTTAAAATAAAATTGATAGCATTTATAATTTATTACAACACATATAATTATTGTGTTATATAATAAATAAATATATATATACATATTATAAAATTATAAAATTTAATTGAAATAAAATTTATATTTTAAAAAGATTATAATTAATTATAATTATTATATTATCAAGTGTGACAGTTTCTGATTGCATAAGCACAATTCTTTTAAGTATATCGGAATTCTAATTTTCGATACACAAATTTTATTTTTAAGATTTGTCTATCGAGAATTAGATTTTCGGAAGTACAAAAGAAAAATGGTGGTTTGACGGTGGGATGAGAGCAGGATGGGAAGGGGACTAAAAGAAGGAGAAAGATGGGGAGGAGAAGCGGTAAATTGAGAATATGGAAAAATAAAATAGTGGAGTGGGGTGTGAAAAGTGAAAAAGGGTTGTATTAATAGCAATACCCCTTAGACATTGGTGAACACAATGTTTGGTATAGATTAGAGATGTAAAAAAAATTCGCACCCGCGGATATTCGTGAATATACCTGTAATAGGTACCCGCATATTTATTAAATGGGTGGAGACAGATATTATACTACCTGCCCCGCGGGTACCCATATATTAATTAAAATATATTTTCTATTAAATATATTGAAATATTACAATTTTTTATTATTTTGTGATGATATAAAAACTATTTTTTACTACTTTATAATGGTATTTTTAATATATATATATATATATATATATATTTGCTAAGCAAAAGAATTAATTAATTGGGAGTACAATGGGTACTCCAACCCATAATACAAAAGATACAAACCACCTGGACACAAACACTAATTCCAGTCAAGCCACCAAATTACAAATGACAAAAAGATAACCAAAACACACTAGCCCCGCCTATAACCCATGGAATAAGAAATAACCTAACCACAAAATCCAGATAAAGAAATTGCAACAAACAAAAGCTATATACCAAGATAACTCCACCACGCACGAAATTACAACATATTATTTCAACCCTCTAATTCCAAAAGGTAAGTGAAACAAGCAGCAACATCCAAATCAAGATCTGAATTCCAAGCACACAGAAGGTTGCTCGGACCAACATAAAAATGGATATGAGAATATGAGAATGTGTGATCTTTAGCTCTAAGCCACTTCCAAGACCTCAGTTTTACCAGCTCAAACACATCAGATGGGGTTAGCAAGTTATTTGAGAAGATAACTTCATTCCTTGCCAACCAAAGACTCCACATAATGGATAGCCAAACTAAGGCCCACCTATATTGCATCTTTGTGTTACAGCTTGGAAGACTCAAGAATTGCTCAAAATGAGCAAAAAAGGAGTGATGAAGTACCGAATGCAAGCCACACCATTGCAAGCAGAGCATCCAAATCTGATAAGAAAAAGTGCACTCGAAAAAAATATGAGATGAGGACTCCACACCTTGTCGACACCACACACAATCTGCCTCAGACAGCTGGAGAATTTTCCTTTTAGCAAGATTAGCTTTTGAAGGGATTCTGTCTAGCATCACCCTCCATGCAAAACAAGACACCTTTGACGGAGCCAACGAACACCATAAGAACTTATGAAGAGGTATTCTAGCACGAATGGTGTCATTGACAATTGCTTTGTACGTTGATTTTACTGAATAACAACCCGTTGAGTCAGCTGTCCACCTCCAAGAATCTTCAACCCTCTCGCAAACCTGTATCAAACTTAATTCTCGAAGGAGAGTTAACAATTGGGATAATTCCCATATATTAACATGTAATGATATTATATAATTAATATTAATTTATATTATGAAATATTGATATCATATGAGATTATGATATATTATATGACATTTTATCTCTTTTTTTCTAAAAATTTTGAATGTTTAAATATTAATGGTTACCCGTGGATATCTGCTACCTGCACAGGTACCCGTTAATTTTAGTGGCTATGGATGCAGGTAGTGTACTACCCCCCTCCGCCCGCCCCTTTGGCATCTCTAGTAGAGATAGGGAAATAAAGAAGAGAAAAATAGGGAAGAGAGAAATACCATGAAAATGGAGATAATTTATAAGTTGTTTGGTTTGAGAAAAATAGGTAGGAAATAGAAGAGAAATGTGAATTTGAATTGTTTGGTTTGATTGAAGAAATAGGAGAAAAATAGTATATTTTATTAATTTCAATAATAATTCACACCACTAATAATTTGATAATCGACTACTTTGTTTATTGTAAGCAACTTATTTTTAACAAAATAAATTCTGATTACAAATTCGGGAGCACCCACCTTACACCTTGGATTCTCCATCTCTCATCCCTCTTATATCTAATCTCTAAAGACTAAGCTAGCAAAGGGCAATATTTTGCCTCCATTGCAATTAATTCCCTACGTAGTTGGATTTTCAGATCATGTTAACGATAGAGCATAAAAGGGAAGTGCGGTCAAACAAAAAGCACATATAAACAGAGAGAAGCAACAAAGAGTGCACAGACCTATCACGAAAAAAAAAGCAACAACGATAAATAGAAATCACATACCAACTAGGGATAAATAGAAACCACAACTTGTAGAAGAAGCAACAACGACCTCAAAATTGCCAGATTTGCAGGGATTAGTTATTTTCCTCAGTCTGATCCACTGTAGAATGCGCGTGTCGTAGACCTCCTCAACCTTCCACCGAACAACCACCGCAGAGACGACAAACCTGTGTAGAATCATTTCCCGTCAACTAAGATCTAAGCAAAGATCGCCTCCCCCATTTGTTCAAGCGGACAGTGTTGCGCGATCAAAGATGTTATCAGTGGCCCTTCACATATCTTGGCTAAATCTCGCCTCTGAATGGGAGAAATGCTTACACTGTGGGTTCCAGCACTATTAGTAATTTCTTGGCTATTTCTTAGTGGAACCAAACTAGAGAAATATCACATTTCTATACTACTTGTATCCTGCCCCTTCATTTCTGTGATACTTCTCAGGAACCAAACAAAGCGGAAGAGAGGGAATTGCTTTTCCTACGCCCCTATTTTTATGTCTCTATTTCCTAAAAATTATTTTCTGGAAATTTGTGTTTCTTGAAATTTTCGGAAACTAATTTCTGAAAGCATTTCTAAAAATTTAGCTTCCGAAAATTAATTTTACGAAGCATGTTCAACAAATACACTTCTGAAAATTAGTTTTTCGAAGGAGAAATATCCTGATTAAATTTGCTTCTATAAAGTAATTTGCTGAAGTGAATGGGGGGTATTTTTGGAAAAAAATAAAAAATAAAAAATAGAAAGGGGTGGGAAAAGCAATTCCTGTGAAGAGATTCACATGTTTATGGATATATAGTTTTGCAGGAATTGCTTTTCCCATCCCTTTTGTTATTCCTAGAGCTGGCAAAATGGGCTAGCCTGGCCGGACCGACCCACAAAAGCTCGCAAAAATGAAGGGATTGGGCCTTTATTTTATAAGTCTATATAATTCCTGGGGGTTTTAGCCTGCTACCCACAAATAATATCGGGTAGCCCACAAAACCCGCAAAAAATTGGGCTACCCGCAAAAGTATAGGGCTCGAGCTTTTATTTTACAAGCCCGAATAACTCCTGGGCTTTTTAGAATGATCCGCATAAACCTGCTCCCCCCATCGAACGGGTAGCCCAAATTGCCAGGTCTAACTATTCCCACCTCTTTCTTTTTTTAAATTTTTTCCCTAACTACCCTCATCCTTTCCCCTTCCCCTTCCCCTTCCCCTTCCCCTTCCCCTTCACCACCACTACCAACCCCACTAGCAACCACTCTCTCCCTCGCCCCACCCTCATCCTCATCCTCAGCCACCACCACCCCACCCCCACCCACTATAACCCCTCTTCCGCTCTTCTCCCACCTCCACCCATTGTAACTCCTTTCACCATTTGAGGAAAAATGGCTTTTGGTAAGTTAAATTTAAAAATTGGCTTATAGACTCTTGTGTCCGGAATTTTCAAAAGAATTGATGTAGGGGCGAGGGTGGTCGAAAGTGGGGGCGAAAGGGAAGGGAAGAGAAGGGATGGGGTGGGGTGGCGGCAAAGGGAGAAAGGGGAGGGGTGGGGCAGTTAGGGGGAAAATAAAAAAAAAGAAGGGGCGGGAAAAGCAATTTCATAGTTTTTCTTGTACTTTGGTTTCTTTTAGTTTTGTGGTATAAACCTTCTGCTTCTCTTCTTTATCGGTACAGTTTCCACAACACCATGTCTCATAGGGAAGAAATTATAATATCCTCATGAGAGTAAGTTTTGTAACAAATAATCTATTTTTAATCCAATGACTTGAATACTTATGCAATGACAATGCTATGTGTAAGAGAAACTCCAATGGGAGTTGGGAGTTGCTTAAGATGATTTTCTCCTTAAGTAACTTGAAAATTGGAAGGTACACCATTGGAGGGGATTGCTTAACAAGCACTTGGTGCTTGTATAATCACCCCAAAACTTTGGGAGTTGTGGTCTCATGTGGGCTTTATTCCATTATTTGTTGTATGAAAAATAATGGTGATGGATAGACCACATGAGGGGAAGAGTGTGTTGGCGGGGTCCATTTAGTGAATTTTTGAGAAATGCACTATTGGACAGGAGAGTTGCTTAAGTTATAAAAAATAAAAATTGTGATGTGTAATGATGAGATCCGCTTAAAAAGATAAAAAAAAATGAAGGAGGGGAGCACCATATTGGAGATGCTATGAGTTTTGAGCAAAGTAATATAACACTCTCATCATAGTACGTAAGAATCTCTCTCCATAGATTAACCCAACAAATGTTATAAAACACGGACCAGTGACTGACTCGATCGGAGTACTGGGTTAATGAGTCATTGGTCGAACGGGTGAGTTATCAGTTGAACCGGTATATATATATATAATAATATATATTATATATTTAAAAATTAAAGACTTGTATAATATAAAGGCAAAATATAAAAAGAAAAAAAAATCAAAATATCTATCTAATAAGAAAAAAATAATTTAAACATGATATCATAAAGTTAAATTGAAAAAAAATAACTTTATTCAATTTTTATCTTACTAATTAAATGTAAATGAAAAAAAAAAACTTTATTCAATTTTTTATCTTACTAATTAAATGTAAAGTAGTGGAAATTTAAAACAGAAGGTTGAAAATTAGAAAAAAATGATTCAGATTTGAAGACGTGGATGCAAGTATTTTTATGGTACTATATATACAAAAATTTGCATATATTTTATAAACAGGCAATTGGTGTAATGGTGAGAACACAGAGCATTGTCTAAGATGTTGTAGGCCATGGTTCTATCCAACGAGAAGCAAATTTCACCATTTTTGTAGGATGGAGATATCTGTCAATTAGGGGGCTGTCCGGCCCGGCTCGGCCCACTTCAATACAGGTAGCGGGCTTTATCGGGTTGGGCTAAAAAGCCCGGAAGTTGTAGCCCGTTTTTTGGCGAGTTTTTGCGGGCTACCCGACCTTTTTTGCGGGTTTTATCGGGCTGAGCTAAAAAGACCGGGAGTAATTCGGGCTTTTAAAATAGGTGCCCGAGCCCTACATTTTTGTGGGCCGGCCTGGTCGGGCTAGCCCATTTTACCGGCTCTAGATGGGGCAACGTGTGTCTTTTTGATCAAACCAGACCGAGGCGAGTCACCGAGCCAGGCAAGTTTCACTGATTCATTCAATCCAAAGCAAATTTCACCATTTTTGTAGGATGGAGCAACGTGTGTCTTTTTATCAAACCAGACCGAGGCAAGTCACCAAGCCAAGCAAGTTTCACCGATTCAACCGCACAATGACCAAGTTAACTGCTTAACCCAACCCTTATTTCTTGAGATTGTTGCTACCTGCCTACCTCACCATGAAAGAATACAACTTTTATGTCAACTAGATTGTGACCCACACTTTGCCCGGATCGATTTTAATATAATATTATATATAGAAGTATTGATGTTATAAAACATAGATATTAATATTGTTGCATAGTTGTTGTAAATTATGATGCATCGATCATTGATTTTAGTCAAAGTAACTATATGTAAGAACTATTGACCGATTTATATGAGTAATTTATTGGGTTAATTTTTAAATTCTATATTATGTATATGCTTATTTTTTTGTAAGATGTACTTGAAATTGGAAAAAAGAAAATTCAGAACTATTACACAAAGTGGATTTTCCCATGAAAAAACAAATAAAAACAACACAAGCTGAATTGGTAAGAATAAAATATTTAATTGTGGTGATAATATTAAATATAAATAGAGTGTTAGAGTCAATGGATATAATTGGTCATGTTTGAAAAAAAGTTATAGTAATTAACTTAGATTAAAAAATTTACATTTGAACTATACTGTTATTTAATAATATAGGGTATGATATAAATATAATATATAGTGAAAGAAAATAATAATATATTAATTGAAAAAAATGAAATACAACAAAAATATTATTTTGTGCCTATAAATGCTCGTGAAATCAACAACGCTAAATTTGATTTGGTACTAATTAAGAATAAAATAGTTTGCGTTAAATTTGATGCTTGCATTAGAAATTATTTTGTTTGTTACTTTGTTTTTAAAATATGTAGTTTTAATTATACTATTTTTGTTAGATATAAATTAATTAATGAAATTATAAATGAAAACACTCTGAAACTATTTTTGTGGGTGTGTATCTCTTGATAAGTTAGTGTATATTTTAATTATTAGTTGATATTTTCTCAAAAAATATTAGAGCTACCTTCTTTTTAGAATGGAAATGTCATAGTGAAGTCAATAAATAGTTGGTTAAAACATATAATAAATTCCTCAAAGTTAAAACACATTCATATATTATGTATACATCAAGTTTATATGATTGCTTAAGAAAGATTAATTTTTCCTAGTAATAAACTTTCATTGATAAAAGTGCAATATGTTATGAAATGTTGAGGAAGAATCAATTATGTTAATTATAATATAAGCAACATTTTTGTTATACTAAAAACAAATATTTTAGATTCCGTTGGGGGTGGTTGCCAGTTTTCGATTTTTGGTTTCGAAATTCAAATTTGAAAACAAAATGTGTTTGGATAAAATGGAGTTAAAATGGTTTTTACACAAGTTTCAAAACCAATTCCCCTTACTTTTCAAAACAAAAAAAAAAAGGTTTTATGTTTTCTGTTTTCTGTTACATTCTTTCATCCTCTTTCCTCTGTTTCTCTCTCCTCTGTTTATCTCTCTTGTTTCTCTCCCATCTCCCTCGATCTCTCCTCTGTACCTCTCTCATCTCCTCTATTTCTCTCTGCTCTCTCTCCTCTGTTTCTCACTCCTCTCTCCTCTCTCCTCTCTCTATTTCTCTCTCATATCTGTCCTTTGTTTCTCTCATGTTTCTCTCTCCTCTCTCCTGTTTCTCTCCCCTCTCTCTCCTTTGTTTCTCTCTCCTCTCTCCTCTATTTCTCTCATGTTTCTCTCTCCTCTGTTTATCTATCTTCTCTCTCTCCTCTGTTTCTCTCTCCTCTCTCCCATCTCTCCTCTGTTTCGCTCTCCTCTCGTCTGTTTCTCTCTCCTCTGTACATAAGCAGTAGAGAAACAAAGGAGAGAGGAGAGAGAAACAAGAGAGAGAGGGAGAGAAATAATAGAGAAATGGGAGAGAAACAGAGGAGAGACAAGAGAGTCAGAGAGTAGAGAAACAGAGGAAAAGGGGAGAGAGAGGAGAGAGGAGATAGAAACAGTGGAGAGAGAGACACGAGAGAAACAAAGGAGAGAGAGAGAATTATTCCTGTAATGCATAGAACTGAAAACCGATATTAAAAAAATGAAACTGGAAACCCTGAAACTGAAAACTGGTTTTTAGTTTTAAAATTTTCGAACTGAAAATTGGTTTTGATTTTTAAAATTTTCAAAACTGGAAACTGAAAACCACCCCAAACGGGCTCATATATAAAAAGCTTTTTAAAGCATTTTTATAATAATTTTTTAAAACTATAATTTTAGCTCCTTTTCAAAGGTTCCTTAGTAAATTTATTGGGTTAGAATGTTTAAGTTTTCACACAATCCAAATAAAATTGGTTATCTTAAATATCTTTTTCAATTGACATATTTAGCATATATAAACTCAATTTAATTGATTAATTATAAAATAATAATTATACATAAAGTTGATTATTACTATATTTTTCTACAAATAATTTAAACAACCAAATTATAACAAAAGTATAACAATTTATAATAGGTTTGGATTATGATTAAAATTTTATTGTTTATAAAATTTATAAATCATGATTTGAACTTTTTTTTTTATTTCTATTCATTTCATGATATTTGAAATGATTTTGATTTAATTATTATATGATTATAATATAATCTATTTTTTTTGTTTTTTTTATCTTATTTAAAGTATAAACATAATAGAAATTTACAGAATTGATGAGATTTTTTTTTAGTTCTTGTGAAATAAAAATTTATTTATTAGAGTGGGATAGTAGAATGTTAGTTTTGTTATAGAAGTCGTTATATTTGGCTTTATGAATATGTATGTAGATTTATATTAAATTAATAAGATTAAAGATGTTAAATTAAATTTAATGTCTATAGTGTATAAGTAATGGCATTAATAGGAATACAAATGTGATAAAGGAGGAATTTGTAATATGATAAGTGTCTTTTGGAATATCACATATGTAATTATTTTGTGGCATATTAGTTTATTAGTATGTGTTATTAATATGCAAAGAGGGCATTGATGTGTGTGTTTGGAGATTTTGGATAGTGTAAAATGAGTTAATGAATTGCAAGTAGAGGTATGGCACATTATATTATTCTTGATGTGACACAAATAAAGATATAGGGCAATAATATGAATCACGTGACAGCGGGTAAACTTGCGACTGAGCTTTAATATAATAATAATAATAATAATAATAATAATAATAATAATAATAATAATAGAAGATTGTACAACAACTTGATACAATTGTTTTATACAATAATAAGTGAGATAAAAATAGATAAAAAAAAATATGGAATGTAATGAGTAGAGAGAAATATAAAGAAAAGGTGTATTGTATGGTTTTATTGTATGAATAATATATATATATATATATATATATATATATATATATATGGGGAGGGATCCGTTTACACGAGTGTAAGTGAATTAATCTTACACTCAATCTTACCCGTTTATTCCAATTAAATCTGATGGTTCTAATTTATTCAATTAAGTGAGTCACGTGAGCAAATATAATCCTTTCCACTCTGTTTCGCGATTTACCATTTCACAGACTTTACCTTGCCATTCTCAAATTGGAATTTGATTGATTCACTACTTGGTTGAAAGAAAAAATATAAAACCATTTTTCTAGTCACTGTAAGTAACGCTACCATCAGATATGAGAAAGATCAACGCGTTCCACCGCAACACCACAACATCTGCTCAACGCGTTCGACCGCAGCTTTTGCTCATCGCATCTGATCGCTGTCTGCCTATCGCCGTCCTGCTGCTGCGTCTGCTCGTCGTTGTCCGACCGCTACATGCCGTCCAACCGCCGCGTCTGCCCGTTGCCGTCCGGCAGCTATCTGCTCGTCCATCCACCAGCTGCTCCGGCAAGAGCACCATGCCCCTGGCACAACTTGATTACGCCCACACCGGAGGATCTTTTTATCAATCATATCCAGAACATGGTCACCAGCTTCAAACTGCGTAGCAACAACAGCTACATTTTCTACCATTTGATCATAAACAAATACATTAAAGTGGTTCCATGATTCCATCTTTGGAGGATTGTCCCAGATCATATACCGCAAGTCACCATTTACTGTTCCTTCTTGGGATAGCTTAACATTTGTAAAATACATCAGGAGTGATCGGGGTAAATTATCCCACCCAAAAATGTAAAATTCCAATTGGTTATTGATTTTCTTCATTTCACTTGGTTTCCAATGGGTCTCATTTACAATAAATTCCTCTCAATAGAATCAATAATGTTGCTACAAAATAGTAATACCGTGGCACAACAAGTAGGGAAAATGAAATAATGATAAAATAATAATTCACCTTGAAGAGATGAAAAATTTGCAGGTGTTACTGTGTTAGAGCTTTCTCGACTGAATTGAAAGGTGAGTCTTACGGCGGCACAAAAATCTAGGAGAAGAAGGATGGGTGAAATACCGAAAAGGGGAAATACATTTGCTCACGTGACTCACTTAAGTAAATAAATTAGAACCATCAGATTTAATTGGAATAAACGGGTAAGATTGAGTGTAAGATTAATTCACTTACACTGGTGTAAACGGATCCCTCCCCTATATATATATATATCAAATACAATTTATTGTCCCATGACTTGTTAATGGCTAAAGTGATTACTTTTAAGCTCTAATATCTCATTCACACTCACAGACTAGCTGGTCAAAGCAAGACTTGTATTAAAGCTGATACAAAATTATGTATGGAAAATGACCATCCAAATAATAAATTTATCTATGACAACTAGGAAGGCGAACCAAAAGGGGAGATATGCTCGTCATACATGCAATATATCAAGAGAAGAGAACCACCACTCAAGGAACCCTTACAGATATCAATCATAGTTTACTATTACCAAATACACAACAATCAGGCAAGTATCAATGGTAATGGATGTCACTTCACAAATCCATTCATGATACATTATAGACTGATCCTACCTCAAAACCTTTAGTTAAGCTCCCCGGTAAAAAGGGGCACTTGAGTGCTTCATGAGCTCGAGTCTTCAACCTACTAGAATGATCAAGCTCTGAAAGAGATTAGGCAAGCAAAGGGAGAAGCAGTTGGAGAATATTCATATGCATATAACATTAACACAGGCCAACAAAAGCAGTACCAATTTAATCATTTAATTTGAAATTATCAATTTCAATAAATTTTATAATTGATATGTCTTCCGACTTAGTGCATGTGGCCAAACTCAAGTTTGGACTTCTCATCGCAACTATTTGTAGAGTTGGAAATGTGAGTTTATCTTGTTCAAATGCTAAATTATTAAAAATTAAATATCATGTTCTCTCATTTCTTTCCAATATGTTTATTTTTATAGTTTTTTGGAGACAAAGAAAGCAACAAAGAAAGAAAGAAGCTTATAAAACAGAGTAATGTAACTAAGAATTTTGACTGCAAAAATATAGTAAGTTTCTCGGAACATAACTTAGATTTAAATACATTTGCAAAATAATTGAATAAGAGATTATGATCTATGTTTTTTGTGACCACTATTGACAAAATAACAACCTAGAAAAGAAAGAAAGAAAGAATCCACAATGGGCTAATTGGTAGATTCTAACTAAAAATAACCTTGATTTATTCCAACAATTTCTAAAGCTTTCAAAGGCGCATTCTCAACATTGCTCCTTGCCTTGGAGGCTGCAAACTCCAAACTTCTTCCTTATAAACTCAAACCTACCAAGTGGAGAAGACTTGGTAAACATATCGGCATATTGGTCTTCTGTTTTACAATAAATCAGGTTTATATCTCCATTTTCTTGCTTTCCTCTTGAATAAAATAATTTGTCATTGAAATGTTTGGTCTTCCCATGAAACATGGAGTTACATGATATTCAAATTGTTCTTGATTATCAACAAAAAAAAAATCGAGATTTAATCTTGCTTCAAGCTTAAATTTGCTAAGATATTCCTTAATCATATAACTTGATTAATAGTTGCTACTACATCTGCAAACTCAACTTCTACTGTTGATTAAGCTATAATATCTTCTTTCTTGGAACACCATGAGAAAATACTGAATCCATACTAAAGCAATACCTTGAATTACTATTTATATCATCCAAGTTACTTGCAATCACCGTAAAAAAAAATTGAATAATTTGAAGTTTTCTACCTTGTAGTACTTGAATTCATAATTGAGAGTTCCTTTTACGTATCTTCAACTATTTTTTACCTCCTTTAAGATGTTAAGGTAGTTGGAAATATGATGTTAGGCCTTGTAACTGTAAGATACATTAAACACCCAATCAAGCATCTGAAATGAACTTCATTAACTTTATCAGTTCCATCGTCCTTGATGAACTTCTCCTTTTGATTCAGAGTTGTTCGTTGTTTCGCATTAATTAAACTGAACTTTCTTTTAGAATCTTCTATCATATATTTTTTTCCGAAAGATAAGAATCTCATTCTTCTTTTTGAGCAATCTCCATGCCCAGTGTAACGTCCTAATTCTAAATTCAAGAATAATGTCCATTGGAGACACTATTCTCAAATTCCTGAATTTATTTTGTACCATTATCGATATCTTTACATACACAAACATCAAATACTTATGTAACTCCAACAATTACATAAGCCCGTAGAATAAATCAAACACTATCGTACAAATGCCACTCTGTGGCTCAGAAATACATTATCTTTGATTATAGAGGTTCCTAACCTAACTTAACATAGCATAACGTTTACAAAATGATTTTCAGCAAGGAATACAAGATAAACAACTAGGGGTGGAATAATCCACTCTAAGAGCTTCATCTCCACGTCCAAGCATCCAGCCAGTTAATCCTGCATATCTAAAATGAACCCCACAACACGGGGTGAGACTAATGTCCCAGCGAGTATAAATATGCATGCAACAGTTTGGGTAAAGCAGACAGATGAAATGCAACAGGATAAGTACAATCAATTCATGACATGACATTTCGTCTTAACATAAACATGAACATGTATGACCTGCATTGCCCGGAAGACGAGGTCTTATCACTATATAACTGTGTGGCTAGACCTGAGCTAAAACTATAAGGAACGTCTTCTCTGGGAACTAATCACCGCCACTGGGTACTAATCACCCTTAATAACTGTGGTCCAAGACCCGTGTCTTAACTGGAGACCGTAGTCCAATCTTGATTAATTAAGGTGAACTGGGGCCGAAGCCAAAATCTGGGGCCAAAGCCAAATTGATTTTTAACTGGGAGCCAAAGCACAAATTCATTTTCCAATTAACTGGGGCCAAAGGCCTTAATGCAATGCTCTCACATAACAAATAACACACACCTCATAATAGATCTAAGCATTATCTTAGCAAGATTAAAACCCTAACATGTGAATCTTATAACCAAAACCCCACAATCATTACCAACATGTTATCCAAGTATGAAATATAAATGTAAAAGACAACAACAAAGGGGTAGGTGAAACCCTAAGCATACTATATTCCAAATCCATATATCTAATCAAACATTCAAGCACTACAATTAATAGAGAATAATCAACCAATCAAACACATACAAGACTAAAGAAGAAGGGGAAAGAGGAGGTAGGGTTCATGGAAGAGCTTCAGGCATGAATGGGTGGAAGTGTGTGAATTATACTCACCTCAAATGAACTCAAAGGGAAAGGGGAATGAGTGGAGGGGGTTGGGATGAGCAATCCTTGGCTTCCTCTTCCTTCTCTAAGCTCCCAAATCTCATTTCTCTCTCTAGGATTCTCTCTCTAGAAGTGAAGGGATGGAAGAAAGTGAGAGAAATGAGCCCTAACAGTGTTTTTACAGAGTTCTGCTCGAGTACTCTTGCTCAAGCTCGCTCAAGCGAGCCCTGAGCGGAATTTCCATCATTCCTCTCTGTTTTCGTTGCTCAGGCCTCGCTCGGGCGAGCCTGAATGAGAAAACCATAACAATTTTCCCTGTTTCTGCTGATATTCTCGCTCAAGTGAGGCTGAGCGAGATTATTAGGACATTTGGGGGTTCAAATGAGATCAGAATACTGTCGTGCTATATATCAAACTGAAGCCCCGGATCTTAGCTTTCTAATGCAAGTGGAGTCACCTCAAATGTACACCTACAACTCTAGATATTATATATTGAATTAATGCACAAAGGTCATTAGGCTTAAAACCCAAAATTAAGCAACAATCTTGGTTGAAGCCCAACGAGGCACACTTCACGTGAACCATGATGTAACTCATCAATTCACTTCAATAAGGCTAAGGTTAACGGTTCTAAGTATCAATGAGACTACGCTCTTCTATTCCCTTGTTCCTTTCCATAACATCACCTTCCTACCCGGTTCCTCGAGTCTACGCCTCTCCTTTCCTTCCTGCCAATTCGTTTAAGCTTTTTTCCTTCCGTCTCAATCTAGTTCCCTAGTTCCAATGTATCTACTTCTTTTCTCATCTCTTCATAATGCTAGCCTTTCCACCACCGGGTGTGACTCCTCATAAGTTAATTCTACAGTCATGTTGGACTTGATACTTGGTTTTTCTCTTCTTAATTCTCTTAAAATTCACACTCTTAACCAATCCCCTAACCATTTTCCCCTCAAACCCCTAAGTCTTCATTTTACTTCTAACTTCCTTCTTTTGTTGGGATTCACAGCCTAAGATTTTCGATGTATTCTCTAGGTCCTGATTTTTTGGATGTTACACCCAGAAAGAAAGTCATAAGACCAAGACATGTTATTTCAAAGACATCCTTCATTTCTTGACTTCATCAATTAGTGCAAGGCTTCTTCCTGTGACCAAAAGATCATCAACATACAAAAACATCATTAAAATATTTGAACCAACATTCTTAACATAAATTGTAGCTTCAAATAGCCTGTTTTGAAAACTTATGCTTAGAAAATGATCATTAATTTTTTTTACCATACCATTTGGGCTTTCTTCAAGTTGTAAAGTTTTTTACACTTTTTATTCTTAGCTTTTTATCACAACAATTTCTAGTTGCTACAATGGAATCCATATGAAACACTTGCATCTTTTTGTGCAGAAAACCATTGAGAAAAGTCGACTTGATGTCCATATGAAACACTTACCACCCTTTTTGTGCTATAATGGCAAGTAGTAGCTTGATTGTGTCAAGTTTTAAGACTGGAGTAAAAGTATCAAAATAATCAATTTCAAATATTTACAAATAGCCTTTCACAACAAGTTTAGCTTTGTGCTTGTTTATGAAGTCATTTGGATTAATTTTTTTAAAACACCTTTTTCACCCTTGTTACATTTCTACCATGAGGTTTTGGAACTGGCACCTAGGTTTGATTTTTCTCATTCATGGACAACTCCTCCTACATTGCATCCAACCATTTCTAGTCCTACATCATTTCTGTAGATGTTAGAGTGACCTTGTTCCTAGAATAGGTGGATTATCTACACTATCTTCAAGCTCCAATGCAACATTTTGATTTTTCTTCTATGAATTGTAAAAAATCTTATATACTTTAGAGTTTGTGTTATGCCCAATTAATACTCCAAGTTCCGCTATTTTTCCAAGCTTATCATGCTTAAACCGAGGCACATGTGAGTAGCACAAGCAACCAAATAAATTAAAAAAATCTAGAACAAGTTTTAAATCAAACCAGGGTTAAAAAAATTTTGACTTTGCATAGCTTGTGTAGGAATTTTGTTTTGTATGAAGACAATTGTATTTGCAACTTCAACTTAGAACATTTTTGGTAATTCCTTTTGATGTAGCACACACCTCACCATTTCCTTGATTGATATATTTTTCCTTTCACCAACTGTGTCTTGGTGAGGAGTGTAAGGGGTATTAGGTTAATATTCAATCTCAACTACACAAAATTGTTGAAAGTGATCATATACACATTGTTTCTTATTATGAAACGTCAAAACTTGAATATGGTAGCTACTTTAATTTTCGACATGAGTTTTAAATTTCTAGAACCCAATTGCTTCTGGATTGTATCTAAGAAAATAAATTTAGCACATTTAAGCTAAGTCATCAATAAAGATAATATAATAAAGACCTTCTTTTAGTGATAACATTATTTGTGGTCTAGTAAGATCTTTGTGAACAAGTTGGAGCTTCTGGCTCACCCTTCAACTAATTTCTAGAAATGGTTTCCTTGTTTGCTTCATGAATCGACTAGCTTAAAATTCAACTAGATTTTCTATTAAGCAAGGAACTCCATGAATTAATTGACTTTTTTAAGCATGTAGTTAGTTCCAGAATGATGGAAATGACCTATCCTTCTATGCCAAAGATTAGTCGGGCTTCTTGTAGATAGAAATGAAACTTTCTCCTCCTTTATTGGATCAAATAAAATACTCTTTCTCTTCATTTTGACTTTGAACATTTCTTGGCCTGGATCTTTTGTTATGCAAAATTTAGCTTAATATAACTTTGAACCCTTTCTCAATTAGGTGCCCAACATTGAGGACGTTTTGATTAATTTTAGGTACGTAAAGCACATAAGTGAGAGTTTTAGTACTCTAGTAGCTTTTTATAGCTACTATTCCTTTTCCTTTTATTATTAGAATATATATATCATTTCCAATTTTTACCTATTTTACTTTGGTGCTCTTCAAATGTTCGAACAATTCTTTGTTGTTAGAAGAAACAAGTTGCATCAATGAGCTAGCCTTCCTCCTCTCGTTGTGAATTTTCACAAGAAACTATAGATTGGAGGAATTTAGATTTACAAATTATAACTTCATGACCCATCCGATTGCACTTGTTGCATGTTGTGTAACATCCCAGAAACCAGGATCTAGAGAGTACAACGAGAGTCTTAGATTGTGAATCCCATCACAAGAAGGAATTTAGAAGTGAGGTGAGGACTTAGGGATTTGAGGTGAAAATGAGACAAGAGTAAGGAGATCAAGGGAACTTGAGTATCAACCTTGAGGTAAAGTAAGAATGTAGTAAAAACTATGAGCTTTTAGGTCATTTAGAGGTGAAGCTAAGTATGATAACCAAGCCCAATTGTGGGCAGTGTAATATCCCTCCTTAGGAATCTTTTCCTTATCCATGAAGGCTTATGTGATGTAATGATATATATATATATATGTTGTATTGGTTGTTTTCTGGGTTTCAAGTTGAATTGGAACTTTGGGAGGTGTTCGGTTTATATGGGAGACTCTGGTGGATTTTCAGTAGGGATGTAGTTGAATCAATTCATGTGCTAGTTAAGGGATTAGGGGCTTGAACCTTAGGAATATAAGAGGATAGGAAATTTTTGAGTGTAGGTCTGCGCGCTCGAGCGCGCCTGTAACATCCCATAATTTCAGTTGTAATATATGTTAGAAACAGTAATAAAATGGGTTTGAGATATATAAAAGGAATTGTTTTGGTAGTGTTTGGAAGTTAGGGGAGTGAATTAGACAACAAACTAGGCAATTCTACTTTGGTCTGGGCGCTCAAACACCCAAGTGCGCGCTCAAACGCGCAGGAGAAAGGAAATAAGGGCCCTGACAGAGGGTTTGGGCGCTCAAATGCCCAGGTGGAGGTTCAAGTGCCCAAGCCTGATGTTTTTGTATATCAGACAGAGAGTTTGGGCGCTCAAACGCCCTGATTGGGCACTCAAGCGCGTCCTTTTCTCATTAATTCGCTGCAGCACCTCCTCTTCTTCATTCTTCTTCATTCTTCTTCTCTTCTTTCTAAGGTTTCTAGTGAGAGAGAAGGATTTTAGAGAGAGAAAGTGAGAGGGAGAAGGGCACAACTAGATTGAAGGTCTTCCCCCCACTATTCCAAGGCTTGGGATCATCTTCACCTCTTCCTTCATCTCCTTTTTCTTCCATTAAGGTGAGTGTGGTTCTCACTCACTTGTATTCTTGGTTGAAATCCTATGTATGCTCCCTATTCTTTCTCCCCTTGCTATTATTGTTGATTAGGGTTGATTTTTATGCAAACCTAGGGTGGATTATTGGACTGATTGAATGTATGACCTTATGGCTTAAACCCTAGCTTAGAGGATTTGGGGATTTTGTGTATTTGTGGTTTGTTGATGTTGAAACCTTGGAAATGTTGCATATTCATGCTCATACTCATTTTCATGAAATTATTGTCATTTCTCATGTCCCCATTCATTCATGTTTGAAAGAAAAAGATTTGGGTCTTTGGACCTCATGTATAAAGAGGAATTTCATGGGTCTTCGGACCAAAAGAGGGGTCTTTGGACCAATGAGGGGTCTTTGGACCAATGAGGGGTCTTTGGACCAAAGAGGTACAAGAGAGGTAATCACATTTGCTCCTAGGCCAAGGGGTAAATGGGATTTGTTGAGTCTAAGAATTAGTCTGAGCATTCAAACTTAACTTAAGACTCAGTATCCTTAGGTTTTAATGATTAACAAATTAGACTAGATTAAAAGAAAACAGGTGCTACTAAGAAATATATTATTTTGTAGATTGTGTCCCAAGTTGAAGTACTCATCTGAAGTGTAGAAGAACAAATGCGAATCAGAAGATGAAGCGAAGCACTGAATCTGAAGAAAAGTAAAAACTTGATCATCTGAAGACAATCTGAAGACTTGAAGACGAACTGAAGATCTGAAGACAATCTGAAAACTTGAAGACGAACTGAAGATCTGAAGATAATCTGAAGACTTGAAGAAGCACTGAAGATCTGAAGATAATTTGAAGACTTGAAGAAGCACTAAAGATCTGAAGACAATTTGAAGACCTGAAGAAGCCTTGATCATCTGAAGACAAGCTTGCATCAGAAGGATAACAGAGGAGAAGAAAAGAAGACTAGACCATCTAAAGCATATTCATCGTCTGAAGACTTGAAGACAATAGAAGAACTTGATTCCGTCTAGAGAGCAACTATCATCTGAAAATTCGAAGATCATCTGAAGCACTCTGTGTATCTGAAGGCGAAAAGTGTCAGAGTCAAGAGTTGACCTCTTGAAGACATTGCTAAGTGTGAAGAACACTCTACCCAATGAATTACTCACAAAAATCAAAACTACTTTCTTGCCTCGTTCAAAAGTCTTGCACAAATAAAGAAACTCTGCAACTACTGTTGCACCTGCAACAAAAAGCAATTACGTGCGCAGACCTACCGCAACTGCTACTGCCCAGAACGAATCAGAAGTCTGAACAAAAGTGACGAGAAAGATGTTTGAACTAAGTTTGTTAAATTCAACATCTTTATCCATCTGAATCACAAAAGAATAAGAAGAGACAAAGAAGAACAGAGCTGCAACCATCTGAAGAAAGAAACCTACTGAAAGTGTTCTCAATCTGAAGAACTAAAACAGGCTCAAAGCGATCATCTGAAAGTTCATGAATCATCTAAAAGTATGAATTCAACCATCTGAACACTCACACTCTCTAAACATATTTTGGATATAAAGACTCTCAATACTTATTATGTGAACAAAGCCCAAAAATGAGAAGTCTCAACAAAGGCAAATATCAGTTGTTCAACGGCTAAGATATTATTCAAATATTAGCAAAGAACTCTGATCAAGGAAGAAAGGAGAAAGAAACAGAATGTCAGAAGCTGAGCCAAAAGGAACCTAGCACATTTCGGGCTAAAGGACAAACTCAACGGATACATCCTCACATTCACAAAAAAATAAGAGGATCAGAAAAGTAGAAGAAGAGAGAAAGAAGAGAAACATCTACCTGTTTAAAGGAAATTCTCTCAAGGATAAAGAGCTCATCAGTAGTGTGTCAGAGCTAAACTATCTGCACACCTATTCTGCTTAAGAAGAAGCAACCATTTAGAGAAGTTATTTCACAACGGCTATATGAGTCAAATCACTTCTTCTCAATGTTATTATCAACAACCTTCAATGGCTATATTTCATCAGAACATATAAATAGCGCCAAGAAAGACTTTAAAGAAGGGGGATTGTAGGAAAGGCTTGCTTGCTCGTTGGGAAGCATGTAAACCAACCAAGTCAACCAAAGTGGCGATACAGAAGCCCAAGAAGGATCTGGCTGAAGCTTAATTCAATATTTTACTTAGCCAATTCCTCGAGGATGTTATACCTCACTTAGAAGACGAGATTGTACCCAAATTCATACACTTGTATCTCAGTCTTATCCCTGTACTTAGAATCCATTTCATGTATCCTGAGTTGTACTCAGTTAAACTGTAAGTATAGGATGAAATTAAGTTTATGTTTCTCAGAAACTTAAACTTAGTTTATGTTGTAAACACTTTACGTGTCTGAGAGCCTGGAGAGGCTTGGTGGAAGAAAGAATACTTGTCATTGAGCCTGGAGAGGCTTGTCTGTAAAATAATACTGCATAGGTTGCCTGGAGAAGCAGTTGAAAACAAAAGAATACTTGTTGTCGAGCTTGGAGAGGCTTGTCTGTAAAAGAATACTGCATGAGTTGCCTGGAGAGGCAGTTGAAAACAAAAGAATACTTGTCGTTAAGCCTGAAGAGGCCATGGTAAAAGAATACTTGTTGTTGAGTCTGGAGAGGCTTGTCTGTAAAAGAATACTGCATGAGTTGCCTGGAGAGGCAGTTGAAAACAAAAGAATACTTGTCGTTAAGCCTGAAGAGGCTATGGTAAAAGAATACTTGTTGAGCCTGGAGAGGCTTGTCTGTAAAAGAATACTGCATGAGTTGCCTGGAGAGGCAGTTGAAAACAAAGGAATACTTGTGTTTACGTCTGAAGAGGCTGTGGCAAAAGAATACTTGTATCTGAGTTCAGATAGTGGAAAATCCAGTGGTGGTTTGCCCTGGGACTGGATGTAGCTCACTGGGTTGGTGGATGAACCAGGATAAATTCTTGACTAAGTTTTCTTTCCCTTAAACTCATTTAATTTCAGCTTTATATTTCCTAAGGGGATTGAAAAATATTTTTCATATCAAACTCTAATTCAACAATTTCAATAAAACAGTTTTTAGAAGATAAACTAAGTTTTAATTTATCTCATATCATTTGAAGTATTGCAAAAAATGTACTTTGAAGAACCTCTGAAATAACTCTCTGAAATGAGTCTGAAAAGAACTCAGTTCAGAAGTTAGAAACAGACTTCAGACGATCATTAATCATCTGAAGTAGTTCAGAGACAGTTCTGAAAAGATTTTCTGAAATAATCTTTAGAAGGTACCTTGAGATGTTTTTCAGATAACTCAATTTCTAAATAAGAAACTAAGTTAATTGAAAGATTAATAAAAAAAATTCTGAAGTATTTTAGAAAGCTTAACAACTTCAACATACTTACTAAAACCTTGAAAAACTTATTTTCTAAGCTTCCGCACAATACAAATAACTCTGAGTATTTATAAATCAAGTTTTTCAATACAACTTGTCATGATTCATTTAATATTTATCAAAAGGTTTTCAAAATTGGTTTAAAGTTCTGAAACACTATTCAACCCCCTTCTAGTGTTTCCTGTGGTTCTAACAGGATTCCTCCATTAAAAATGAATTCATGCATAGCATCATTGTTTGGCTAATTAAAACTTAATGAGGGTGACCCTGGATGACGGTCCTTAGTCACACGGCCGAGTGCTCAAAAGAGGTTATAGTGAAAAGACACCTGGGTGTGGGTTACACACTTGATTGCCCCATGAGGGGGATTTTGATTGATTTACTTGGTATGGTACACATGGCTATATGAATAATTGCATGTATACAGATGTATGTTAAAGAACTATTGGGAATTGAATGTAAAGTCAATGAATGAATGATCATGAGTTGTTAGGAGTTGATTCTATGTATTTTCGCTATGAATATATGTTTTGTCTCCCCCACACTGCATACACTATTACCGCTTTCACCGGGACGTTAGTCTCACCCCACGTAGCGGGGAATATATTCAGTTGTGCAGGTTGCTGTTGGGATGTTTTTCTAGAGAGAGTTAAGGGATTTTTTGGATGGGCTATTGAAGACTTACCTGTTCAGTATTTTGGAATTTCGGTTTAGTACATAGGAGGTGAATTGAAGTGTTGTAGTTAAGCCACTGTGTGGCCTTTTGAGTTTAATTGTTGAGTTGTATTTGATAAATTTATGCTTAAGTAACGGTTGGATTACCTAAGCGTTATAATGTATTGTATGTTGATATCGATAATGCTCGAAATAATTTCAAGAATTTATAAATGGTGCTCCCAACGGGCATTATTTCTGAATTTAGAAATTAGGACGTTACATGTTGCATCTAGTCTTTTAATTGCTTGTATTTGAATGGTGGATGGTCTATTCTTCCACAATGATGATAAGGTGAATAATTTTTCTTCTTTCTTTTGCTTGTGATTTGGTTGTTTGTAATGGTTTCACTACTTGACATTCCATTCTTCCTGTTATTTATTCTTCTTGTTCTTTCCAACTTCCTATTTCTTTGCTAGAAAAGCACCTTCAACCATACAATCTTGCCTCATAATCCTCATTCACTCTTGGGTCTTCAAAGCATGTAGGACTTCTAGTAAAGTGATCATACAAAAATTCTTTGTGTTCTCCAAAGTGGTCATAAATGTCTCGTATATTTCAGGCATTGTTACAAGAATCTTTTCTATAAGGTGATTACTATGGTACCCCTCAAAATTGATGGGAACAGTGTCACAACACCAAAGCCCATAAGTTTTTAGGGGGAACCATAGTAATTACTTTCCTATAATTCTTGAATAAGCAAACTATCGGTAATGCCAACAATCATGTCTGAGTATTCTTTAATTGTCTCAGACTCTTCCCTTCTTTGCAGCTCAAATTCCTTCATCAAGTTAAGCACTTGTATACCTCAAATCCTTTCATCCCTTGCACATTCTTCCTTCAGATTTTTATTGATTGCTTTTGGTGTTTTGAAAGTCATGGTTCTTGTGAAAATGATTGGTGAAACTGTTGGTGTATGCCCTAGAGGCCAATGGTATATTGACCCCTTTTAGCATACAATATATGTCATGTTAATTATAAAAGGAATTATTTATTATATTAATTATATTAATTAATTAATATGATAAAGTCCTTAGAATGACTTGTTCGTGGCTGCAAGATATCAAGTTTGACTTGATAGTGAGATTCTGTAGGCCACTTCAGAACGTCATTCCCAAATCATCCCTAGTCAAGTATTATTGTGAATGATGATCACATTTTTATTCACACTTTGCATAATTAATCTTAGCTTTCTTGGGCTCTAATTGTGATTAAATCCACTGTTTTAATTGGAATTTACCAAATTGGGCTTAAACTGTAAATGTTGTTTAAATTCGGGTTTTTAAGCCTACTGACCTACCTGTCTTGTTTTGATGATATCTGGAGCTAAAGGTGTCCGATTTGAGTGATTCCAGTGGCATTGGAAAGCTAACTTCCGGGGTTTTAATTTGATATACTATATGACCATATTCCCATGAAGAAATTAGGAGCAGTTGCTGTTTCAAAATCGCCTACTGTTTTTGTCTGTCACAAGTCCGAATTTGATTAGTTTTGTAATTAGTTTGTGGGCCTATTTCAATTAATTTCGGCCCAATTAAGGCCTAATCAGTTTGTTAATGATTTAGGCTCTATAAATAGGTGTGTTGCTGAGTGGTTTGAACACTTTACTCTTATTTTTCAGATTTTAGAAAAAAAGACTCTTCATTTTCCCTCTTTCTCTCTCTTCTTCCAAATTCGGTTTTCTCTCTTCTTCTTCTTCCTCTTCTTGCAATTTCGGATTCTCCACTTCCTCCATTGAAGGTTGAGCATTGAGGATTGATTCTCAAGTATCATGAGCATTGGATGTTGAGGTTCTTTAATTGAATTTCGAATTTTAATTTTCTGTGCAAATTCCTTCTTCTCCTAATCTCTATAATTCTAGGTTATTGAATCTTGAATTGGATGAATGCTTATTGAATTCGGTTTTTGATTCATGATCTGAAATTAACATTTTAGTTTGCTTAATCCTAAAATGTATCTACTTTTTGCTTAACTCATTAGGTTAGGGATTAGGTTCTTAATACAAATATGCTTAATCTTTGTATGAGATTGTTAAGAATTGATTGATGCATCATTGATTAATTCGGATTTGCTAAGGAAATTGAAATAAATCTCTGAATCCGTGAGACATCCAAATGTGAATGAGCTTGTGAATCAATCTGTTTTTGTTGAATTGAATTAGGAATTTTGAATTCTGTTTTAGGAAATTTGAAACTATCATGAACAAAGAACAACCCCTGAATGTGTGTGTGTGTTGCTATGAGATTGAAATTCTGAATTTGTAATTGGATTCCTTGAAAGAGACGACTTTGGGTTAATCAACCTACTGCACTTTAATTCATTTTATTTGGTTGAGTACGACCTCGATCAGTGAAAAAGGACAACAATAATACGTAGAGACTAGTATGTGAGTAGATTGATGACTATGTCTCACTAGTCATGAATATGTGATATCAAATCTTTCACATGGGTGCACATTAAAGGGTTTTAATGGTGTACTGTATTGACCCACAATGAGAATGCTACATGGATTATTATGTATGTCATTAGCGATTCTCATAATGACAATGGTGTAAGTGGTCCTTTGACCTTATGTCACTACGGTTCCCAACATGAGGAGTCGTATGCTTTGGTGCCATCAAACATCATGCCTAACCCGATGGCTATAAAGGTGGTTACCGAGTATGCCACAAATCATGTGGAGGGATGGGAGTGACTAGATGAGATTTGTCCCTCCCACATAATGGGTGTTATATCTTGGGCCCCTTGATTGAGTGAGACTAAAAAAGTGCATGGCTGTGCCCAAATAATATTAGTATGAGATATTAATATTATTAGTTAGAAGTCTACTCGGGAAATCAAGAAATCAAGATTGAACTATGCAAGGATGACACATTCCATACCTTGTGTTCAATCTAGATATATGGACAAAGGGACTATACATACATGGTAACATTGGTCACATATTGGTTTTATGTCAAATCACATGACATTCCTGTTATTTAGGTAGTAGCGATGTTTTACTAGATATCATTCGCTACTTGTAATATTAAAATAAGATTTTAATGTTACTGCCAACATAATGGGAACCTACAGGGTCACATACTTAGAACGGGCTGACTTGGACACTGAAGCCATAAGATGGTTTTGTTGAGTCTCAAAATCAATTTAAGTATTCAAATCAGATTCAAGACTCTCATATCCTAAGTTTTTATGGACAACAAATTTGATTTAAAAAAAGATGATCATTTATAAGAATAGTATCACTTGAAGGTATTTTGCTTTATTGTTTCAGCAAGAGCTATGAAGAAGAAGCCTCAAGATGAACCTACTGATGCGAGGAAACCTTCCGAAAAGCTAAGATATGCTGAACTCATTTCAACCATCTGAAGTGATACAAATTTCTAGAAGAACTGCTGAAGACCACGGTTTAACTGTTGACTAAAGCCTGGAAGCTTCCTGCTAAAGTCATAACACATCCTTAATGTGTGAAGAAAGTTTGATCCATTTAAGGAATGTTTTCAGAGTTCGTCTGTGCTGTCAAAGTCTCATTACCTTAAACGGAACCTGCTGTTCGTGTCAGAGCACTGTTGCAGACTGCAACACCTGCATATCTCAAAAGTAAGAAGCTATCAGAAGAGTGTTTCACAATGTCTGAAAAAGCATTTAATTCTATCTCACAACGGTGAATGAAGCTTTCTTCAACAGATTCATTCCAAGACTCTCTATATATAGCTTCCCGCAAGATTTTGAATGTGATGACCCTTGGTGAACCCCTGGTGAAGCCCTGGCGAAGTCCAAAGAGAGAATGACCATGTTCTAAACAGAAAATCTATCAAGCCAACATTCTGCTGAAATATTTCCTTGTACTTAGAACTTATTCTTTGTATTCTGAGTCATACTCAGTTATCACTTTGTACAAGAGAACATGTGTTTAAGTTTCTCAGAAACTTAAAATTATCTTTTATTGTAAACATTGTTATGTGTCTGGGAGCCTGGAGAGGCTTGGAGAAAAAAAGAATACTCATTTTAGCCTGGAGAGGCTGTGTCCAAAGAATACTTGTTTAGCATGGAGAGGCTGGGTCCAAAGAATACTTGGTGTTTAGCCTGAAGAGGCTGGGTTCAAATAATACTTGTAATCTTGCGAGATTAGTGAAAAATCCAGTGGAGTGTTGCCCTGGGACTAGACGTAGTTCACTGTGTTAGTGGGTGAACCAGGATAAATTTCTGTGGTCAAGTTCTCTCTACCCTTAACTCTTTATATTTTGTTTTAACTAACCAAGGAGGGTTAAGAAAAGTGATTTTATTAATCTGCGCTGCGAAACAAAATTTTTATCACGCTAAAAGTATTTCAAAATCAAGTTTACACAACCTTCTGAGTTGCATCAGCAAGTTGCTGAACTTCCCAGTTTCGGAAGGTTGCTCAAATATTTTAAAATCAGCTTGTTTGTTTTAAAAGGTTTTCGAAAATCAGAAAAGGTTTATTAAAACACTATTCAACCCCCTTCTAGTGTTTCCTGTGGTCCTAACAGGTTTTAACTGGGCTTTTAATTAGATTAAAGGTCCATGTGATATGAAGCTCATTTAGTAAGACTAAATGGGTCAACCCATTAGTTTGGGCCTACACATGGGTAGGTATCACTAAAGCCTAATGCTCACTATGAGGGTTAGCCATCACAATATATGAAATGTATTGATTGTAGCTAATATGGGATTACTCTAATATTTCAAAAACACGAAAGAGAAAATGGGTTTTTCTCTAAACCTTATCACCATCCCTCATAATGAGAGAAGAGACAACCATCCCTTCGCCGCCGCTAGCACTGCGAAAGAGGGAGTCCTAGTATCGCGTTCGTGTGGATATCGGTGGATGCATAGCTACTCTTGCATGCTCGTGGTTTGGCAAAAGGAAAGCATTAAAAGGTATACTCTATAACACGATTTATGGTTCTTGTATGGATCCTTGGAGGGTTTTGGATATATTTAATTTTAGAAGTTTAGTTTTTCCGCTGCGTTTGACCTTTCAAAACCCAACAGAAACACCATCAAATAGGCATGCTTTTGACATTGACTTTCAACTTTTTCTTTCCTTGTTTTTTTTTTTCATTTGAGCCATAGTGGGATTATTTTGCAACGCAGGTACTACATGATTCCCTTTCATAGCTTCCCACAAATCTATAGCCTCCATGTAGGATTCCATTCTTACAGCTTAAAAGGGTTAGTTCTCTCAATCAAAGACATGACAAGTAATTTTCAGAAAGCTTATTTCAGCATCCATTTCACAAGTCTATCAAGAAGAGAGCTCACATTCCAATTTTAGTTTTTTATTTTGTGATAAGGAAAGTAACAAAGAAAGAAATTGGCAAAACAGTCTAAAGTAACTAAGAATTTTGGTTGCAAAAAAAGAGTAATCAATTTTCATTGAATACAACTTAGTGTCCATTTGATTTACATTTGAGTAGAATTGATTTCGTAATCAATGGTTGAAAATGAGTGATGCACGTTTTACTAAGCACATTGGACAAAATTGATTTAAAATCAATTCTGTAAAATTGATTATGCACTTTGCCTAACTACAAACCAAACATGCACTTAGATTTCAATACATTAGAAAAATAACTGAATAAAAGATTGTGCTTCACTGACCAAATAACAACCTAGCAAAAAAAAAAAAACTAGCTAATTCACCAACAAAAGAATTAATAGATTCTAACTGAAAATAATCTTAATTTATTCCAACAACTTCTAAAGCTTCCAAAGGCAAATTCTCAACAATTTTTTTAGGTTACACTTATGGTGGTTGTCCAGTTTTTAATTTTTGATTTTTAAATATCATTTTTAAAATAAAACATGTTCAGATGAAAAGGATATAAGTTGAGTTTTTAACTATTTTTAAAATTGTTTTCAGTCTTTAATCACACTACAAGAATAATGCAAGATTAGCGAGGAAAAAAAATCTCTATGCTAACTCGTCGCAAATTAACAAGGAAATGGCGACTGAAATTAAATCTCTTGTGAATATAAATATTTGGTTTAAATATCATTTTGGTCCCTATATTTTTTCGTGTTTTTTATTTTAGTCCCTGCCAACCTTTTTTTTTAAATTTAGTCCCGACTTTTTCAAATGTATGTTATTTTAGTACCTGACACTTTTGGTTTTAGTCCTTGCCAACTTTTCGTGTGTTTGGTTTTAGTCTCTGCCAACTTTTTTTTTTAAATTTAGTCCCCACTTTTTCAAATGTATGTTATTTTAGTCCCTGGAACTTTTGGTTTTAGTCCCTGCAAACTTTTCGTGTTTTTGGTTTTAGTCCCTGCCAACTTTTCGTGTTTCAGGTTTTAGTCCCTTGCAACTTTTTTTTTTAAATTTATTCCCCACTTTTTCAAACGTATGTTGTTTTAGTCTCTATCGTTAAAAGGGTTAATAGGATTGATGGCGTGGCAAACGTTTAATCCTGCTCGGATGATATCGAACCAAGATGGTATCGTGCTCGGATGTTGTTGAGCTCAGATTGTATCATGCTCGGATGGTATTGAGCTCAGATGGTATCCTGCTCGAATGAAACTCAGAATGATCCGACCAAGGTGAAGAGGTAGGCCAGAACATTCTAAGTTTCATCCGAGCAGGGTACAATCTGAGCTCAATGCCATCCAAGAAGGATATCATCCGGGAAGGATACCATCCGAGCAGGAAAAATGAGGGTTAATGTCAACGCTGGTAAGAGAGAAGGATACCATCCAAGTAGGACTAAACGTTTGTCACGTTATCAATACCGTTAACCCTTTTAACGACAGGGACTAAAATAACATACATTTGAAAAAGTGGGGACTAAATTTAAAAAAAAAGTTGGCAGGGACTAAAACAAAAAAACACGAAAAATGTAGGGACCAAAATGATATTTAAGCCTAAATATTTTTTTATATTATTTTATATTAAATTTAGTTTCTAAAGTAATATATATGATAAATAAATAATAACAATTGTATTATTTATATAAATTGATATAAATAGTTGAAAATGTTAGACTTCAGGTTTATGAAATTACTTATTAGGTCTGTCAGGCCAATTTATTTAATAAATTAGTATATTAACTCGCGTAATATGGGAATAAAAAATATTTTTATGTAATTAAAATTAAATTTATAATAAATTAATACATTTTAAAATTAAAAAAATATTTAGAATAATTTTGGACAATTATTCAATAATAAATTATAATAATAAATTGTGTTTTACTATTGAAAACTAATTTACATTATTATTTGATAATAAATTATATTTAAATAAATAAAAATTATAATGATATGAATAAATAAATATTTATATTAAAAATAAAGGTTAGAATAGGAAATGATTGGATAAAATTTTGAATGTTAATGTTCTGGATCAGGTTTTAATCAGACTTAAAGTATAAAAATGAATATTGAGCTATCTCGGCCAGTAGACCAAGGCGACAGGATGAAACCGAGGATCAGCGAAAAGGCGTATGCTCCCCAAGGCTTGTTAGGCCTTGGAGTGGGAGATATCATGATTACTACATATAAATGGGATAAAAAATATAGCAATTAAGTAAAAATGCATATGGATAAACACGCTCAGGCATTACGCTTTGGATGTACGCCTTGACTAAAGACGCTCGCCCATGACGCCTTACTCCGACACCTCTGACGTCATTACACCTTTACTGTTCTGACTCCCATTCTAACTTGCTTAACACAACATTGACCAAGACTGTTCTTTTACCTCACACAACGACAGCTAGCCTACTGCTGCAATATCCAGCTGCCACAACGACGTGTCACTGTTCAGTGACAGCAACATGCATGGGACTTTACTTTTGACCAACACACAACCCAACACCCTCATAAGTCACCATCAGTCTTTAACTCCCTTGTCCCATACCATGTTGAATCCCTATAAAAGACTCATTCACGTAACATTAGAGGGATATAGAAGAAAAACAAGGAAAAACCATTGGACACCAAATAAGAAGTGCTTAACCCAGGCTCAAGGCTCTGTACATCCCATTCAACCCCTATGAAGATCCATGATGACCCATTTAATACTCAATATCTAATTTCTTATAACAATTAAATATAATATATAAATTATATTCTTTAAAAAAATAATTCAAATCAAATCAAATAACTATGTAAATCTATTCTGATTTATGGTGGTTGTAAATTTTCGACTTTTAATTTTTTAAAATTGTATATTTAATTTTTAGGGAAAAATATGTTTTTCGTCCTTATAGTTTCTGTAATACCTTAATTTTCTAGCTAAGAATCTAGTCCGTTGGAAACCAAATTCTTAACTTAGAATTTAAAGCGTAACATTTCGAATACCAACTTAATCATGAAATTGCAAGAAATCCAACGAAATTCCAACAATTCATTGAAGCATTCTAAATAATAAGCAAAGGTCCTATGATTATCAACAAGTTTATAAAACATAAGTTCATAAAGTCCATTAAGTAAAAAGGATATACAAGAGTCTCTAAGTAACTTCAAATTCTGACTAAGGCATATACATAATTACATAGAGTCCAACTTAGAACAAAACCAAAGAAACTAGAGTCTATCCCAAGCTCTTCACTTCCCGGTTTGGGAATCTGACAACGGAGTTACTTGCTCATCTAAACAAAATCCACATAACGCGTGGTGAGATAAAAATCTCAGTGAATATAACTCATATGCATGAATGCAAGGAATAGTTAGTTATATCGATACATATTCTATAAAAATTCAATACAATCATCACATGAATATTATGCAACATGATGCACTCACTGCTGTGCCCAGCAGACATGTCCTTATCACTTTCTAGAGTTAGACCTGAACTCAGACTACGGGAACCGGCTTTCCCGGGGACGAATCCCACCCAAACTGGGACGAAGCCATGTTTTCAACAGCATTAATCTTTTATTTTTACTCACGGCACGAAGCCGACTTGAAGTCACTTCAATTATACATAATCATGATAGGGTTACAATGCATTACTCTATACATAACGTTTACAATTGAATATCGCTATTCTCGACTATTTCGAAGTTTTCGATCCTACGAACGTAAGTCTCAATTTTTCAATTCGAACTCTAATCTAACCATTTCAATTCATGAACTAGCATCAAACAGGGAACTATAATCAATTTGGATATTTGTATGAGTTACGATCGAGGGAAATCGATAGTTTCGATAGTTTCGTAGGTTTCGATAGTTTCGATAACTTCGAAATTAAAGATTTCGACGCTCGATTTTATACTCATATACTCAATCTATCGATAATCAATCCAAACAACAAGAAATTATCAATTCAAACATCCAATATCCAGCATCAAGAAAGGGGAAGAGGAAGGGAATGGGAGCATCCATTGAGACCAATAGTCCTACTCTTAGAGTGAGTTATACTCACCAAATGTAGCAATTCAAGGAGGAAAGGAGGTTTGAGAATGATCCTCTTGTGTTCCCTTGACAGAAAATCCCTTCCTCAAGCTTCAATTGAAGTTTCTCTCTCTCTCTCTCTATTAGGTCGGAAAGGGGAAGGAAGAAATGAAATTCTGGTTTAATTTCGCACCAGCTATATATATATATATATATATATATCGTGCCGGTAATCGATTACCGATTTACTGTAATCGATTACCATAGGCTAAAAAGACACTAGGGAGCCCTTTCTGGTAATCTGGTAATCGATTACCACTCCTAGTAATCGATTACTAGGAACCCAGATTTCTCATAATCGATTACCAAAAATCCTGCTCTCAGGTAATCGATTACTAACAGAACAGCTCTCTGGTAATCGATTACCAACAAAACAACTCTCTGGTAATCGATTACTAACAGAACAGCTCTCTGGTAATCGATTACCAGGGACTTAAACTCCTAGAATTTTCTTATTTTAAGAATCCCAAACTTAGATTTTATTCCCTAATCCTTATTACTTCCAGTTCTCAACTAAACATACATAGATTACCCCTTTAAATCTTATAAGTTATAATAGCCTAATATGCGGGATGTTACATTCTACCCCCTTAATGCAATTTTGTCCCCAAAATTGATTGAAGATACAAAGGTAGAACATAATACCTCAAGAGAATAAGTGAGGATATTGACCCCGAATATCTTCTTCTTTTTCCCAGGTTGCTTCATCAGATGACAAGCCTTCCCATATGACCTTAACCAATGGAATTGTTTTATTCCTCAGGGTTTTGGCACTTCTACTTACAATCTGTGCAGGCTTGGAAGGAAGTGTGAGATTTTCCCTTAATTGTATTGATTCTGAGTTTAGAATATGATAAGGGTCAGGAATATACTTTCTCAGCTTAGACACATGAAAAACATCATGGATTCTGGACATATGGGGTGGAAGAGCAATCCTATAAGCAAGAGGGCCAACCCTCTGCAGGATCTGAAATGGACCAATATATCTAGGACTCAACTTTTTAATTTTCACAGATTTTCCAAGACCAGTGACAAGAGTTACTTTTAGAAAAACATGATTTCCCTCCTCAAACTCTAAATCCTTTCTTCTTTTATCAGCATAGCTTTTTTGCTGGCTTTGGGCATTTGCAAGATTTTTCCTAATTACTCTAATCTTTTCAGTGGTTTCCTGAACCAACTCTGGACCTAACAGAGCTTTCTCACCAACCTCATGCCAACAAACAGGAGATCTGCACCTCCTACCATACAGAGCCTCGTAAGGCGCCATACCTATACTACTATGGAAACTATTGTTGTAGGCAAACTCTATGAGAGGTAGGTACCTATCCCAACTGCCCGACTTCTCTAACACACAAGCTCTTAGCATATCCTCTAAGGTTTGGATGGTCCTCTCAGACTGACCATCAATCTGAGGATGGTAAGTGGTGCTAAACCTAAGTTTAGTCCCGAATGACTGCTGAAGTGCATTCCAGAACCTAGAGGTGAACCTAGGGTCCCTATCAGATATGATGCTAGAGGGAATGCCATGGAGCTTAACAATCTCCTTGACATATAAGTCAGCTAACTTCTTCAGAGGATAGGTATTCTTAACTGGAAGAAAATGGGTCGATTTAGTTAACCGATCCACAATGACCCAGATGGCATCAAAGCCAGCCTGGACTCGTGGCAATCCTGCCACGAAGTCCATAGCTATACTCTCCCACTTCCACTCAGGAATTTCTAGTGGCATAAGGGTTCCTGACGGCCTCTGATGTTCTATTTTAACTTGTTGACAGGTTAGACACTTTGAAACATGCTCAGCTATCTCCCTCTTCATCCCTTCCCACCAAAACATCTTCTTTAAATCCTGATACATCTTGGTAGTACCAGGATGTACAGAAAACTTGCCTCTGTGGGCCTCCTCTAAAACTAACTGCCTTACACTACCCCCCTTTGGGACACAAAATCTTCCTTGGAAAAGAATTGTCCCATCATCCGATCTAGAAAATCCTGACTGCCCAAGTCTGTTTTGAAGTTCTGGGTCCAAACCCTGAGCTTCCTTGATCCGAGCTTGAAGCTCACTAGTGATCTCTAGCCTGCACAACCTGATACTGCTTTCACTAACTTCAACACTAAGACTTAGATTCCTAAAATCCTCTAGGAGACTCATTTCATGTACCATCATGGATGATACATGAAGGGATTTCCTACTGAGAGCGTCGGCCACTACATTGGCCTTGCCCGGGTGATACTTCAACTCGAAATCATAATCCTTAAGAAATTCCATCTACCTTATTTGCCTCATGTTGAGTTGTTTTTTATCAAAGAGATATTTCAAACTCTTATGATCACTGAAGACCTCAAACCTCACACCAAACAGGTAATGCCTCCAAATTTTGAGGGCAAAAACCACAGCTGCTAATTCTAAATCATGGGTAGGATAATTTTCCTCATGAGCCTCAACTGTCTAGAGGCATAAGCCACTACTCTCCTTTCCTACATCAAAACACATCCTAAACCTTTACCTGACGCATCACTATACACTTCGAAGGGTTTAGACAAATCTGGCAACGCCAATACCAGAGTGGTGGTCAACTTATCCTTGAGTTCTAGAAAGCTCTGCTCACACTTCTTGTCCCATACAAAGACTTGACCCTTTCGAGTCAATCTTGTAAGGGGCAAAGCTAAACGGGAGAATCCATTAATGAATCTCCGATAGTAGCCGGCCAATCCTAGGAAACTCCTAATTTCCGTGACGGTCTTAGGTCTTTCCCACTCAAGAGCGGCTTCTACCTTACTAGGATCAACTGATACCCCTTCTCTAGAGACAACATGCCCTAGGAAATGGACTCGGTCCATCCAAAATTCACACTTCTCAGGATTAGCAAACAGTCTCTTTTCTCTCAGAATCTCTAAAACAATCCTAAGGTGATTCTCATGTTCTTCTAGACTACAAGAATAGATCAGGATGTCATCAATGAATACAACAACAAACTGATCCAAGAAGGGCCGGAAGATTCGATTCATGTAGTCCATGAATACAGTAGGAGCATTAGTAACACCAAATGGCATCACTAGATACTTATAGTGCCCATACCTAGTCCTAAAAGCTGTCTTAGGGATATCTTCTTTCTTAATCTTAATTTGGTGGTAACCCGACCTAAGATCTATCTTAGAAAACACTGAGGCACCCCTAAGTTGGTCTAGAAGGTCATCTATTCTAGGAAGTGGGTACTTGTTCTTAATGGTGACTTTATTCAATTGTCTATAATCTACACACAACCTCATACTCCCATTTTTCTTCTTTACTAACAACACTGGAGCTCCCCAGGGTGACACACTAGGCCTAATGAACCCTTTAGCTATAAGATCTTCTAGTTGGGTTTTAAGTTCATTTAGTTCTAGTGGAGACATTCTATATGGAGCTTTAGAAATGGGTCCTGCACCTGGTACTAAGTCTATGGTAAACTCTAACTCTCGGTCCGGTGGTAAGGTTAAAACTTCACTAGGAAAAACGTCTTGGAACTCCCTAACCGTAGCTACACTGCTTAAATCTACCTTAGATTCTAAAGTTGAGGAAAGTAGCAAAATAAAACATTCACTCCCATCACTGAGACATTGGTTAACTTGAGTGACACTAGACAAAAGCATAGGGGGTCTCTCCCTCGGAGGAGGACGAAAAGGGGGAAATATAACCTTTTTATTGAAACAGTCTGGTGTAACCTGATTGGAAGATAACCAGTTCATTCCCAAAATAATATCCATACCTCTCAAAGGTAGACAAATCAAATCAACTACAGAAATCCTACCCTGAATAACAATAGAACATTTAGAACACATTAGGGAAGTGGATAAAGCCTCTTTGGCTGGAGTGATTACATTAAGAACATAAGGTAAAGAATCCACAGACAATTTTAACTGATCAATACATTCAGAAGAAATGAAGGAATGGGTTGCCTCAGAATCAAACAATACAATCAAGGTCTTCTCTCCTAGGGTACACATACCTCGCAACAGATTATCTGCAAAAGCTGTTACTTGCCCATTGAGGGTGAAAACCCTTCCAGTGGTTTGAGGTTTTTGGGAATTCTTCAGTTTTGGACAGTCTCTCTTTATGTGACCCGGCTGCTTACAAGAGTAACACAAGTTCTTCCCCATCATACACTCCCCAGCATGCTCCTTTCCACACTTGTTGCACTTAGGTCCCCCTTGGCGTTGGGCTTGCTGAGTGGGCAAGACTGGTTTGCCTTGCCACTTAGGCTTGGAGCTCTTGCCCTGGAGGGGCACTTCGAACTTTCTTTTTCCCTTGTTTTCCATTGGTGTAGGCGATGGAGTAGTTCCCTTGAAATTTTTCTCTGCGATATAGCACTTACTAACCAACAACGAAAAGTCTCTGATCTCTAATGTCCCAATCCGGTCCAACAGTTCAGGTCTTAGTCCTCCCTCAAATTGAGCACACCTCCACTCCTCATCAGTCACAGCTTGAAGGTAACGAGAATACTTGGCTAGCTCCTCAAACTTTACCACGTATTGACCCACTGACATGTCTCCTTGTTTGAGTTGCTAAAATTCGGTCTCCTTTTGCCTCTTGATGGTAGCCGGAAAATATTTCCCCAAAAACAAGTTTTGAAATACCTCCCAAGTCATTGGTGCCTCTGACTCTGCAGCCCGAACCTTTGCAGTCTTCCACCAATCCTCAGCCTCTCCTCTCAACATATAGACTGCAAAACCCACCTTTGCTTCATCCGCGCATTTTATTACTTCAAAAATCCGATTCAAATCCCGAAGCCAGTTCGCCGCTATGTCAGGGTCATAGACTCCGTTGAACTGTGGAGGGGCGTGCTTCATAAACTCTGATAACCCCACAACAAAAGAATCCACAACAGGGGGTGGTGGTGGTGGTTCTGTGTATCTCCTAGCCATCTCTTGAAGCATGGCTGCATTAGTGGCAGCTTGCTCCCGAGCCGCTTCAGCTTGGACCCGATTCGCATTCATTTGTTCTCCCATCATTTGAGTCAGGGCTTGAAGGGCTGCCGCCACAGGATCCTGAGTAGGACCCTGAGAAGATGATGATGATGTTGAAGGAGGAGGAAAATTGACCCTTGGACGACCTCTCCTGCCGCCTGCCATGATTCCCTACATATCATCAAGCAAATTTCGAGGTGATCAGTCTCTCAATTCACAAAATAACACATATGGAATCATTAACAAACCACAGAATATCCTAATCTCACAGTCCAAAATGGATTGAACTGCTCTGATACCAAAATGTAATACCTTAATTTTCTAACTAAGAATCTAGTCCGTTGGAAACCAAATTCTTAACTTAGAATTTAAAGCGTAACATTTCGAATACCAACTTAATCATGAAATTGCAAGAAATCCAACGAAATTCCAACAATTCATTGAATCATTCTAAATAATAAGAAAAGGTCCTATGATTATCAACAAGTTTATAAAACATAAGTTCATAAAGTCCATTAAGTAAAAAGGATATACAAGAGTCTCTAAGTAATTTCAAATTTTGACTAAGGCATATACATAATTACATAGAGTCCAACTTAGAACAAAACCAAAGAAACTAGAGTCTATCCCAATCTCTTCACTTCCCGGTTTGGGAATCTGACAACGGAGTTACCTGCCCATCTAAAATAAATCCACATAACGCGTGGTGAGATAAAAATCTCAGTGAATATAACTCATATGCATGAATGCAAGGAATAGTTAGTTATATCGATACATATTCTATAAAAATTCAATACAATCATCACATGAATATTATGCAACATGATGCACTCACTGTTGTGCCCAGCAGACATGTCCTTATCACTTTCTAGAGTTAGACCTAAGCTCAGACTACGGAAACCGGCTTTCCCGGGGACGAATCCCACCCAAACTGGGCCGAAACCATGTTTTCAACAACATTAATCTTTTATTTTTACTCACGGCACGAAGCCGACTTGAAGTCACTTCAATTATACATAATCATGATAGGGTTACAATGCATTACTCTATACATAACGTTTACAATTGAATATCGCTATTCTCGACTATTTCGAAGTTTTCGATCCTACGAACGTAAGTCTCAATTTTTCAATTCGAACTCTAATCTAACCATTTCAATTCATGAACTAGCATCAAACAGGGAACTATAATCAATTTGGATATTTGTATGAGTTACGATCGAGGGAAATCGATAGTTTCGTAGGTTTCGATAGTTTCGATAACTTCGAAATTAAAGATTTCGACGCTCGATTTTATACTCATATACTCAATCTATCGATAATCAATCCAAACAACAAGAAATTATCAATTCAAACATCCAATATCCAACATCAAGAAAGGGGAAGAGGAAGGGAATGAGAGCATGCATTGAGACCAATAGTCCTACTCTTAGAGTGAGTTATACTCACCAAATGTAGCAATTCAAGGAGGAAAGGAGGTTTGAGAATGATCCTCTAGTGTTCCCTTGACCGAAAATCCCTTCCTCAAGCTTCAATTGAAGTTTCTCTCTCTAGGTTTTTTCTCTCTCTCTCTATTAGGTCGGAAAGGGGAAGGAAGAAATGAAATTCTAGTTTAATTTCGTACCAGCTATATATATATATATATCGTGCCGGTAATCGATTACCATAGGCTAAAATGACACTAGGGAGCCCTTTCTGGTAATCTAGTAATCGATTACCACTCCTGGTAATCGATTACTAGGAACCCAGATTTCTGGTAATCGATTACCAAAAATCCTGCTCTCAGGTAATCGATTACTAACAGAACAGCTCTCTGGTAATCGATTACGAACTCTTGGTAATCGATTACCAAGGACTTAAACTCCTAGAATTTACTTATTTTAAGAATCCCAAACTTAGATTTTATTCCCTAATCCTCATTACTTCCAGTTCTCAACTAAACATACACAGATTACCCCTTTAAATCTTATAAGCTATAATAGCCTAATATGCGGGATGTTACAGTTTCGGTCAACTTTAGTCTTCATCCCTATACTCCAAATCCCGTGTTTTTTTGTCTCTAAACTTTCTAAACCCCCAAACTATGTGGTCCCTGTTGTTAGTGAGATCTGTTAACTTGATGAGCTAGCTAACAAAAGTTACATGTTAGTCTTAATAGTGAGTTTCAAATAACTGACTCATCTAATTAACTTTTTTTTATTAATTTTTAATTATTAAAATAACCCTAATTACTAAATTAGGGTTTTCACCTCAGCAATTTTACCCGATAAAAAGCCTAATTTAATAATTAGGGTTATTTTAATAATTAACAAATTAATAAAAAAAATCAATTAGATGAGTCAGCTATCCGGGGCCCACTATTGAGGCTGACATGTAACTTTTATTACTCAGTTCATCAGAAAAACAGATCTCACTCACGACCAGAGACCATGGATTGAGAGTTTAGAAAGTTTAGGGACAAAAAATAAAAGATTTAAAGTACATGGACGAATACCAAAATTGACCGAAACTATAGGGACGAAAAACATATTTTCCCCTAATTTTTATAACTCAAAAGAAAAAATTTAAAACTTCTTTTTATAATTTTTAAATCAAACATTTTAAAAACCATAAAAATATATTTTTAATTTTTGATTTTAAATTATAAAATTTAATTTAAAATATTAAAAAAACCAAAAACCATACTCACCCCAATTCTGAATGAGCTGCTTTTAGTTATCGTTGAGCTTGGAGGGAGAACTGTGTGAACCATAGACCCAAGTGTGCCTCTGCCGCACTCACCAGCTCCGGCGCGACCTGTCCGCCACATCCAGTTTTTCCTCCATCGTAGCGAGGCATCACCCACAGCGTCATTTGTCGTTCACTCACAGCGTCGTCTTTCTATTCATCATCTCTCTTCTCACAACGCTGCCACGGTTCCTTGTCGGCCATAGCAGCGACGCCCCTTCTCAATGGTTGTGGTCGCGCCACCCTTCGTTATTAATTGCGCCTGTTTCCGATCCGTTGAAAGCAAGATTCAACCCTGGAGCATCATTTTGGTAGTTGTCAGTTTTGTGATAATTTGACAGTGTTGTGAGTTCCTTTAAGTATTTTGCTTTGTGTTTCTTGATTTACATTGTTTCCTTGATTTCCATGAATCCCTATTTTAATGACGCATTGTGTTTTGTTATTGTGAGCTTGTGCTTGGTTATTGTTTCCAATGATGGGTTGAGTAGATGAATAGTTATGAGGGCCCCAACGAGTCTAATCTCCCCTTTGTCTCTAAGCACTTCAATTTGAAGGAAGGAAATAAATTGGATGTGCAACTGGTTCTATGTATTTCATTTATTATTTTTCTTCTTTAAAATTTTTGATGTGATCTAATGTTTGGGTATATTTGTGTTTCCACGATGTTTTGTTATGAATTAAGTTGTGTTTCGGGGGCATCCTAGATCTTGCTTAATGACCACATCATCTGATATGAGTGTCCGTACACATGGATTATATGTCAATCCTTGCAGGACAGATCGGATCCAACCGAGCCGTTACTAACATGCAATTTGAATCAATTCTATTCCGGGAGCATCTTGGATCTGGTATGATACCCCTACACCATCCATCGGGGTTGTAGGCAGATATCTGGACGGGGCATAGAGCGACATCCTGGTCAGAATCTACATGTATACTGAACCTCCTCATTTACTACGTGACGTGTCACTGATAATACACCACAATGGAGCAGAATCCTCTCCATATCCAAGAAGACACTTGGCTTAACCACCCCACTATCTCATAGAAGCTTCTACAAGCTCTATAAATACACACATGCAACCTATTAACAGGTACACACTATCATTCCATATTTAGCCAATGTTATGTCAAATACAAACTGACTTCTGGGTTGAGTGTCTTCGCAGGCCCACCCAATCGCCGTTTCAAACACCTGGAGCGAAGCTTGGAGGATTAATGCTGAAGGGAAGCTTGTAGATCTAAAGGAGCTGATTCAGAGTGGGAGATTTCAAGTCTGTAGAACAATTGATGTCGTCTATGGAAACGTGTAAAGTACCACTCCCACCTCATTGTTGGTGGAATCATGTCTCACATATGAGCTTCAAGGGTATTTTACCATTCCTAAAAGTGTTAGTAGATTATATTGGTTGGTTTAAAGGATTATGGTTGATATTTTTCAAGTTGCTGGTGTTTTCAAGTTGATTGGAGATTTAGGGAGTTTCATTTTGAAGTGTTGTTGATTGTTTGAGTTGTTTGGAAGTTGTTTCCGTTGCATGCAATACTTTTGGGGGAAACAAGTAACCAAGCTCTTTTAGCTGAAAATTTTCTCCCAAAAACTTATTTTGGCCTTTTTCTGCGATTGGATCTACTCCTTTTAGTGGATTATTGTTTGATCACGTTTTTATGTGGATAATTGTTTGGGCTATGGCATCGCAATACCAACTTCTTGTATTTTTGGAGAAGATAAAAATAGGGAAAAAAGAATATGAATTTCATCTTCTGAATATTTGACGTTGTCAAATATGGATTTGTTATGTTGGAAGGAAAATACACAACAAAGGATGACTATCTTGATCACCCACAATTATTTTTCATAATATTTTGGCTACAGATGACTTTCTGTCCATTTTTTTTTAGATCAAATGTAATCAGAGTTGAGTTAATTCTCCGGATTCTTTTTATGGCTGAACTCTAGTGGCTCTTCTTCCGACTTGCATTTAATTGGATGCATTTACAGATTCTTCGCCGTCTAAGATGTTACGACACAAACCAGATATGACGCGATGGTTTCGACAACAACGTTTTGGGTGCACTTGATGGTGGAAGGAACCAGCCAGATAAATAATTTATGGCATGAAATTTTAAAGTGAAGGTTTTAGACTAAAAGTGAATGAAAGTATCAAATAATTCCCTGTTCAAATATCAGTAATTTTGGTCGTCTTAGGCCGCGTAGAAATGATACAGCTTTTAATCCGGATTCTAAGCCTTTGCCAGCCAATTCTGTGGCCACATTTAGTTGGTCCTTCGTCTTATCATCTTGGCCGGATGTATTTAGTACAATTCATCATCCGGGTTCATCAAACTTTTCTCACATTGCTCTTCATCCAGATTATTTCCCTAACCAGATAAAATCAAAGGTATTTCGTATTAAGAAGATCTCAATTGGAATATTTCTTTATCCGGATATACTATAGCCGACCTAACTCTCTTGGCCGGATGCGTTTGAATCCTACATATGATAGATTATTTTTCTAATTGGATGTAATTAGACGTAATTCTTCTTCGTAGTTTTTTTATTAGGATCTGTATCCTTTAGGAAGTTTGGTCTTTATTCGGATACAAAAGTTTGATCGGATACAAATCCATCATACAATTCCTCATCAAGATTATATTGACGGCTGGATTCAATTGGTTTTCACTGAAGACAGAGTTAAAAACTTCCTTATCTAATCAATTTCGAATAATTTCTTGTTCAAATATCAATGACTTCGGCCGACTTGAAGATGGCAACAAAAGTCTCAAAAAGCTTATTATTGGATCTGATCTTATCTGTTTCGTGGAAAATGTTTTATAAAAGCGCGTCTAGGCCACGAAAAATGTTTGTCTGAAGTCTTTATCTCTCTTGCTCCATTTAGATGCAGAAGTAATTGTTGAGTCTCAAAATATTATTAAGTGATTAATAATGTTTAAGTCTCATAATCCTAAGTTTTAATGAATAACAAATTTGGTTAAATATTCTGAGAAATAGTACAAATTCTCTTAAGGGTATTTTCTATGTTTCAACAACTCTCTGAAGGAGCAACCCTCTGAAGTGGTGCAACCTTCTAAAGGAGAAGAACCTGCTGAAGTTATTCAACCCTCTGAAGAGATGTACTATCTGAAGCATGGAGACCTGCTGAAGACTTCCTACGTGGCATTTGTCTAAAGTCAGAAGGCTTTCTGCTCAAGACTTAAATGCATCCTCAACGTTTTCTGCAAGCTTGTCTCTTTTAAGGAAAGATCACAGAGACCCTTTGAACGTTTTGAATCATTTTACCCGAAAGGGAAACATCTGTATCATAGTACCTGCAAACGTGTCAGAACTGAATCAATGTCTGCACACCTGCACCGCTCAAATTAGAAGCTATCAGAAGATTGTCTCACAACGGTTCTCATAGCATTTAATTCCATCTCTCAATGGTGGTTTCAGCAATCTTCAACGGACTTAATTTGGTTCCTATATATAGCTTCGTGAAGAACTTCAAATAGAGAGAGAGAGAAGACTTCGTATCAAGCCAAAACGCTGTCAAATTCTAAGCTGCATACTCTCTGTTTTATTTTACAACAAAATTCCTTTATTCCTGAGTCATACTCAGTTATCTTGTACAAGTTAATTCCATTTTAAGTTAGGAACTTGTTTTAGTTCAGTAACTTAAACAAATCTCTTTGTAAACATTTTTAAGTGTCTGAGAGCCTGGAAAGACTTGGTGGAAGAAAGAATACTTGTTGATTGAGCCTGGAGAGGCTTGGTGTTTAAACAATACTTGGTTTAAGAGCCTGGAGAAGCTTGACTGTAAAACAATACTTGGTGTATAGAGCCTGAAGAGGTTTGACTGTAAAAGAATACTTGTAATCTCTGAGATTAGTGGAAAATCCATAACTGTTTGGCTTTGGGATTGGACGTAACTCACAGTGGAAGTGAGTGAACTAGTACAAATCTTTGGCTAAGTCTTCTCTTACCCTTATCTCTTTATATTTGATTTATACTAACTTAGAGGGTTCTGAGTATACTGTTTTATAACGTTGAAACTGAAAATCAAACTAAACTTATTGAAAAACAAGTTTGCAAAACTGTTTTATTGGACCTGCTGAAGTTACTTCAGCAAGTACTAAATTTCTAGTTTCAGCATGTTCCTCAAATATCTTTGTTAAAAGTTTTGCTTGATAAAGGTTTTCACAAATCAGTTTGAAAATTATAAAACCCTATTCAACCCCCTTCTAGTGTTTCCTGTGTTTTCTACAGTTGGTATTAGAGCTCAACCTCAGGTTGAGCATCTAACAGTGCTAAGGAAGAAGATCCTAGATGGAAACCTCAACAAGCTATGGTCTCTACATCTCTGAAGGAGCATCTGTAACCATGCCTCCAATTTTCAACAGAAATAATTATCTTTACTGGAGAGAACACATGAAGTTGTTCATTGGAGCCACAGTCTGGATCTCTGGGATATAATTGCTGATGGTGATTATATTCCTATGAGAAATGGAGTACCTATTTCTAAAGCTGAGTGGTCCTATGAGCAAAAAGCTAAAGTTCAACTTAATGCTTAAGCCAAACTCTACTTGATCTGTTCTCTGAATAAGACTGAGTATGAGAAGGTTCAAGGATGCAACTTTGCTAAGGAAATATGGGACTTGGTGGCTTCATCTATTCATGAAGATGCTATGGAAAACAACTCTGATCAATCATATCTAGAAGATTCTACCTCAGAAGATGAAGATGACTCATCTGAAGAGACGAACCTGTCCTTTATGGTAAATCAACTCTCTTCAGAGGGTACAAATTCCAAGGTAATATCTCTAACTCTTCAAGATGAATATGATGATTTGGTAGAAAGTTCCAAACAACTTTTCATAAAGTATAAGAAACTCTCAAATGCATACAATGTTGTGTGCAATAAAAACAAAGATCTTGAAAAAGAGAATCTTATACTTAATGAAAAGCTTTAGGAAGATGAGAATAGTAATTCCAAGAATCTATTTGAAGAAAATCAAAGTCTTTAAAGACAAATTAAGGAACTTACTATAGACCTATCGAAATTTGTAGAAGGAACTAATAATCTTAATAGATTATTAGGAATTCAAAGAAGTTTCAAAGACAGAAGAGGCTTGGGTTTCTCTGGCAAATCATCAAAATCATCAAAGTCTGATTTTTCAAAAAAGGCTAAAAAGAAGGTAGATAGGTGCATTTACTTTGATAAACCTGGACAACATTGTCTAAGTGTAAACAAAAAGAAAAATCCACACCCAAAACTAACCCAAGTGGACCCCAAGAATGTATAGGTACCAAAGATCTCTATTGTTTCACTTGCAGATGTCTTAGATAAATCTAAGAAGACACCCAGAATTACAACAGAGGAATGGATGCGTGGAACCCTTGATGGAAGAAAGATGTATGTGCCAAGATCTAAAGACAGGAGCTGCTGAAATAGTCTTTATCAATAAAACAATGTTGAGTCTTAGGAA
The DNA here is from genome assembly GCA_026901365.1 of Sesbania bispinosa. NCBI lineage: Eukaryota > Viridiplantae > Streptophyta > Magnoliopsida > Fabales > Fabaceae > Sesbania > Sesbania bispinosa. The sequence continues at coordinate 162,934 of QLOH01000783.1, read as the reverse complement.
ATATAGCTTACTTGATCAATCACTGAGAAATCCTTTTTGGTAACACTTTTTATTGCTGCATATATATCTGAGAATACATGCATTATCTGGAAAAAAAATTGATATTTGAATTGTGTGAACTTTCTGAAATATATGAACTCTCTGAGGTTTGCACTTGCTGATATATATGTACCTGCTGAATTATATGCTCTTGCTGAAATATTTGAACTTGCTGAACACAATACTCTCTGATGTGTCACTTGATGACGTGGCTATCTGAGACGGTTGGCCTTTCACCTGTCCTCTGATGTTTGCACAACGCAAGACTCCCTATGTCTGCGCAACCAGTAACTGTCGTCATTAATGTTGAGTCTATGCCTATATATAGAGCGCGTTAGAAGCTCTCAGTTACTCTCTCTTTGCTCCCACTCTCTTATCTTCCAGAAGCTCTCAGTTTTTCACAAGTTCTTCATTTCATATCAAGCCCTAATTTTCTCCTAAGTGTTCTGCAACTGAAATGGCACCTAAGAAAGGAGAAGTTGCTGCTAAGGCTGATGGGAAGATCGTTCCTACTAGATGTGTGAAGTTTGACAATCTTGCTGAGCACGGTCATGATCTTGCTGGATACTTCGAAGCTGCTGGATGGAAACCTTTCTTTGAGACTGTATACAGTGCTTGGCATGAGGAAAGTGTCTATGAGTTCTGGAGAACTGCAAGAGAAGTAAAAGGAAACATAAAAATATTTCTTAAGGCAACTGTGATGGGTCAAGATGTTATTGTTGATACCTCAGTCTTGGAGACTGTAACAAACGTCAAGGTTGAAGGAGCTCGGTACGTTCCTGATTAGGAATCATACAATGGAGGACCAAGAATGTACAACAAGATGTTTTTTGGTTCAGAAACTCCCTCCAATATGAATGGAACTGGGTTGCTGCAAACTCTCAGGTTGCTGCTTGTTGTACTTGGTTGTTGTGTGCTGCCAAAAGGAGGAGGTAAAAATCATGTTTCAAAACTTGAAAGGTTCTGTCTTATTCACCTACTGCAGAAAAAGAAGATAAACATGCCATGGATCATTCTCTACAGCATGATCAGAAGGTCAAATGACTCTGCTGCAAATTTTCCTAACAACACTCTTATAATGAAGATTTTGCTTCACCACAAGCTACCAGTGGAGAAGAAGTTTGATCATAAACCTCCAACCTTCTTCACTGCTACCACCATTAAACAGATGGGGATTGATATCAAGAAGCCTGCCTCTGATCCATCTGTTAAGAAAACCCTTGCTGCTGAGAAGGGTTTTGCTGCTGGAAGATCTGTGATTGAGATCTTAGAAGAAGAATTACAAGGGGATGCTAGGAAGGAAGAGTTCCAACCAGCTGCTGAAACCCCTTAGAAGAAAGTGGTGAAGAGAAAAAGAACTAAGGTATCTCAGAAAACTCTTACACATGCTGATTTGGAAAGAGTAAGAGAGGTTTAAGCTTCTTTTCAGAAGCAACACCATCTGAAAAGGTGGCTGATGTAACACCACTGCAACCTTCTGAACCTGTTCAGAAGGTTCTCAATGAACCCACTGAAGTTGTGGGTCAGGCTGCTGAAGTGACTGTTACTGAAGTCACTGAGCCTACCTTAACCCCTAAGGGACAGGCTGTGATGGTTGATGCTCCCAGTGGCAGTTCATTTGAGAAGCCACTCATTGTGATGCCTCTTGCAACAAGTCACCTAGATCATGAGCTATAAGAAGTTGTTGCACTAGAAAATGCCCTAGAGGAAGAAGAGGCTAGAAAAGCCAAAGAGCAGGAGGATAATGACAGGGATATTGCTATTGCTGCACAACAAGCAATACTTGAGGATGAGAAGCTTGAAAAATTCTCAGTCCCCAAGAGGAAGAGGCTCTCCAAGGTTGCATGGATGAAGAATAGAAGGCTGCTATCTCCTGTGAGAGGGGAAGCTCCAACACAAATGATTACAAGGAGCAGATCTATCCCAAAGAATGATGCTGAAATCTTTCAGCAAGCAGTTAAGCAAATAAGGTCTCAGAAGGCATTGGAGATAAAGAAGTTGAAGCTTAAAAGACAATCTGTCAAGCCTGTTGCTGAGTATGTACCTTATAATCCTCATGTGAATCCCATAACTGAAACTATTTGCTACAAGAGGAAGATGCAGGAAATAAGTAAAATGCCTATTGAAGTAGAGGAACCTTACAAGAAAATCAAGGTCAATTTTGGGAACCTTGATCCCATTGACTTGGAAGATGATCTGAGTCCATCTAAGGCACCAGTAAAGGTTCTTGGACCTACAGTGATTGTTGAAAAGATTCCCGAACCTGTTGCTGAAAGGGTTAGTGAACCCGATGCTGTTGAAAAGGTTGTTGAACCAATACTTGTTAAACCTATACCTGCTGAACTAGTTGCTACTGCATCTGTTGATGTTTCTGTTCCACCTTCACCCCCACCTTCAACATCTTTTGAAGAGGAACAAGTAGATGAAAGAGTTTCTTCTGAGCATGCCATTGCTCCAGTTCTATCCGGATCAATTGATTGAGAAACTAAAGGAAGCTATGTTTGCATTTAATCATTGGCTGAAAACATTTAATGTGTTACCAGACATTGAAAATTCTAAGTGTACCTGATTGATTGTTGAATAACCCCATATTTATTGCTCTGCTGTACATTTATTAATTCAGAATGTTCCGAAAACCCTTTTGATTGATGACAAAAGGGGGAGTAATAAACTAACAAAATCTGAAGTTTAAGTGTTTTTCAGAGATAAAATTTTATGCTCATGGGGAGTAAGCATTCTGCTCAAGTATCTGATTAAGGGGGAGAGTTTCTTTGAACTTAAATTCTATTTAAATTCCCTTTAGATATTTGAAAGTTTAAGCAAATTTGTCATAATTAAAAAGGGGGAGAATGTTGAGTCTCAAAATATTATTAAGTGATTAATAATGTTTAAGTCTCATAATCCTAAGTTTTAATGAATAACAAATTTGGTTAAATATTCTGAGAAATAGTACAAATTCTCTTAAGGGTATTTTCTATGTTTCAGCAACTCTCTGAAGGAGCAACCCTCTGAAGTGGTGCAACCTTCTAAAGGAGAAGAACCTGCTGAAGTTATTCAACCCTCTGAAGAGATGTACTATCTGAAGCATGAAGACCTGCTGAAGACTTCCTACGTGGCATTTGTCTAAAGTTAGAAGGCTTTCTGCTCAAGACTTAAATGCATCCTCAACGTTTTCTGCAAGCTTGTCTCTTTTAAGGAAAGATCACAGAGACCCTTTGAACGTTTTGAATCATTTTACCCGAAAGGGAAACATCTGTATCATAGTACCTGCAAACGTGTCAGAACTGAATCAATGTCTGCACACCTGCACCGCTTAAATCAGAAGCTATCAGAAGATTGTCTCACAACGGTTCTCATAGCATTTAATGCCATCTCTCAACGGTGGTTTCAGCAATCTTCAACGGACTTAATTCGGTTCCTATATATAGCTTCGTGAAGAACTTCAAATAGAGAGAGAAGACTTCGTATCAAGCCAAAACGCTATCAAATTCTACGTTGCATACTCTCTGTTTTATTGTACAACAAAATTCATTTATCCTGAGTCATACTTAGTTATCTTGTACAAGTTAATTCCAATTTAAGTTAGGAACTTGTTTTAGTTCAGTAACTTAAACAAATCTCTTTGTAAACACTTTTAAGTGTCTAAGAGCCTAAAGAGGCTTGGTGGAAGAAAGAATACTTGTCGATTGAGCCTGGAGAGGCTTGGTGTTTAAACAATACTTGGTTTAAGAGCCTGGAGAGGCTTGACTGTAAAATAATACTTGGTGTATAGAGCCTGAAGAGGTTTGACTGTAAAAGAATACTTGTAATCTCTAAGATTAGTGGAAAATCCATAGTTGTTTGGCTTTGGGACTGGACGTAGCTCACAGTGGAAGTGAGTGAACCAGTATAAATCTTTGACTAAGTATTCTCTTACCCTTATCTCTTTATGTTTGATTTATACTAACTTGGAGGGTTCTGAGTATACTGTTTTATAACGTTGAATCTAAAAATCAAACTAAACTTATTGAAAAACAAGTTTGCAAAATTGTTTTATTGGACCTGCTGAAGTTACTTCAGCAAGTACTATACTTCCAGTTTCAGCAAGTTGCTCAAATATCTTTGTTAAAAGTTCTACTTGTTAAAGGTTTTCAAAAATCAGTTTGAAAATTATAAAACATTATTCAACCCCCCTTATAGTGTTTCTTGTGGTTTCTACAGTAATCTGTTTTAACCGCGTAAGAAGTTATTCGGGTTTACAATGATTATTTCTCATCCGGATTTGGAATCTTCAGCAGAGATGCAGAATGTGTTGGCCAGATTCTTTATATCCCTAGACCGGATACGGCAGCTCACCGGATACAATCCGGATTTAACAATAAAAATTCATTATTTCTCTTGCTCACACAAAACAAGGATGTTTTTTTAGAAGTTTCTTGTGTGATAATTTTTCATCCGAATTTGTAAGTTTTGGCATATTTTGTTGGTGATTTATTTTATATTAATCGAATGTTGAAGATAATGGAAGAAGATTTTGTTGGTGAAAGAAGACCTTGTCGGCGACCTTAAGTGTTAGAGAAAGTAGGTTACAAAAGTTGAACTCTTAAAACTTAAGAAGTTGCATGAAACTTTTAAGTTATTTTAAAGGTAATAGGCTCACGGCGGCAACCTTAAATACTTGAAAGGATAAAATTATTGCAAGAAAAATAAACTTGTTTAAGGATTCATCCTTATAAGTTGAAAGACTTGATGATGATAAACTTGTTAAAGGGTTCATCCTTACAGGTTGAAAGACTTGATAAAAATAAACTTGTTAAAGGACATTTTGGTCCTTGTGAGTTGAAAGACTTTATGAAGAAAAACTTGTTAAAGGACATTTTGGTCCTTGTAGATTGAAAGGATAATAAATATATGGCACTTCAAAGAAGACATTGAAAAAAACAGCTCAGATCGTTTATTACCTCGACCTAGACTATAAAAGCTTGGAATCCGATCTGGCGACCCATTTAGATAATAAAGCACACGAAGTCGAGCAAATAAAGATAAAGGTAAAGCACAAAGAGAAACTCGAATGAAAGAAGATTGATAGAAAGGTCAAAGTCGTTACAAAAAGTTTAAGCAAAAAAAGACAAAAAAACAAATTCTAATCTATGTGAATGGTTCGATCATAGGATTGCACTTCCGGGTCAGCTTGAGTCGGCTGCTACACTTGAGAAGGAGTCTGACCCGCATTCTCTTGAACTAAACTAGTTTGGGGAAAACATGAATCTCCGGTCCCTTCAACATTGTCTTTTCTTGGGATCAAAGGATCATTCGGAGAATCTTCCATGATCACCACGTTGACAACATAAACATAAGGATCAAATCCCTCCCCTATTAACCCTAGATTCAAAACCTTGAGCTGCATAATAGTATTTAGGAAAATAGCATTGCCGAGCTGGGTAAGAGTTGCGTCTTTTTCAGCAATAGCTACATCCTTTTGTGATATAACCTCACCCTTTTCAGCAATCACATTATTGGCCAACTCTAGATCGGCCTTGCGCTCTTCAGCAGCAGCTTTGGCTTGATCAGCCTCGGTCTTTGTCTCAAGATACCGGTCCTCAACATCTTTAAGTTGCAGCTTCACCACATCCAATTTTACTCGAAGTTGATCTTTTTCTTTATCTGCCAAAGCCTTAAAATGATTTTCATCCTTCAGATTTTTTCTCACTGCCTTAGGATCTTTTAAAGTAAGTTCTAATGTATCATTAGTGATATGTACGAGATACGCTCGATTAAGGTATATGTTACGTACCAGCTAAGCTCGTATTTTCTCCAAACAAGTCGGCCAGAATGAGCTCGGATCAATACCAATCAGAAGTATCACAACAGAAACGATTAAGCTACTTCACCGTATGACACTTCGTAACTTGGGAGGCTTATGTTACGTACCTGCTAAGATCGGCCAGGGTAAGCTCAGCCAGGGTAAGATCGGAGAGGTAGATCCGACACACCTAACAGGACCCCCGGCTTGACTAAGGGAGGAAATCAGACAGACAAGGAAAGAGTTGATATTAAGCAACCTAACAGCAGAATCAACGCATGTTGTCCCCCAATCAGCAAATCATGCCATATATAGAAGATACCCCCAACACCTATAAAAGGAGGGGCATGGGCAGCATCAAACACACACGAGCTTCTTCACTTAGCCTAGTTGTACCCCCATGAGTAGAATTTAGGCTTTGTAAGAACATTTGGCCCCCACCGTGGGGCTTTGGTAAAACTCTCCCAGAGTACCACAAGAATCTCCACAAGATGGTAAAAACAAGGTCTAACGCCAACGAAGATGGACCGACATTGCAGGAGCTTGCTCAACAGCTCGAACAACTCAGACAAGAGAACCAAAGGGTTTTGGAAGAAAACAGAGTGATGCGAGAACAACTGAATGATACGCGAGACTCTCGGGAAGAGGAGGGAGACGCATATTCTTTAGGGACTCGAACTCCCTCAGAACGTTCAAGACCCCAGGTTCATGAGAATAATCATACTGATTCACGTTTTCATCCTTTTACTGACTATATAATGTTTGTTCCTTTACCAAGATATTTTAAATTCCATGACCTGCCTGTCTACGATGGAACAACTGATCCGAATTCACATCTTACTAGATTTCATACAATAATGCTCACAACAGGTGCTACTGATCCTGTTTTATGTAAGATTTTTCCAGGGACTTTGACAGGGCCCACACTACAATGGTACTCAACTCTGACTCATGGATCAATTAAAGATTTTGAGAAGTTCAGCACTGCCTTTAAGAACCAATTCTCATCAAGCTGTCCTTTCAAGAAAACAGAAGACAGTCTGTTTAGCATACTTCAAGGTGACGATGAACCACTTAAAGATTACATCAATCGCTTTAACAAAGAAGTTATGCAAGTAAAAGAGCTCGATCCTAAGATACATCTCAGGACGATCATCAACGGAGTAAAAGAAGGCCAGTTCACAGACGAGTTAGCCAAGTCAAAACCAATCGACATAGCCGACTTCAGACGCAAAGCCTCAGGTCAAATAGATGCGGAGGAAGTAGCCATAGCCAAAAGACGACTCAGAGCCATGCTAACAAAACCATTAGAAAAGGACGGTTCCTCTCGACACAATAGTCAACAGAATAACAAAGGGAACTACAACTTCAAGAACCACCCAGGAAAGAAAAATGGAAGATCGGCTAGACCGCCCCGACCAGCCCCAATTTTTGATCACTTCACTCCTCTAAATGCTGGAAGGAGCCAAATCTTGCGCGAGGTATATAATTCAAGAATCATCGAACTTCCCCCACCCCCTAAGGACACCCCTGAGGGGGTTGATCGGACAAAAAGGTGTGATTTTCATCGCGCATTTGGGCATAATACTGATGACTGCTGGACTTTGAAAAATCAAATCGAACAACTCATCAGACTTGGTCACCTCGGGAGATATGTGTACGATGGCAGGCAGAAAAATAAAAAAGAAGCAGCTCGGGTAGATTATGATTGTAGTAGAAATAGGGACGAATCCCCAGAAAGGAATCCCGGTCCAAACACACCTAGGAGAAGAGCTGGATCCATTCACACCATTTCAGGAGGATTCGCGGGAGGTGGACCTACCTCCTCTTCCAGAAAAAGACACCTTAGAACAATTTGTTCAGTAAATAAATTGGAACAGAAGCAATCAGATAAATCTCATCCTGTCATTTCTTTCTCTGACAGGGACTTTGCAAGTTTAAAGGACATGAATCAGGACGATCCAATGGTAGTCCGGATAAACATTGAAGGTTGCTCGGTCAGAAGAGTCTTGATAGACCAAGGAAGCTCTGCTGACGTCCTATTCTGGAAGACTTACGAGGATCTTTCCCTCCCAACAGATACTATTCATCCTTTTGATGGAAGCCTGGTAGGATTCGCGGGAGAACAGGTAGAGGTAAGAGGTTATGTAAACCTTAGAACGACCTTTGGGTCTGATGGGATTTACAAAACCGTAGACGTAAAATATCTACTTGTAAATGCTCTTACTTCTTATAATATTATTATTGGGAGACCCACCTTAAATGCTTTGGGAGCAATCGTTTCAACTCCCCATTTAACTATGAAATTTCCTGTTGATGACCAAAAAATAGGAATTATGAGAGCCGAACAGGACGAAGCTCGGCGTTACTATGTAAAAAGCCTGGAAACAAGGAGATCTTCCAACAAAGATTCTGGAACTGAACTCAGGATACACTCTACCGAGCTAGACCCAAGAATCGACTTCTCGGATAGAAGACCTCAACCTACTGAGGAGCTAAAGATTGTCCAAATCGGCGACAAACCAGATAAAACAACTCAGATTGGGACAAGCCTTTCACCCAAGGAGGAACACCAGGTAATACAAATCCTAAAAGAAAATTCTGACTTATTTGCCTGGACTCCTGCAGACATGCCAGGGGTCGACCCAGATTTTGTATGTCACAAGCTAATGATCGATCCAAAGATCAAACCCATCTCCCAAAGGAAACGAAGACTAGGTGAGGAGCGCAGAAATGCAGCACTAACAGAATCAAAGAAACTGTTAGAAGTTGGTTTCATCAGGGAGATTGAATATACCACATGGCTTGCGAATGTCGTCATGGTCAAAAAATCCAATGGGAAGTGGAGGATGTGCACTGACTTCACCGACCTGAACAAAGCATGCCCTAAGGACGCCTATCCGCTCCCCAGCGTGGACCATCTAGTTGACAGAGCCTCTGGTTACAAATATCTCAGCATTATGGATGCTTACTCGGGTTACAATCAGATCAGAATGAGCCCGGTGGATGAAGACAAAACAGCTTTTATCATAGATATGGCCAACTACTGCTACAAAGTTATGCCCTTTGGATTAAAAAATGCTAGGGCAACATATCAAAGACTGGTGGACAAGGTATTTGCGGAGCAGATTGGGCGCAATATAGAAGTCTACATCGACGACATGGTGGTCAAGACTCCAACGGACATAAAACATATTGATGATCTCCAAGAAATTTTCAACCAGCTCAGGAAATACCTTGGCTTCAGACAACACTTCAGTCTTCATACATCACTTCAGTCTTCAGACAACACTTCAATATTCAAACAATATATAGTGCTTCAGAACGCCTTGAGCTTCTTTAGATAGGGCTTCCTTCAGAACCTTGACGTATTTCAGACAACTCTTGAATATGACTATTTTTACGTATCTGAAATAATAGAACATTCATCAGTAAATCTGTGAAGTCTAAAGAAGTTTATCTTAGGCTTGTACTCATCAAAATGTTATACCAAATTCTTACCGTAGGGGTGTCTAAGACTTTCAAAGTCTTTGAGACTTAACATTACTTGCCTTTCACAAAGATCGTTAATGTCTCTATCCTCTTTTGGGACACTCTTAAGCTCTTTCACTTTATTATGGTTACCAAATTCATGTAATCTTATTTTTCTTTATTTATTTATTACTAAAAAATTCCTTTTACTTGAATAATACTAAGGAAAAAGTTAGTTAATGAGGTTTTTTCATATTAAATCATCTATAAGATTGTATTGGAAATGTGATTTTGATTTTTTTTTTTTGGTCCAAAATGTGATTTTGATTTGAGAAATTCTACTTGTACAACAATATTTGTACAACATTGCATACAACTAAGAGAGAGATAGGAATAGAAGAGAGAAGTCTGTGAGGTGTGATAGGTGATGTGATGGAGAGAGATAGAAATAAAAAATGCGTTGTATGAGTTGTTGTATAAATTACACAACTCTTTTGATTTTGCGAGGGTTGAGCTTTTCTTTTTGATTTGTGGAGGAAAGAAGAAGAAAGTCGATTTGAAACTTGAGTGGACACAGTCAAAATCATGGTCATGCGATGATGAAACTCATGAAGCCGTAATCCCTATTCACAAACAAAGTCCACACAAGCCAAAATAAAAGTGGGGAAAGAGTCCAAGAATGTCTCATTACTAACTTTAGAGTTTTTTTTATACTATTTGCAATTTCTAAAGCTTTAAGGACGATTTAGCAAATTTTATTACAGTAAAAAAATGACTTTCTCAAGTCATCTGGATGGACTAGTCTAGCATGTGAAACACCTATTGAGAAGATCCACCTTAACCTTCATCAAATTATTAAACTTATAATAAATGAGATTACATATCATATTAATATTAATGCAGATTAATGATATTATATAAAAAATATTATGAAATAGAATATAATATCTGTCCATCACAGAGGTTAAATACTAATTCTTATACATATGCTCATTTCCTTGCTATTGTGCAACTCGTCGATAGAATGGCGTATTTTTCAGCCAAGCCACAACTTGGTGTTTTCCAGCAAACTATCACTTCCTTTCGACTCTACATTTCTTAGCCAAGTGATGTATTTTTCCTTTTGTTTTCACTATCCCACAAGTTTAATTTTTCAATTCTCCTTTTCTTTGTCATTTTTTAATTATGGTTCTATTTTTTGTGTCCCTAATTTGAGATTTTGAGTTGAGTATTAGTCTATATTTTTATTGCCTCTTAAATGAGCTATACTCTTATTTTTTGTCATTTGGCTCCCAAAGACCCAAATTCATTCATTGTTTTTATTATTTATTATAAACTTGTCATGAATTTTGAGTAGAATAGCTAGGTTAAACCACAGTTTGGTAGAAACCTAAAGTCTGATTTTTCATCATGGTTATGTTGAAAATTTTCGTGGCTATGTTGAAATCCCCTTCACTATCTACTTGCTGTATGTTGAAGAAAAATGTGTCAATTTTGAAAATTTTAATGGTCCTCAAAGCTACAGACTTGTAGTGCTGGCAAAGTCGATTGGATCCAAAGAAAAGAAATAGAAGAACAAACAAAGGCAAAAATAGCAAAAATTTCAATTTTCATTGTGAGTAGATTAGTGTTTGTATTAAGTTGGTTATAATGAAGGTTATTTAGTTTTAGTTAATTATGAATTTATTTGTAATGTTTTACATATTTGAGCGAGCATACCTTAATTTTATTTTAGTGTTTATGTATTTAAGCATTGCAAAATCACTCTTAGGATTATATCCCTATTACGTAAGTGTCATTTGGCTGCCTTTATATAGCACAAAAAAAAATCTCTATAGACTTTGCAATGCCTTTATAATATCTGCAAATATTCAAAAGTGTAAGCCTCACAATATTGACCATGTTATCACCTCTGTAACTAAGATTTACATGGTATAAAATATAAATTATCTTGAAAATAAAACTTGTAGCAAATAGTTAAGTCAACGGAATTGTATGGTCACCAATTGCAGAAAACAATTTCAGGGCATAATCATGCTATCAAATGTTAAACTTAATCCTCCTTTCCCCGGTGAATTTCAACTAAATATCTATTTAAACGTTTGCCAAATGTCTTTGTAGAGAATGACTCAACAACATGCCTCCTAGCCTCTTTTCCCATTCTTTCTGCTCCCTGGGGATCATTTATGAGGTTAGCCATTGCTGAAGAAAACTCTTGTGGTGTAGGATTGCAAAGGAATCCTGTTACACCATTTTTTATCGACTCCACAGGGCCACCACTATTGCATGCAATAACTGGTTTATAAGCAGCCATTGCCTCCAAAGGAACAATGCCAAAGTGCTCATCCTGTATCAAAGATCTTTAAGTAATAAATCTCTTCATTCAATTTCTACCAATTTCAGGAATTATAATTATTAAGGATTCACATACCTTTGGCGTGTAAAGGACACATAGGCATTCTGAAAGAAGAGCATTCCTTTCAGCTGTAGAGCAAGATGTGATGAACCTTATTTGATTAGAGACCCCTTCCTTTTCAGCTAAATCTTTAAGTTCTTCTAAGTACTCAACATTCTCCTTCAATCGCTTATCAAAGCCACCTGGAAAAATTTATATAGATTTTGTACTCTCAAATTGCACACACACAAATGAAATAAATGAGTTAAGCATGGGTGGTTCAAACATAGGATTCAGCAATACTGCTAAGAGAATACATCTATAAATCAATGCAGACCTTCAAATATAACTAACGTAACACACCAAGTAGATAAAATTCAATAAATTTCTTAGTCTCAACTTTTTACAAGTCCAACCAACTCTTACCTATTTTAACTTTTAGATATTGATCATGATAATTTTTATGATATTTAAAGATCCTTAATAAAATATCATCAGCTTAAACCACATGGAAGTACATAGTTTCATGCACTTGATGGCCAATTGTTATCAGCAAATACTAGTGGATCACATACAGACAGCTTAGTGAAACATGTTTTAATCATATATTAACAAGTAATGAACTCCTTTTAGCAAGATTTGATCGAACCCACTTTCTTGTTAGATTAATAAATTTGTGCCATTTTGCATCAAAGTCTGGCTTAATATTATATGAAATAACAACAAAATTTTCATTGTAATATTATGTCATTCACTATCCTAGAGAAGTGTTGATGGCTCTAGTGATAACTAAACCCAATGGACTCATTATCATGTGGCCTACATTGCCTTGTGTAATATGAAGATCTAATTCTTTAACAAGATATCTTAATTTTGCTTCTTCGTAATAAGGTCAGTAACCTCATTATAATTATGCACTAAATATCTCATATGGCAGCATTGAACTTTCAAATTTAATAAATGAACTTTTATCACCAAATAATGGTGTTAATAAATACTCATTTATAGTTATGTAATTCTATAAGAAAATAAGCTTAATGCACCTTCCATTTCAATTATGAAAAGGTTCAACAGAAAAAACTATGACAAGTCCCAGCCAATGCACCTGGTTGAGAAATGATTGCACCAAAAAGTCACGAGATAATTTAACTAAAAACTGCATGATTGAGCATATTCTGCAGAACATCAAAGTCTTATGAAATGATAGAAAAGAGAATAGAAGAATTATGAAACTTTACTACAAACCAAATATAACTTTTGTTTAAGTTAATAGTTTACATCTTGAAGACAATGTTATAACAAACTCCAGTCTGAGGCACATACATCAAGGCAGATACTCACATGACAATTAATAATGCACATAAAATAACCATAATATCTATCAATCTATCGTCAGAAATACAAAGCCATATGCAAAATATGCTCACCTGCAACAATCAAAGAAGCATTAGCAATATCTTGATGCTTAAGAACTCTGTTGGGTGAGTAAAGCATAGAAAAAGCTGAAATTGCTAATTGTATGTTCTTCTTTCTTTCAAAACGGTTGATGGAAAGAAAATTCAGCCTGCAAAAGAAGAAAAAATACAGCGCAAAATTGTGATTCTACAAGTAAATGGTTATAAGAATAAGCTACATGCATAATCTTGGATAGTATCGACCACATATCTACATACATGTCTGTTGATAAAAATAAATATCTAAAAACATGTCATTTACTTAAAGGAAGTGGGTTCATTGAACTGATCCACATTAACTGCTGGGTATAGAACAGCTGGTCGAATTCCTTTAGAATCTAGATGCTTAAAAGTATTTGCAAAAGTAGATGCAGTGAAGTTGCTGTTTACAAGTATCAAATCAGCCAATCCTGCAATTTGGCAATGCTTAATAAGATACGTTATTCAGTATATACGTGAGAAGACGAGTTAAGAGAGAAAAAAAAAAAAACGTAAAGCCAGCACAAAGTCCAACCAGTTGTTATTTCTTCTACATAGTCTATTGGTTTCCTATACATCCTCCTAATGAAAGTTGAATGCTGAGCCAGCAACAAGTCTGGAAAATGACAGTAGAATACAACCTATCATGAAAATGAAACAACTAAGAATCACTGAAGATGTCACTATAATTTGCATATGATTTTCATTCATTTTTTTTGTACCTTTGTTGACCTTCTAAGTTTCAAAATGGGAATAACAACAGAGACCTGATCTGCCAGTATAACATCAAATGATGGCCACATGAAAAGCACACAGAAAGCAACAAAAAGGCACCGAAGGTATGCACACAATGCATGAAGACGGTAGAATATATGCCGGGGAAGAAAGGAGCCATAGACAGTAACTGGAAAGGTACCTGAAACAATTACAAGACAAACTATATCTTTATGGCAATGCAATTTCTTTATAAACAACACAAATGTGACACACATATATACACACACAAATACAGAGTGCGGTAGATTCACCAGCTATAGTTTCCTCAAAGCATCTATTTTTATCATGATGTGCAGTAAAAATATGAACTTTATGACCATGGGATGCAAGCTCAACAGCTGCATCAACGATTAATCTTTCAGCTCCACCTACAACACAATCACGAAGCAATGGGAATCAACTATATGTACTAAAGAAAAACATAGTAAAATATTATTTTATCCTACCAATTTTTTTTTAAAAAAATCTAATTAATGGAAATCGAACCCAAATTGTTGATTTTTATTTTAATAGAATAGAAAGCAAATGGGAACAACAATTATTACCTATGCCAAGATCTGGGTGAATTATAGCGATGTTCATCTTTGAGCTTGTTACCTCGGCCATGTTGAAAGTAAAGATTGGAAGTTTAAGATGAAAATAAGGAGGAACCTAGAAATCGATCACCAGAGGATGCCGGCAATTATGGGGTTGTGGCAGTGGCGTAATCCGAGCGGTAAAGGGTTTCTAGTTCTTGTTTCGGACCAGGGAAAACGTCGTCGTTCAGAACCTACTCGTAAAAAGTAGCCTGATGTTTAACTTTAACGGGAAATAGGAAATACCGTATACTAAAACAGTTTTTTAGATAAATTAAAATTTTAAAATATGGAATTGATTTTTTTTTTGGGTGCAAAACTGAAAATCATGCAAATTATGGAGATGTGGGTTATTGTTAGGGGTGGGCATGGTTCAGGTTTTTTAAAAAACCAAACCAAAATAAACCAATTTTGTGGACTAGTTTTTTTTTTACCAAACCAGTTTTTTTGGCAAAACGGTTCACCTTTTTTTGTGAAACCCGGTTTTTAATTCTGAACCAGCTTTGAAACTAGTTTAAAAACTGGTTTTGAGCTGATTTTTAAATTAGTTTTAAACCAGAAGCAGTTTACCTGTTTATAAATTAGTTTCAAAACCAGTCTTAATTTTAATTGGCTTTAAGCTGGAAAAAACAATATAAGCCAGCTTTGAAACTAGTTTAAAAACCAGTTTTGAGCTGGCTTTTAAACTATTTTTAAAACCAGAACCAGTTTACCGGTTTTTAAACTAGTTTCAAAACCAGTTTTAATTGGCTTTAAGCAGGAAAAAAACAATTTCAGCCAGCTTTAAACTGGTTTAGAATTGGAATAAAAACTGGTTTAATGGTCTTAACTGGTTTAAAACTAGTCTTGAACTGGTTTAATGATCTTAATTCATTTGAAAAAAAAACACTAAACTTAAAAAAAAAAAAACAAAAAAGAGAGAACATCAGCTTTTAGGAGCTTTCTAATTTCTTTGCATATCTGCAAGAACACCCTATATAAAGAATTTTGAAGAATTCAACAATGAAGCGAAGTCTCTCCCAACAATTAGAATATCGATTACTATGCAACTCAGAGTCTGCACTCCAAGAAAAGAGGAGAAACAGAGCAGTATTTGAGAAGAATATACTACCTGTGGAACAACAATGGCAAGATTTAGAAGTTAGAACCCCTATAGCCAATCCTGCAGAACTGAGCCAACATCTTGAGTGAGATTTTAGGCCATTGGGCAAGGATGTTCACAGACAAAATGATATAGCAAGCAAAATGAATCACGTTTCTAAAAATGGTGCAATACCTTTCAGAAGAAATTTATCTGGACTCAAGCGCAAAATAAACACAAAGTGTACATGTGAATATGTAGCTATAGTATCAGTACAAAATACAAATAATGGTTTAGGGGGTCAGTACTCAGTATTATACTATTTAAGACTTTCAGTAAGTATATTTGTGTTCTTCACTATTCTATCTACCTTTTAACCCTCCTCAGTCTCCCCATTAGCTCTTACTATTCAAATAAACAAGGACAATAAGTATATGAAGATAAAAAAAAAAAACGAGTAATGGAAACGAAAATGCGGTTACAATGGAAGATGTATTTTGCAAGCTTGAGAAAACAACCTTCTCTGCTATTATTGTGGCTGCCAATTAGACTGAATTATGGCAAAATTATACAGACACACACCAGAACAAACAAATTAAAAAAGAAAAGGATCATCTGGTTGGCCAGTGGAAATGTGGAATTATTCATTTGATTAACCAAGTAAAAGTTGTGTTACGGGAACCAAATAAGGAAAACTGCCAATCCCCAAAATTTTAAATAGAAAAATTAGAAGAGAAAATGTGATAGAAGAGGGAAAACTAAAACACTAACCTCAGCAAGAGAAATCTTTTTCGGGTGTGATCAAGATCTGCCAAAAAAGAAACAGACATGTAGTTGACTGTATTTTCAGAATGTTTCTTTCATAAGCTATACACCAAATTTTACTAAGTGAGCAGAGATATACCTAAATAGTGTCAGAACCACAAACAGCGACATGTGTGCTAAGCAGAACCATTCCAAAACACAGTGTCAGAAGTCTTTTTTGGCACACATAAACCAAAATACCTATCAGTTCCTGCAGGAGTCTGCAACATCTTGCACAGGACTGGTCAAGGAGCAAATTACTCAGTCAGATAAAAACAATATCAATGTTCTCACAGTCATAAAACAGTTAATTAAGTAAATTCACGCTTTTCTTTGTTTTTTTTACACCAATATATCATTCTAGAAAACTGGTGTTATTAATTGAGAAAGGGCATCGCCCTTAAGGCATAGATTTGGGTCCTTGAAAAAAGTTATTAAGGGAAAACATAATATCTTAAAAGATAGAAAGGTGGTAGCTGAAGCACAAACTCATTCTTAATTTTGGAATTTCAATCCAAAGAAATCTTATTAACACGACCTATTGGTGAACATGATGATAGATCTAATGCTTTTCAATTCAGCCAAGATTGTTATTTCCATAACAATAATGAATATGAAATGCACAAATGGCAATCACAATGATCAGACTGTTAATATCAAATTACCATTTGAAAGACCGTAAAACTTCACTCACTTAAAGACAAGATTATGGCAGGTCTTGTCACAGGGGTAAGCACAGTCAATGGCTTTGACAGCTTGCCGATCAAAATAGCAGTCTCCAATAGCAATTGCAATTGGCTGCACAATAAAATATATTAACTTATCATATTATCTTTTAACAGTAAATAGAACCTGGGGAGGTAAATGAAGTTTGAGCATATATTACTTTGCCTAAAATTCTGTTGCCAACCTCTTTCATATAAGCATTCAAACAAAACACTCAGGTTTAAGCACTCAAGTTTAAACTTGCCTAATATTTAGATTCCAAATAAAACAGGCTGTAATCACCTGTACAGCTGCACTCTCAGTGTAAGAAACTAAACACTAACTATGACAACTGATACAAGAATTCTGTCTGCCAATCCCCATACAGGTGAAATATATATTCACTGTTATTTCCTTTTGATTTTATACTATGTTTATGTTTTTGTTGGTTCTTCCTCTCACACTCAACAAATTACAGCATTTATGTTTTGGCTTAATTTGGCTCTCCTGAGATACCATCTTGTTCTGCTCTATCAATGTCTTTTATTCAATGAAATACATTACATGATTTACTTACTGCTCAACACATGGCATTCCCTTAGCACACATCTGCTCCATTCATCACACACTCCCCAGGGGAGTCCCCACTGTCTATTTTCTTCCTCTCATGTTTTAATACCCATTTTTGGTTTGTTACTATTTTAGATTTTAGATATTGTTTGCAATTGCATTAAATCAGCCATTCAGCCTAGTTGTTCCTTTTCTTATATATTCTTGATTTTTGTTCAATCAATCACTTGTGGTTTGTTAAATAAATTTGTCTATTAGAATTTTAGCTATTTACATAACAGAGTAGCTGTTATCCAGCCTTCTAAGCTACTACCCTTTTTAACATGGATTTTATTTTGGAAAATCAGTAGCTCAACTATTAGGATCCACTCGTGAAGAGTTCTAGTCTTTTCATCTCAGATTGATCCGTGTTTGATTTAATGTATTTTGAAGCAATTCAGAACTTATGTAGATGGTCTCATCAAAAAAAAGATAAAGAATAAATAAACAATAATAGCTACAGCTAGTGGTGATTACATATACATATCATTAAGCAAGCTTGAATAAAATTCAGAACTATAAGCACTCAAACAGATAAAAGACACAACTCAGAAAACTGTGAAGAGAACACAAAACTCAAACAGATATTAAGCATATTCACCATGTCTTCAACCTGTAAGTGCTTACTATATGTCCTATATATTACATATCATATAATTTTCAAGTTATACCTTATACAGGTATACTATATAACAGCTCAAGTTGAACATACACAGAAGTCTGTAGAAGTTAAGAAAAATATATCATATACTTTTCAAGCAAATAATATTATGTTGCATTGATATAGAAGGCCATGATTAAAGGAGCTGCCCTGCTTAAAAAAAAAGTAGTACAAATCCAATCAAAGGAGATTATGGAAGACCATTCAGAATATGAGTCTATAAAATTAGTGAAGGAGATTATATAACTAAAGGAACTAAATCTTCTTGTTATTAACCATTACTCTACTGATGCTTTTCATAGACACATAAAGAAAATCCTACATTTCCTATAAATCCTCTTTAGAAAAGCTCTTTCAAAGAAAATTCACAAAAACAAAAAGAACAAGTTAAATACAAAAAACAGAATAAGAGACTTACATTGAATCCCATGCTCGCAAATCCTTATTAAATAAAATTCTTGGAAGTTTTTCCAGGAATTACACAGTAAATCCAAATGACGAGATTGTGGAATTAACAAACATGGGATAATATCAGCTAATTTAATTGATTATACAAATGTAATGGATGGTTCTGAACCCAGCAGATAAACACAAAGAAAAGGTTCCAAATCCAGCAATGGTGGAGATGGGCATCGACAAACAAAAAGAGATAAACTTACTGTGAAATCACGCTTATAACATCCTATGAAGCTCACTGTTAGCCAAACACAAAACGTTAATCTAAAGCCAAGCTGAGATTGATGAGGGAATCACTGAATCACGATGCGACGAAGCTGAGATTTGACGAGAATCATAATGCGACAAAGCTGAGATTTGATGAGAATCGTGATGCGCTTGATGAGGGAATAGTTGAATCACTGAACCCTATGAACGAAGAAACGACGAGAAGCGTGATGCGATTTGGGAAGGGAATTACGGAATCAAGAGCAGCTGAGATTTGGTAACGGGGAAGAGTTAGGGTTTTTGGCTCAACGTTGCAACTTGGGAATTAGAATTGGGTTTTGATTTCAGGAAGAATTAAAAAGAAAAACTGGTTCATTTGGTGCACCGAACTGGTACATTCGAGAGTGGTTCAACGGTTTTTTTTAGAATGTACTCCTTAATTTAGAGGAGTCAAATCCTAAAAATGTGTATGAAACTTGTATTTATAATTTAATATAATATTACAAAAATCTAAAAACAAACTAGCTATTTTTTTTATTTTATACTTATCTTACTTTACTTTAATTATTTATATTAATTAATTATTATATATAGAATAAATGAGCTATTCACGAACCCTTAAAGTCAATCTTATAAAGCTTGGGTTTGGCTCATTTAAATAATCCAGCCAAACTTTAAGCTTGGGTTTGTTTGTTTAATTAAACAAACGGGCTTGATCGAGCATTTAACGAGTCGAGCTCAAATAGTTTACGAATAGCTCAGTCCATTTACAGTCCTACTCATAGACAATAGTTGTGTAGAAGGAGATACCCACTACAGTGAGGCCATCTGAGTACTTGAAATCTGAGAAGGGATATGCAATGGGAGGCAAAGAAAAATCTACAAGAAAATGAGAAACCAAACTAAGATCTTGCTCAGAATTGTGTAAACTTCCAAAGGTTGTATAAATACAAAGACATTGATTCATGTTATACGACTCCTCTTTAAAAAACAGAAAAATCACTAATAACATTTAACAAAAAAAAAAAAGCACAGCAATTTTGCTTGCAACATACTAATTAGTTCTTATCATGTAGTATAAGTATAACATAAGATTGAAATAATAAATATATGATTATGTAAGTACCAATTATTTACAAAGCACTAAGTAATGAATCACAGAGTAGCATGAACCGATTCATTTCCATATTTGTTTGAAGTTTGGAAAATCTATTGTCCTGCAATATCACAAACCGCAATAAATAATCATCACAGAGCTAGGCTAACAAATTCAGGCTTCTTGTAGTCCATAATAACTCCATATGCTGATTGTAGAATTGAAAAAGATAAAGTAAAGTGCAGAAACAAAAAAGCTTGACCAAGTTTCCTTTGAAAATAGAGTGAAAGAACTAATCCATATGTAGCTACTTTTATCAAATCCCCAGTCCTATATATAAGTTTAACAAAACGCTAAAAAAGGCATATATCACAGCAAAAGAACGTGTCTTGTGTAAAAAGAACCAACAGCTAATTGGGACTTGTCCTTCCTGTTTTGCTGTCAAACATAAAATGCTTAAACCAATTTGGTTATAAGTAAGAAAACCAAGGTAATTATAAGAATAAAAAATGAGTTTTCTAAGATACACATTGAACAAATTCATTAAATTCCCTAATCAAGAAAAAAAAATCCAGTGTTTCACTACAAAATAATAGGTTTTAACTGGTCAGGCACAGCAACTGCCTTCAAGTCTTAGGTTTCAATGTAAAGACTGAAAATTCAAAAAGTAGAAACATGATGCAAAATGCAAAGACATAGCAGTAACTAACGTAATAAATATAAAACAAAACATGTCAGCATCTTTGGTTCTCTCCAATCCAACATTTTCCTTCTGCAGCTAGCCAGTGTGTATGTAATATTTTCAGACTGATCGATATATATATATATATATATATATATATATATATATATATACACCAATAACTAGCTTAGTACGTACTATAACCATTGATCTTTTAGCAGCTTAATTTTACTATTATATTATATATATTCCATATGGTAGGAAATTAATTAACACACACATACACACATATATATATCAAGCAGTCTTGCCCTATTAATTGAGGGTACCAGGGGAGAAGGTTCATAAGAAAACTCAAAACTTTTAGTTTCTATTTGAAGGTAAGCTAGCTATACAGATCGATATGCTGCTCATTTTACATAATTAATCAGCTCCAATAATGATATATCATGTGCTTGATATTGTCAGAAGGCACATGCAAGACTTGGGTATTTACCCACAAATTGAGACTTAAAATAAAAACACTTAGAGAATTAAAGCAAAATATCATACAATACAAGAACCTAATGAATCATCAGAAAACAAATAGGGACAACAAACTAAAAGTCTTGAATAGTGAGGATTTAATTACATGATCTATAGTTCTGGTGTAAAGCATGCAAACATTGTCAAAATTCTTAACTTTGATGGGCCTAAGCAAAATGGAAAAATGGGATAAGAAATGGGTGCAAGGCAGTGACCCTTCTTTTGAGGACAACTCTAAGTACCAGACACTTGCCTTTTTTTTTGGTCGAAAGACACTTGCCTTAGTGTCATAAAATTTCAAGAAGAATTGTGATGTATACAAACAACTCAGTTTCAAGAATTGAAACCATCACTGTACAAGTTTTCTTGTTCAGATAAGTTCTAAGATCATAAACAGACATCAATGCAAACAAATGATACAACAAAATGTCATCATGCCCAAAATCTTCAAAACACTGCCCAAAATGTCATCATGATACAACAAAAGGATGGAGAGGATGCTATAGAGCTTTCATGTGATTAAGACATCGAAATGGTGTGACTGAGACAGCTCAGAAAGGTTAAACAAGCAAGTATCCATGGCCAAATTCATAGGCATTTCCAACTTGATGGTTAGGAATAATGAAGGGGCCCCTGGTTCAGGCCCTCAATGCACCATTGTCATCAGCTAGCAATAGTCATTTTTATGTTTCCCTATGAGCAAACATGTGTGGTGTTCATCATTTGTTTTTTTCCACCCACTTGTCATACTGATTATCCAGTCATACTCCACACATATCAAATCCTATGGCTCACCGCTCACTCCTCTCTACTTCAGCATAGCAATATGCTACCTTTGTTTTTTTCCTTTCTGTTGTTTATTATGTTGTACCTTACTTATATTCCTTATCTCGGAAAATGTTACACACAGGATATGGTAAGATATATCAGGAAAGGCAGTGCCTAGTGTCCACAAAAACCACCTGTAATTGCCTAGGTGAAAATTTTGTATGCAATCACGCATTCCCACTTGTCATATCATGATAATCCTAGTACAAATCCCCCTGAATTGACAAGATGATACTGTCTGGGTGGCATTTTTACTGGGCTAGCTATTATTAATGAGATCATGTCATTTTTTTCTGGTAATGCACAAAGAATTAATATTGCTCTGTTCAGTTTAGTTAGTGGTGGTAGCAGTTCTCTTAACTGCTTACTGTTAGAGGCACTGCTTGCTAGTAGAATGATTGTAGAGGAAAAATGCAATTCACAGGTGAAATGAAATGCATTTGTTGTGACATCTACATTGCAAAAGGTTGAAACGGAGCCCAAGGGTAATGTAAAACGTGAAACTGCCACAATCCAAAATACTAGGCACATAACAGAATTCACCATATTCATCAATCAACACAAGGGTAAAAGTTCTGAGACCATAAGATTGAATTCCATTTGGATTCGCCAACTCAAAATTCTAAACTATATAGCAGAGCAAACTTAACAATGCAAAAAACGGATTATCAAAAGGTAAACTCAACAATGAGTAGAGCAATCCGAGACAACAAACAAGGAAACCCCCAAAGAGAGACAACAACAATTTCCCAACCCCATCTCAGAAGGTAAATGCAATAAGCAAAATTAAAGCTGAGCCTTACCTTTGAATCTCAAGCAAAATCAATAATCACTACCCAGAAGCAGAAGATGAACGCACTCAGAAGCAGAAGCAATAAACGCGACCCAGAAGCAGAAGCAATAAACGCGACCCAGAAGCGCGATGGCGGACAAAGCAATCCGACTTTAGGAACTATAAACGCGAACAACAATCGTGATGGGGCTCATGGAGATTGGGGATTAGGAACTAGGGTTCATCGATTTCAGTCTCAGATTGGGAGGTTAGGGTTAGAAGAAATTGAGTGAGAAGAAAAATGCAAATAAGAGTTGAGAGAGCTGAGCTGAAGAAGTTTGCTGCTGATGCGGTTTTAAGACATATATTTTAATCCGGTTTTAACTTAAAACATATCCGGTTATGAAAAATGGATATGGATATATCCGGTTTTTACATCCAAATAGATTGGTTATTTAAAAATGGTTATGGATTTGGATGCAATTTGGGTCAAAAAACTGGTTATTATGCACAGCCTCAACTGAGTCCCAACCCTATGGTATATGGCCTTAGGTTTGATCACATAAATCACGTATGTGGATAAAATATTATTAGGAGAAATCTCCCTCTAATAAATCATAGTTTAGGAAATAAAGTGCTCATTTTATCCTATTTCTTTTTGGCTTAGAGGCCATGTTAAAGTTGAAGCTCCTCAAATAGGAATTCTCAAAAACTCTTGAATAAGGAAAAAAAAACAACTTATTTTTTGGGAAGAAAAACAGTTTTTCAAAAAGTTACTCTGTGTAACTTTTTTTAATATATGTGGTTGTTTTCGTTAATATGTGATCCTCCAATTTTTAAAATTTTAGTTTTTCATAATTTATTAATTATTTATTTATTTTTTACGTTAAATATGTTTTTAGTGCCTAGAGTTTGACTCGGATTTGATTTTAGTTCCTAAACTTTAAAACTGTTGATTTGGGTCCCTCATGTTATGAAATCACATAACGTTGGTCCCTCATGTTCTGAAATCACGTAACTTTAGTCTCTTCCCTTTACACCATTAACTTTTGACGTTGACGTGGGAAAAATATTTCTCTGTCATCTTGTCTAGTCAAATTTAATGATCATGATGTGGCAATTGAATTACACCTTAGCTCATACAGTCAGTTTTGTCGGCCTTACCTGTTCATGAAAAATGTGAAGTTAAATTTAATAAAACTCTAAATAAAATTGACTGTATGAGCTGAGGTGTAATTCAATTGCCACATCATGGTCATTAAAAATGACTGGATAAACTGACACAGAAATTCGTTTGTCACATTAGCATTAAAGTTAATGGTGTTAAGGGAAGAGACTAAAGTTACGTGATTTTAGAACATGAGGGACTCAAACCAACGTTTTTAAAGTTTATGGATTAATAAAACCAAATTCGGGCCAAACTTTAGGGACTAAAAATGTATTTAACCCTTATTTTTTTTTCATCCATGTCACATTCATGACATGCTTCTTTTTAGTTCCTCTCCAACCCTTCTTTATGGTGAAATAGGTTCGAAAAACTTGTTATGTTTCTTTTGTGCACATAGTGAGACAAATCAAAATATCTAAAATAGATTTGGAAAATCAATAGAGACTGTAAGTAGGAAGTTTGTTAAAGTTTTAGAGGGTTTTATGTTTATTGGTGAAGGAGATTGTAAACTTTGAGGAAGTCTCATTCAAAATTAAATATGATCGTAGATATTGACCATCTTTTCAAGGATGTATTGATGCTATAGATGGAACAAATATTTCTATAATTGTTCCTACTAAAGATCAAAATCATTATATTGATAGAAAGAGATATCCAACACAAAATGTCATGTTTAAAACCACCAAACAACTTTTATTTTATTTTTAAAAGCCTTTACTTTTATCTTTAACTTTAAAGCAACTTATAAGTCAAAACAAATTGTACCAAACAAACCATAATTTTTTATCTACTAATTAGTGAAAATACACTTAAAAACAATTAAAATGGATTTAATTGCACTTTTAGTTCCTCTATAATTAATGTGTGATTTTGGTCCACCGATCTTTTTCTAAACTAATTTAATCCTTTATTTTTTAATTATTACAATTTAGTCCCTTCATCACTTTACTTACACTCAAATCTCTCAAATTCACACATTTTATTTAAAATTTTCACAATTGAATCGATAACTTAATATAAATCTTCTTCATCAAAGTGTCAAATTTCACCCAAAAAAAAATTCCCAAATTCCCCCCCTTTACAAACCCTAACCTCACATTCTTTAATTTTTTTTTTCAATTTTTCACTAAAGTTTTAAATTTTAAATCTTTAAAATTATTTCATATACCAAATCATTTATAAAACACACAAGTATTTAGATAGAAAATACAAATTTAAGGGTCTTAAATAAAAGAAAATTTCTATGAGGATTGAATTGCCTTAATTTTAAAAATAAAGGAACTTAATTGGCTAAAAAGAAACTTAAAAGAATCAAGATTATAAAATATTCAGGCTAAAAAAACTTGAAAGGACCGAGATTATAAAATATTCAAACTAAAGGGACTAAACATGCAATTAATTAAACCATTAATTATCAATTTCATCCTCTAAAAATTCACACATCTATTTGGTTCCCAAAAAGTTTTGATGTCAAATAAATGATCCTAGTGCTAAACTGTTAACCATACATCAAAATAAAGACTATTTAGATGTCACCTTCAATCTTTTAATCACTTTTTTTTTGTGTACAAGGAAAGCATTGTGTACAAGGAAAGCATTAAACCTAGAACCTCATGTTAAACTATTCAAACCACCAACCACATTCTTTTAATCACTTATTTGATTTGGAGAACTAGGAAATTTTAAGTTTAAAGTAAATATTGGAGAGCCAAATTCAGATCAAGTAAATCTTGGAAAAAAAAAATTAAATTGGTAATTTAGTTTTTTTAATCTTCTTACCATATTTCATTGTTTTATAATTATAGATAAGATTGGCACTTGCTAAAAAAAATTATATGCATACGATTTAATATATAGTTATTATTCCTGGACCTGAAATCCTACCAATTCCCTGTACCTTGTTATATATATGTAAAATATATATTAACAACATTTCCTATTTGTTTTATTATCGGTATATCTTTTGTGCTTACATGCAAACAGAATTTCGGTTTTAACAGAAAGGAACCAACATTCATGTGAATCCAGTATCGAGGACCAGCCAAGATATAGATACAGCTTAAAATCCATAGGATTTATCCAAGTGGATGCCGAATTTATGGGCTAAGAATAACCCAGTAGTTTAGCACTAACATTTTCACATTTGATATTGTGCCTGATGAAAATGTTCCATTATAAGCTGAAGGATGGAGTCCACATCAGAAACAGAAGAAGGAATGAACAGGAAATTATATAATGGAAAAAGGGTTCTTATTTCTTAATACACTAGCATGAAGCTTAATAGTTGACCTAAAGAAATAAATCTACTATGCCTCTTCATGCTTTCTTCTGTTTTATTACTGGTGGTGGGGGGGGAAAGATGGCACGGAATAGCCAAGCAGCCAATATTGCTCCAGTGAAGGGGCAAATCCAATATACATAGAATTGGTCCCATGTGTTGTGCCGGTTGTTTAAGTATGCCCAACCAAAGGCCTGCAGAGATAACAACCAATCAGAGAGTTATTCATTAGCATCTGCATCTATGTGTTTGACCCTCATCAAGATGAAAATGATATCAGAAGAATCAAGAAATGTGTACATAAGAAAGACACATTACAATGAGTAACATCAAATTGCTGTATGTTAAAACGACTATTTGGAGTCAAACTATGAATGTTGAACTTGGCTACTTGATGTCAAGCAAACCAATTTGCTTCTGCATCATTTATATTCCTACTGGAAACAATATGGAAGATGGCAAGTCAAAGTTTTCATGTCATGTTAGGAGATTCTTATGAACCATAGCTCGGTGTATATTCCTAAAGAAACATACACTTTGATTTCAACACAATATTATTAGGTACGTTGGCCCCACAAATATAGAGAATGGGTCAAGGTAATTTAGTGGGATCAGCATGAGATTTCACCTAAGTCAGAGTGTTACTACTATTTCTCTATATTCCAAATATGACTGAGTGCCTGAAATCTGGCAAGGTTAGGTACATAATCAAGACTCTAGTTTACTTATAAGTCCTTCCATTATGTTGATTCAAAAATTAGAAAAACAAGTATGATTTCCATGTGGTCCTTGAAAAGACCATAAGCAGTCTAGTTCAGTTGAATATTTGCATAATTAGATGAATATTTCATTTAAGACTGATCAACATCAAAGGAATAGATGATGGATAAATCAAATTATTAATTAATCTCAATCAATATAACAGAATTCTGCTGTGCGATGTTCAGAAAAATGGGATAACATGGCAAATTATGCTGACAAAAATATTCAACGCCAACAACACAATGAATAACCAAAAGACAGGGACCATTGAAAATTTTAAATGATAGAAGAGTTACGAGAACATGAAACTGAAAATAGCTATTTTCCATGTTACAAAATTGTGAATTGTAAAAGGGAAAGAACCGCTTGCAGTTACTTCAGTTACTGACGTCAACACATAAACAACATAACCTTCTCTAGGCCAAAGAAAAAATGGTAATGTTTTTCTGAACATTGTGACCAAGTTAAGAAAGCAGCCAATTATAAAATGTAATACTAGCCCATCCATGGTTATTGATAAAACTAGAACACTATAAAAGGGGATTGGCCATTTTGATCACAGAAAGGAATTATAGTAAACTTCAGCTATTCCAATTTTCTAGTTCTATTTACCTAACCCTTTTTGTTGAGAAAAGGAGGCATGTGCTCCAGTTTCAGGTACAGATCAATCATAACAATCACGCACAAATTAAACGATATGAGCTTATGAAATTGTAAGCACAAGCTGTTGATGTTGCGCAACCAATTATAACCAATTCAAAAAAGGTGGAGTAAGTCAGCAAGGAGCATCTACTAAATATGGTCAAAATAAAGGCGCTAACAATTGGTGATACCACTATTTATTGTACTCAGGCAGGGAAAGGAAGAGGAGGCTGATACATAGTACTTGATACTTGTTAGTGCTATCAACAACAGTGAATCCATTTAGATCTTTAGTGTAAAATGGATGGCAGACTTCAAACCCATGCTCTAATTCTGTCTTTCACTATAAAAGAGTGCTATTAGGAGCCAAAGTATAGAGGATGAGAAGATTACACTAGAGCCAAATTATAATGGAGAAGTACTTGCTACCAAAATAAAGGTACTCATACATTATCCCCAGATAAATATTGCAATCATGTAAGAAAATATGGAATGATAACACACAAGTTTGAACATACCAACACTAATGGATTACATCCCATTAGAACTCTACAATCAAGTGTGCTTGGACGAGAGTAGTACTAGTTAGACATGATTTATGATAGGACACTATCATGTCATCTGATCTATGTAGTTGACCCCACCTAGTTGGAAAAAGCTTTGGATGTTATGAAATGATGACACACAGAATTGAGAAATAGTCTAAATTTTTTACATTAAGGCTAAAGAGAGTAAAGTCTTGGTTATGGAACCAGATATGAAGGAATGATGGACGGTTATTTTGTTATTTAATGAAGGATGTACAATTGTAATAGACTCATTTTAAAAAAAAAATGGAGGTCCAAAATCATGAACTTGAAGTAGGTAAGGGTAAAGGTACAATTGTAAAATTCAGGAATTTGAAGTAAAAGAAACACTAAAAAGAATGAATAATGAGAACACGGTTGGGACCAGATAATATATCTATTTAAGTATAGAAGTAGGTAAGGGTAAAGGTATAACTTGGCTCACAAAACTTTTTAATAGGATAAGTAGGTCTAAGATAATGACAAATGAATGAAGGAGAAGCACTTCGATTCGTATCTAATGTCCAAGGTTGTCAAACTCAAGAGTCTACGCAAACCCGTGGAGCTTCCGTTGACTCGACTTTCGTAAGAGTTTACCTAATATAAAAATAATATTAAAAGAACCTATAAATAGTGAACAAACAAAATATAATAGCATTTATTCAACATTCTAAATCCAAAATAAAGCAAACAACAACAATAAAAATGTCACAATACAAATATCCAGTGTTGTTAAGATTACGATTTAAATCATAAGATCGTGCGATCTTATGATTTCTCCAGCCTCCAGCGAGTCAAATCGTATGTGAGATCAGGAACAAGTGAGATCAGAGGTCGATCTTTCCGATCCAAAAAATCTTCAAATTCGCGGGTCGGATTTCGCAACCCAGTTTTCAAAAACCTTTGAAACTTGTCCCAGTTAATCCCGTTTCCCCTATTTTCGAACCCTAAACCCTGAATCGCTCTCCTCTCTTCACTTTTGTGCGATTCCTGTGCATCCTCAGCTCCCCACAGTTTCTACTCTGCGTTCTGCACTTCTTCTTCCTTCTGGGTTCTTCTACGTTCGGCCATGTTCTGCACTTCTTCATTCTGGGTTCTTCTGTTCTGCATAGCTGTTCTGCTCTTGTGTTCTGTGTTCTGCAACTTTCTGCAAGTCGTCTTTGTTCAGAGGTGCTGTTCTGCTCTGTGTTGCCGCTACTGCTGCTTCTGTCTGTGTCTGTGTATCTCTGTTCTAGGCTTGGAATTTTTTCTTCTGTGTTATCTTTGAAATTTAGCAAACCTTATGATATGTATTTGACTAATTAAGACTTGTAATTTATGTTATGATTATGAAATTTCAGTTTTAAGTGTGTTTTAATGTTGTCACTTATAGGTTTTTTCATAATTTCTATGCATATATATGTTTTAGTATAATTTTTCATTTTGGTAGGATCTTACAATCCTTGTTACGATCTTACGTTTGTATGATCTTGCTACCCTGTCTAATTCTATGTAGGATATTCGATCTTGAAAACCTAGCAAATCTCAATCATACATAATAACAGGGAACAAACACTGAAAAACCAGCCCCTTGATCGAACAAACCAGTAGCCTGAATTGCACAAACCAACAACCTGGAACTTGCAAAAACAGCAGCTTGGTCTAGTGGGTCAAATAAACTAGCAGCCTCAATTTGAAAAGCAGCTTGCACAACCAAGGGAAAAAAGTCATGCTGCCAACAAACAAGCCATTGAAACCAGCACCTCACTCACGTGCCAGAGATTCACTAGAAAATTGTCGGAACGAAGCACTATTGATTTGTCAAAAGTGAGGGATGAATGATGATATGGAAGAAAGGGCAAGGGTTTCTTTCTCTGGCTATGGAAGAAAACTAGAACAGGACGAAATGCAATGGAAGAAGCTAGGAAATGTTGGGGATTTTACAAGCCCTAAAAGGAAGCAATGTTGTTTTGGTCTTCTTTTGGACCAAATAATGTTTTCAATTAGACTTGCTTACTCGGGCATAAACTTACGATTCTAAGCGAGGTATGCGATTTAACCAGATTTTTCTACCTAGAGTCATAAACTTGTACTTTACGAGTTAACTTGCAAGTTTGACAACCATGCTCTCAATATTATGAGCGAAAAATTGTTATGATGGGGAAAATATTAGGGGTTAGATTTACATTATGTTATTTTGACAAATAAGAACTAGGGAATGAGTATGTAGGGCATTCACGTTAAATACATGTGTGAAACCATCACGAACTCTCTCGGAAAGCTGCTACAGAGTATTTTAAGGAATGCTAGCAACACACTATTGTTGGGTAAAATTCATGTGGGATCCACTAAATCATGTAGGCCCTACTCCCTATTTGGTGGGAGCCATATGAATTTCACCTAATAATAAAGAATGTGTTGAAAAGAGTGTGTTGCTTGCATTTCTCAAGCATTTTTATAGAAAGCTATCAATTTATAACTGAGATTATAAGGTGCCAGTATTTCAGAGTAATCTTTTGACTAAACAATCAAAGTGGTATTATTGCCAATCAGTTTAAAACATGGGAATTTGGAACATGATTCAGCATTCAGTTAGTGGTAGAATCAAAAAACAAATTGTAAGGTTGAAGTGTCCATGAGCTCTTACTGGTGAAATCATCTAGTCTTTTTTGCAAATTCAGGCATTCTTTCTTTCTTCCTTCCTTTTTGAATTGCTAATAAGGATGATAAAAAGGTTCTTTTGTGTTTGCAACGTGAGAAAGAGCGAGGAAAAATTGTCTTAAATAAGAGATGGAGAAAGGAAGTAATATCAGGAAAAAGTGGCAAAACAGGAAAAACCTTAAGAAAGTATTATTAGAACCTATAGAGGAAACACAACAAACTCATTTATATTTAAGAACTTTGTGTTACCTATTTGTCCAGTTAGAGTTTACCTTTATTAACATTTCTATTAGCTACATAGATGATAGAGGTTGGATTTAATACTTTATTCTTTGTAAACATCCAATGCAATTATGAGATTAGCATTTTCTCAAAGACAGGTAGATAAACTAGGATAGGTAATTTCCTACCTATGATATCTATTTAAGGACAGAATACTATCTCTCCATAAAACTGATATTGTCACCACCTTCCATAGAAAGAGATGAAAAAGACTGCTTTTAACTTAAGTTACTACAAAATGAGTAGTTCAAAGCTTAGTGAATTGAGTTCCATGTGAAAACAACATATGCCTTTTGTCACTAGGCAAGTTCAGCTACATACATCAAAGACATCATTATAGTTTTATCAAAACTAATTCTTTGGATAGGCCCTTTAGATCTAAATCACTTATTAACAAACTGTTGACCTTTTAGGTATAAAACCAAATTGGTTCTCTAAAATGTGAATCTCTTGTATTAATCTCAATTTGATTACTCTTTTTATAGTTTTATAGTATGGCTCATGAATTTAATCCCTCTATAGTTAGCTTAATTCCAGATATCCTTTGTCTTATAGACATGGTTGTCAAACTCACAAGTTAACTTATAACGCATGAGTTTACGATTTCACGTAGCAAAATTTGGTTAACTCACATACTGACTCACTTTTTAGCAAACTTGGGTAGACTCGTGTGGACTTTGATAAACTCACTCAGAATCGCAAGTTTATACCCAAGTAAGCGAATCTAACTAAAAGCATTATTGGGCCCAAAAAAAATGACCAAAGCAGAATTGTTTCCTTTTAGGGCTTGTAAAATCCCCAGCATTTCCTAGCTTCTTCCATTACATTTCGTCCAGTTCTAATTTCTTCCATAGCCAATGAAAGAAACGAAACCTTTGCCCTTTCTTCCATATCGTCCCTCACTTTTGACGAATCAATAGTGCTTTGTTCTGGCAATTTTCTAGTGAATCTTTGGCATTTTCACGTGAGTGAGGTGCTAGCTTCAATGGCTTCTTTGCCGGCTGCATGACTCTTTTCTTTTGGCTGTGCACAAGCTGCTTTTCAAATAGAGACTAATAGTTTGTTTGACCCACTGAACCAGACTGCTGTTCGTGTAATTTAGGCTACTAGTTTGTTCAACCAAGGGGCTGGTTTTTCAGTGTTTATACATTGTTATTTCATTATGTATGATTGAGTTTTGTATTGCAGCATTTTTATTGTTGTTTGCTTTATTTTGGATTTAGAATGTTGAATAAATGTCATTATCAGTGTTATCAATGGCGAATTGCGGTTGCGGTCCATGGCGGAAAGCCAAAATTCTGCCATAAAAGAATGGCGGATGGCGTTGAGGATTATGGCGAAAGTATGGCGGCCATAATAAATATAATACATATATACAGAAAAAAAAAAAAAAAAAAAAAAACCTAAAAAGCTGCATGATTTAACCAAATTGATATAAAACCATTCAATGAAATACAATAACTCTCATAGATGAGGATTGTGAAGAAGAATTTGCTTCAGTGGCCATGATGGGAGAGGAGTAGAAGAGCTGCCCAGGCCCCAAACCATCAAATAACACAAAGAAGGGGTAAAATTAAAAAACAGCACCATAACAGAACCGTAAGAGGAGAGGATGCAGAACCTAAAAACAGAAAAAAAAAAATAGAGAGAGACAGAGAGAAGATGGTTCACCAGAAGAGGGAGGTCGCCGGAAGAGGGAGAAAGTACAGTGGCTGTGGTTGTGGAGGAACAGAGTGGAGCAAAGCGCAGAGGCAAACAACATGAAAGTGGAGAAAGAAACAGGTTTAGGGTATTTTTAGTACCGGGTGACCCTTAAACCAGGTCAGGTCATGAGGCCCAAGCCTGTTTTTGCTTTAAAAAAGGCTATTTGGCCGCCATTTTCTCCATAAACGCCATGCTACCACAAGCATGGCGGTCGCAATTGCACCGCCATTTCCGCAATTTGACAACACTGGTCATTATATTCTATTTGTTCACTATTAATAGTTTTTTTTTAGTATTATTTTTATATTAGGTAAACTCTTATGATTTTACTAGACGAGTCTACAGAAGCTCTACGAGTTTGCGTAGACTCTCGAGTTTGACAGCCTTGGGTCTACCACTTAATTGTGTTGGCAACCCTTACAACGACAAAAAAGAAACAAGACATTTTATAAACTAAAATGTATTATTGAACTGTCTTATTCCAAGAATATTGAGAAATACAAAGACATGCCACTCGTATTAGAGAGCAAGATAAAAATTCATATTCAATGGGTATATAATCTCTGTTGTAGTCTTTTTCTGAAGTACTTGGTTTTTATTTATAGAACATCAAAAGGGTAGGAATTACTACACAACCAGGTCACAACAGGAATTGACACCATTAAATAGCAAAATAAGGATAGGATGGACCTGGATTTGCTACAGTTGACTGCACTGCAGTCGGGGAGTGCAGTCAACCAATCTGGACTGTCCGATCGGTTCAAATGTCATAATGTGTGATCGGATTTAAAACCCACCATAACATCTGAACCGTCCAATCCAATCTTCATCTGACGGTCCGGCAGGAAATCCATGTCCGAGTAAGGACGGGGCATTGAGGGGAGAGGGAATACCCATAGCAGATATATGAAAGACATACTCAATAGTTGAATAAAATTATGAAGAAAAAAGCATAATATTCTCATATTCATAAGCAAGAGATAAGAGTTCAACTTCAGAATGCTTATCATAAACTACTGAAAAATAAAAGATAAGAAAAGACGATAGTTCAGGTAACCATAGTGATAAAATGATAAAATGTATACCTAGACTGATGCAAGTAGCAAACAATTTCATACAAGAAAAAGAAAGAATTGATAAACGCAAGAAAGTAGTAACTCACATTGGCAGGATTCATGGATGGCCCGGTGTAGGTTGATCCAACCATGACCAAAGTAACGGTTGACAATGCCAGCAACCAAATCTTCATCAAATCACTACGAGGTCCCTTTAGGAATATTAAGAGGACAGCAAAAGTAATCACAAATGTCAACAACCCTTCAGCAACAGCCCCAGTATGCAAGTCCACTTTCAAAGAAGGGCCCCCCATCATGTGCTTGTATTTCGAAGGAATCACCTCCATAATTGCAATTGCACCCCCTGCAGCACCAAGCGCCTGCACAAACATTGATCAAACACCCCTTAACTAATTCACATCGACCCACGAAAAATTTCCCCCAAATTTTGAAACTTTAGGGATCACAAGATTAAATTAAAAACAAAAGAGAAAAGAAAAAGAACCCCCCATAAAGTTGATTTAACATCACAAGAAAGCAACACTGAAAAACTAAAAAGAGGACTCTTTTTGGACACAGAAAGCAACGAACCTGGGCAGGGAAACGGAGAGCCATTGAGAAGAGGGTGTCGGAACCGAGACCAACGGCGTAAAAGGAAGCGGTGCCGGTGGGGTTGAAACTGGCACCACCCAATGCGTTGCCGATGAAGCTGAAGACGAAAACGAGGAGGAAGACGAGGGTGGTTGTGATAAGAAATGAAGGGTAAGGGAAACCGTTGTAGGAGAGGTTCTGAAGGTCAAGGGCTTTGGTTATGGTGCGTGAAGCTATTCCCAGCGTGGAAGAGCAGAACACCCACATGAAAGTTAACACTGCATCTCCAATTGCTGCTTTTATAGCACCGACCATTTTTGCTTTTGTCAACCTCTGGAAAAAATAAACACAAGCTCCCTTCCTCTCTCTTTCTTGTTTATTACTTGATTTGATTTTCTCACTGGCTCACTCACCTCCCTTCCTCTCTCTCTCTCTATCTGGATGCGTTTGATGATACCAACGACGAGTTATAAAATGGACCAATGACCATAGCAGAAAGAGAGAGAAACGGAAGGATCTTTGTGTGAATATGAGCTGAGAATTTCTCAGTGAGAATTAAGAGAGTATGGGTCTTCGGTGTTTATAGACAATGAGGAAGATAATGCGAATGATTTACCTAATCAGGTGGTTGGGGTCTAATGTGAAGTCGTCAGTCGTCAACATACGCTCCAACCTAGAAAACCTGCAATAGCAGGTGACATCTTTCTTTAAAAAAAAAAAAATCATTTTGATTTATGAAAATTTTTGCTTATGTTAGAAAATTATGGTTGGAGTGTAGGTGTAAAGTATAATTGTTGGTAAATTATGTTATACTAGTCGGGTATCCGTGTAACGCAGGGGGCGAAAAAATAAGGGAAATAATATAGAGTCGAGTATTTAATTTAGCTATGAATACATGGAAAATTAATTATTACTAAAATTATTAAATACTTTTAAAAAAGAAAAAAAAGGTAAACAATAATGATTATAATAAAATTCCTTCTAATGACGTCTTAATAGCAAATATACTTGAAGTATTGATGATTTAGTAAAAATTTATTGATAGAACTTGTTCATACAAAACAGTATTGGTCTGGAAATTTTAAGTGAAATCATTATATAAAAAATTATAAGTAGCCACTGAAAGAAGTTTTTTGAATAACCTAAAAAAATGTGGAAAGGTCATAAAGAATATTAGTATATGTCTTTCATTGATTGAACACAGTTGGAAGCATGATTTGATCAATAATAATAATAATAATAATAATGATGATGATGATGATGATAAATAATAATAACTTGTAATTAAAAGATTTTAGAAGAACCTAATTTAAATTTTGGAAAACTTCTTTGTATACAACATTTGAAGTTGTATCTGAAATAAAACTTCTTTGTTTACAACATTTGAAGTTGTATCTGAAATATGCGCTTCATCATTTGTTATGAGTAATTTCAATGGGTGATTGTGAGTTTTCAGTGTTTGGTTTTCAAATAATTCAATCAAGTTTTTACAACTGAAAATTAAAAACCATTTTTTGTTGAAACTCACAACCACCCCAAACGGCACCTTTGAGTTGTAGAAACTTGATTGAAATTTTTTGAAAATCAAAAACTGAAAACCCGCGACCACACCGAACGGCCCCTAAGATGTCCAATGTTAAATATTGTGTTTTGTAGTCCAAGTACACTACGTTTACTGCATGATATGCAATGATCTATCTATTATTCATATCAAGTATGTCATCTTTAAATTTCAGTGTTGTTGATTTTGGTCGTCATGGATCATATTCAAATAGGTTCATTAGAATGATATGTATGGTTGATCGATGTCCTAAAAAAAAAATTACAAATTCCATGCGTACTAGTTTATCATTAGCTTGAAACACATTCTATTCTTGTTTAAAAGAATTTTATAATCCAACATGTGCTTAATACATTACTTAATCAACTCACATTTGACATAGGTTTGATAAGTGATGGCTTAAGAATTTGTATCTATTATTCCATATTTTGACTTGGACAAATAATATAGCACTAACTATGTCTATTCACATTTGATATAGTTTGATTCAAGGGAAAAATATGTTTTTCGTCCCTATAGTTTCGATCAACTTTAGTCTTTGTCTTTATACTTTAAATCATGTGTTTTTTGTCCCTAAACTTTCTAAATCCCCAAACCGTGGTCTCTGTCCGCCAGTGAGATCTGTTAACCTGATGAGCTGGCTAACAAAAGTTACATGTCAGCCTCAATAGTGAGTCCCAAATAACTGGCAGACCATCTAATTAACTTTTTTATTAATTTTTAATTATTAAAATAACTTTAATTACTAAATTAGGGTTTTCATCTGAGCAATTTTTACCCGATAAAAAACCTAATTTCATAATTATGGCTATTTTAATAATTAAAAAATTAATAAAAAAAGATAAATTAGATGAGTAAGCTATTTGGGGCTCACTATTGAGGCTAACATGTAACTTTTGTTACCTAGCTCATCAGGTTAACAAATCTCACTAACGACCAGGGACCATGTATTGGAGGTTTAGAAAGTTCAGGCACAATAAACAAAGAATTTAAAGTATAGGGACGAAGCTAAAGTTGACCGAAACTATAGGGACGAAAAACATATTTTTCCGTAGGTTCAATATATGTTTTAGTCACTAGCATAAATCCAAACGGTTTTTTTCCATCAAAATGTTTTTGTCGTTTTAGAAGTCATATTTACTCAACTCTCTTGAATCATGGTCAAGATATCCAAATATAATTAATAGAAGGACATAAATTGAGAGTAAACAGTCATCGGTCATTAATGGTAAAAGATCATCGCTTGATTATTAGAAAGGAATCATCCACTTAATGAGGAGATTATTATAACAATAAAAAAGGAGGTTTCGAGACTAAAAAAGGATAACACTATTAAATGATACTCGGTTGAGACCCAAAAAACTTGATCGAAGTCGGTTGGTCGTGAACATTGCCGCCCACCTTGGGTTGTAGTAAAACTTTTCCTCAGCCACACGTAATTTTTTTTACTTAAGATATAAGTGATAAGGTACACGAAATTATAAGTGACTTGCGATTCTTCCAACTAATGTCAAGAGATAACAATATTGAGAACTAAAA
Organism: Sesbania bispinosa; assembly: GCA_026901365.1. Lineage (NCBI taxonomy): Eukaryota > Viridiplantae > Streptophyta > Magnoliopsida > Fabales > Fabaceae > Sesbania > Sesbania bispinosa. The sequence goes on along the minus strand of QLOH01000783.1, from coordinate 125,248 downwards.
TAGACTCTCCAAATTGGTCTAAAGCCTCTGCCACTAATAACAACAATATTATTAGTCATAAGAATTATACTCTAAGGAAGTGAGTATCCAAATCTTTCATCAATACCCTAGTTCATCGCAACAACCTTCTCCATGGGTAGCTCACTATAAGTGCATGGGATCTTTCTATCTTTTTCTTTTTTTCCATTAAAATTTATTTTGAAATATTATTATCATGACCAAACTATAAGATTCATATTAGTTTGTTACTTTAAAACTGTCTCACAAGACTCTTCATATTTGCTCTCAGATTGATTAGCTTAACAGTATTTAGGAACAAATAAAAATAGGAATATGGTCATATTACACTTGCATTTTAGCTTGAGTGCCTTGTGCAACAGTTCTGGTAATCTAAAATATGTAAAAAATAAATATAAATAAATAAATAAAACTACAAAAAGAAATTGAATATTTTATAAAAATTGATATTCTTGATATATAACATCGTACAATGTTATTATTGGTGTAATATCTTATAGTGACGTGTTTTGTGACAACAAATAGAATCTTTATTTAATTCTTTCAAACAAATAAGGCCCTTCAAACCGTTATTACGTATTTTATTTTGTAAAAATCGGTTTCTATTGTCTCACCATTTTGGTGTACATATTTATTTTATAAGTGATTATGATTGATATTTATGTGGTACTCTTGCATAATACCAAGAAAGCATGAGTAATTAATGGGATACCAGCTTATCTATTGGTATGTTCTTATTTAGCTCGTATATAATGTGTAGAAATATAGCCATGATGATGTGGGATTGCTTATCATGTAGTGCTCCAAATTAAAATATGAAGCTTTTACAAGATAGTTTCTCCATTTAGTATTGATTTTATTACATATTTATTTAATGTATTTGTACGTTGTTTTATAGATTTCGTCTCATTCATAAATGTGTTTCAGACATGGACAAATTCGTTTCGTAAGGAGAGTAAAAAAAATTTTCATCCATAGATCAAATTTTTTATTATTTATGCCAAAATTAACTATAATTGTTTTTATGATTAGAAATTTTATTCTTCAAAATTTCCTATTTAAATTTGATTGTCAATTATCATTATTGATTAATTTTATTGCCTATATAAACAATACACATGGAGAACGAGTTTCAATCCTTGCTAATCCATTATTATTTTTATTTTAATGGCCTAAAACATGTTGTTTTAAATTTTTATAATCTTGTATGTCCTAATAATTACAAGATGACAAATTCTACAATTCATTATTATCCTTTGAATTAATTAATAATAATAAATATTTTGATTTTTTTTTGCTTGCTTTTAAGAACCTTAACTTTACAAATTAAAAACAATTTTAATACATATTATAAAATGGTCTTAAACTTTTAATATATATTGTAAACAAATTAAAATTACATTCTTTATTATTCCATATTTATTTATTCACAATAACAAATAATTAAGTAGCGGTACGAAGAATAATTGCAAATAGGGAAATTCTACAGTACCCTTTAGTGGGGGAGGGTTTTAGTACCTTCGTTGATCATTTAATCAATTTCTCTCAATTTTCTTAAATGGTCTTAGTATTTTAACAGTTACGGGACAATATTTAATTATTAGAATTTGTATTTTTAATTTTTGAAAAGACTTTTTTGACCATGTATAACCATTATCATGTATTTTTTATTGTATTTCTCCATTTTTCACATTTTCATTTGCAATACACATGTGTCTCATAGTTTAAAAACTACTTTATGTCTTCGAAATACACAACTTGTTCATATGTAGTTTTGATTTTTATGCCTTCATTCAATAAAAAATAATAAGAAGGTACTAAAACCCTCTCTCACCGAAGGGTACCAAATTGTGACCCTTGTAAGTAACAATTAACAAAAAATTAACATGACATTGATTATAAACATTTAATTAATATTTATCAATTTTTGTTATTGATCAGTTATTAATGTTAAATCTTTTCAATTATTATTAGTTATAAATTATTGTTCTCTCTCACCTGCTGCCACTGCCTTCAACCACCACACCCCCTCATTGTGGCTCGTTAAGGCTGATGAATTATCGCACAGTATCAGAGCGCCATCAACACCACCACTCATCATTGTACTCACATCAACAATTGCCATGCCCCGCACCATGGCTTAATAGGTAACCTCTATAGTCACTACACAAGAAAAAGAAATAGATAGCGTTTTTAAGCGCTATTTATATTATCCAGGAAGTGGTATTCTACTATACGATATCTATGTGAGACCAATAAAGATAGCGTTTCATAAGCGCTATCTATAAAATACTTAGATGGCGTTTAAATTTTTAAACAGTATTAGATATGTGATATGAACTCACGTATAGATATCGTTTCCTATTTCAAACGCTATCTATGTATCATTTAGACAGCGGTTCAAATAAAAAAACGTTATCCAGGCACTTACTTAGATAGCTCTTTTTATTCCTATAACTACTTATTAACTATGGAGTAACTACGAAATTGCCTAGCTATTCCATAGCTAATTCATAGTTGTCAATTAAAATTCCAATTAAAAAGTAGTTTTCATATAATAGTAAATAACAGAAAAAAGAGCATATTAATGTAGATGATCTCACATCATAACATGACCATGTCACTTTCTTAAGCAAAAGGAAAAGATTTAAAATCATAATGTAACATTGTATGAATAACCTAAATCCTTCTATTTAGGTTACCAAAATAAAATAAAAAAACAAAGAACTCACTTGAACATTTGGTGTGAACATTTGGTGTCTCCAACAAGTCCTGAAATCAAAAGGGCGGGCCATACATAGAAATTCAGAAGGGTCACACCACAAACACAGTGATACATAGTAGACAAAGAATTTCACCTTCAAATTAATCCTAAAGATGACCAATCTTAATCAGTAGCAACGCAAATATATATCAACCTTTGATCAAGTCAAGAACCAGTTTTTACTTTTCATCCATCTTTTTCAATTTTCATTGAACAAACTAACTTTACATATGATAAAATAAGAAGAAAAGGGTGATAGATAGATAAGATAAGATGAAAACACAAATGTTAAGGGAAATTGGAAACTAACAAAGCATTGACATGTTGAATATCAGCCTCGAGCAGTTTGAGGGAATCTTGGTAAGGTAACCGAGAAAGCTGGTATGGCATCATTTTCATTTCTACTCTCTCTCTCTCTCTGTCTTCAAAGCAGAAAAAATAAAAGGAAACAACAGCAGAAACACTTCCATATTACGTTTATAATAAATCAAATCTCTTAAAGGCGAAGGAAACTTACCTTTTACATGTATGACTGCATTTACTGTGAAACTGTTAATTTATTTATAGAACGCTTACCAACTCTTTAACTTCCATGTTACTGGTTCATCTAATCTATTTATTTCAATAAAATCTATTTATTTGTTAAGAGTGTTGATTCCAAACCAAGAGTGGCTCATATAATAAAACATGACATTGTAGAGGTAAATTAGTAGAAAATCAAAACAAGAAACATAATAAAGCACCTTTTCTATGTGTTTTATTTTAAACTTGATAAGGGAAGAGGAAGACAAGGAAAGAAAGAAAGGCATACCTGATTATCATTACCACCCGAAGCAAGTTCCCCGTCATCACAGGACCATTTCAACCCACATACCTGTCAAGTAGAGGGATAACAATTGCTATCAGTTTCTCTGCTTTCAATTGATCTTTAACATTACAAGTTTAATGTATTTTTTTTTTTTCAAAACCTTTTACCTCAAGACTTGGACCAACAAGCTAGCTAACAAAGTCCACTCGAAACCCTCATCTCATGTTGAAGTATGTTCCTCATCCTCACCAACTCCTACCTACACCATCAAGCTCTAGGTAAAGAGAACAATGACACAAGTAGAAGGTAGAAGAAACAATCAAATCAAAACATTCATTAAACAGAGAGAGATTGAAATGTAAAAGGAAAAATGAATCAAAAGATCATTTATAGTTTTGAGCTCTACCCACAACCAGAGGTAGGCTATGAATTCTGGAACAGATTGACAAATATTTGGGAATTAGAATAACTCCGCATACAATTTCCATAGATGTTGAACCATCTGATGCCATGACTTCTGAGTTGACAATAACAGCAGTGTTGTCAGTAAGGTTATAAGGCGGATGGCGGCAAGGACCTTTAAGCGCCATACCGCCATGGCGGACAATATATATATATATATATATATATATATATATATATAATATGATGCAAAAACAGCAAAATAATAAACAGACAGTGGTGGTCGCGTCGGTGGCGCCGGCAAAACTCATCGGAGGAGGCGCGCGGCAGAACTCTAGAGGATTTCTCGCGCAGCAGAATTAGGGCTCTCGAACCAGAGAGGTTTGGGGAAAATGGAGAAAACCGGGTCAACCCGGGCCCAAACCTGGAAAAAAAGGCCTAAAATAGGCACCACGACCGCCATATGCAAAATGGCGGACCTGCGCCATACAGAGGCCAAACGGCCATAACGGAACGCGGCGGCCGGCACCATGCCGTTATGGTGCCGCCATAACCGCCATTTGATAACACTGATTAACAGTATACAAAAAATCAACTTCAGGAGGCAAAAGAGCATGAAATGCTTTGTCAGTAAGTGTTCCTACAAAAGTAAGAGTGTAGGACAAAAATCCAACCTCTCTATTTAATGAAGCTTTGTGAAGCCAAACTTATTAGAAAAAAAATGAAAACAAGACTATTCTTATGTTACCTTTTGAAAAAATTGCACCAACTTGTTTGCAAATGGAATAACTTCACTAGCATGTCCAATAAGGATAGAGATAAAATTCACTAGCAAGGTGTATACCCTGACTTCCCCACATCCTACTCTTCCCTCCCCATAGTCAAAACATGCACAAAACAGAGAAAAGGGGGAAGAATGAGAGAGAGGAAGACTAGAAAGAAAATGAATATCTCCATGAAGCACAAATGTGGGAATAAAATAGGTCATGAATAAATGTAAGAATTAGCCATAAAGAAAAAAAACTGCACAATTATTAGATTAGACACATGAATAGAAAGTATAGATTACTATTGGTTATCAACATGACTTCAAATATTTTCATTGTTCCTAATCTATCAAGAATTTAAGTTCAGCCCCAAGCATGTATAATATATTTAAGATGCTTTTGAATCATATAAAGGCTCTATGCAATCGCATCAATGATATTATTATTGAAATTCAAAATTTAAAAAATAAAGGAAGGCTCTTTTTTTATAACAATCTCATCAATTATTTGTTGATACCTTTTCATCTATATAACAATCTTTGCTTACTTATCATTGACTTCAAATAATTTAATTTAACTGTCTCCATCAGGTTTATCTATTCTGAAAAGATCATGTATATAACTTTTCATTGAAGCTGCAAATTCGAAAAATAATTGGAATTCATCAGTGACACGGAAATTAGAATTCAGAAATAATCTAATTTGGAATTCAACTATTTTGTAGGTAAACTAGATTAATTTACCTGATATCAATTTTATTTATCCAAAATATACCTTTATAAAATAAATTAATTAAAACAGAAAACTAACAAAACACTAAGAGGGTTATTCCAAGTACAAAAAAACAGAAGAGGGAACTATGATATTAAGAACCACTTTTTAAGCTTCAAAACCAGTTTTTAAGATATTAAGAACTGATTTCTAAGGCTTCAATGAGCAAATGAGTTAAATATGTCGCAAGATAGTGTACCTTTCCGCACCAAAGCAATTTGGATACCTTCTAATGGTAAGAACTCACAGAGATGAGAGATCTAACATAAGCACTACATACTTAAATAGGATTAATGTACTAACTATCCTGCCACAAACCATCAATATGAACTTAAAGCATGAAGGAGGGACTACAAATTTAATTAATAACATGATGAAAACATGCAATACTGTGCTAGCTAGCACTACAGAAGTTGCTCTGCAACATATTTCTAATCTGCAAGACTGAAACAAAGTGCATTTCATGACAGTTTGTATTAGCAGCTGAAAGCTACCTGCCAATGATACCATTATCTAAGGTGGTGACCTCAGAATATGTTGGTGCTAATGCCAAAGCCTCCTTAGTATCTTTGAGGGCACCAGAATAGTTTCCCAATTCCAGCCTTACAAATGACCTGAATGTCAAAGTAAATAATTACATACCATTTTGCAAGTTATTTCAATTACAAACATGAACACACCAAAATAATGTTTTTGCGAATTGGGAATGAAGCCAAAACTTGATAGATAATAAAACTAGAAAAAGGAACCAAACAGAGGCAGAGAATGAATCAAAATAATACACAAGAAGGATAGGTGGTGAAGGACATTGATTCACATCTCAAAGGGACCCTCTAATTTGAGGGAATCAAGTAGGGCTAGGAAACAGACTCGATGACTGAGAAACCCTAAATTGGGTTTAGGCATTCTAAACTCAAACATTAGTAAAAGCGTCTCAAGATAAAACAAGAACCAGAAGGGGAATTCAAAGGAAGAGATGGCACCGATTACACATTCAAACCTTGACGTTTAGTAGCGGACCATCTCGGGGAAGAAGGGGAAGCTCGCCACAGTAGCAATTTCGAAGTGGATGCAACGTAGAACGAACCTCGGAGTGGCGTGAAGCTCGCAGCGGCAACAATTTCACGGCGGAGAAGAAAGCTTAAGGCGATGGTGGAATGAAGGCGCACCTGTGCGACAGTCGAGGCTGAGACGAGAGGAGATGAAAGGTTTTGCACGAAAGGAACCAAAGATTAGGTTCGAAGAGGATTTCTATATTTTTCTGATTATGTTAACAAAGATAGCTGTTTTCTCAGATGCTGCGAGATGTAATTCATGAAAGACATAATACTTGTTAACAATATACTAGTCGGGTACTACGCACGGTCAATATGTCCGTGTGTTCGTTGAAATATTTTTTAAAAAATAACATATACATCATAATAAATATATAAATAATTATATAATATCTACATAATCATTATTAAGTCTTCATATATTTTTATTTTTATAATTTAAATATGAATGTTTTCATGCAATTTTTTTCCTATGTACATGTGTTTACCCTTATAATTTTTAAATTTAAATATTAATATATTTTATATAAATTTTTCATTATCGAGCAAATTATATTTGTCCCCCTTTTTTTTACTTATAGGGTCTAAAGGTCAAAGAAAAAAATCATACAATTACTATCTACTAAATTATTCTGTTTTTTTTTACATACTATTACTTTATATTAACTTCTACCTTATTTTAACCTTAACTTTTCTTTTACAGGGATCAAATCCACCTTCTTATGTCGAAAGATCAAGGTTTGTCTTCATAAGTTATATACTCCATCTAATATATGTTTTTTCCTCTTTTCATAGTAATTATACGTTGATGTGTTTGTTAAAACATTTTTTTAAAAAGTAAAATATACTTCATAACAAATATATAAATATATAATATCTATATAATCATTATTATGTCTTCCTATATTTTTACTTTTATAATGTAAATATGAATGAGTTTTTACGCAAATTTTTTTTCCTACATACATATGTTTACCACTATAATTTTTAAATTTAAATATTAATACATTTTATGTAAATTTTTATTGTCGAGCAATTATGTTTACCCTATTTTACTTAAAGAGTCTAAATGCCAAAGAAAAAAAATCATACAATTACTATCAATTAAATTGAACAATAGACACATTTGCCAATAAATTATATTTATATTTTGTAATCTATTTATTAAATTAACATTTATATATTAATAAACTTTATTTAAAGATTTATTCCCATGATATATAATAAAACATTATAAGTAAATGGAAAATTAAATTTCAACCAATAAAATCATAATTAAACTTAAAAAAGTGAGTCATTTTTATTAATTTTTTAATAAATTACAATTAAAAACAATAAAACATAAGTAGTTGTAACCCTATAATTTAAATTTAAATATTAATACATTTTGAGTAAATTTTTCATTGTTGAGTAAATTATGTTTACCTCATACAACATACTAAATTAATATTTAAGATTGTCAAAAAAATTAAAATTAACACTTAGATATTAATAAACGTAAATATAGTTGCTCCTTTAATGCATAAAATATTATAAGAAAAATTAAAAAGAGATTCTTTCAATAAAATATAACTCAATTTTAAAAAGTCATTCATTTTTATTTATAATTTTTTCTAATATGTTTACATCTAAAAACAAAAAAAAAATAAGTAAAATATTTATAATCAACAATTTAATATTCATATTTTATTTTAATATGATTCATCAACAATTTAAATATTAATGTTTTTTGTGTAAATTTTTAGTCACGTGTCATTTTATTTTTACCTTATGATTCAATTACTAATATAGTAATACTTCATTCAGATTTACCTCATAAATTAATTATTATTAAGCTTTTTCCAGTATTTTAAACCTGTAATTAAAATGATTTCCCCCTAGTTTTAATTATTATCATTACAAATGAAACAACAATAGAAAATAACTAATCTAATTTGAAATTTAAATTATGTCATTTTATCAAATACAATTAATGATATATAAACATTATTTTCATCTAGAACGGTCATTCTCGTGTGGTGTATTTTTACTTTCATGATCTCAATATGAATTTTCTTTCATGCAATATTTTTTATTTCCACATGATATAAATATTTATCCCTGTGATATTTTTTAAATATAAATACATTTTATATAACTTTTTTATTGTCGGACAAATTATATTTCTGTTTAATTTACCAAAAGGGGCTTAAGGCAAACAAAACATTACAACTATTATTTACTAAACTTAGTAGCAAATGTAACATCCTAAATTTTATTAAGTAAAATATTAATTAAATTAAATAAATAAGTAAAGGATATAATTAATTAAATAAATGAATAAATAATAGAATCCATATTATTATTAGTTTTATCCATAAAGTTAGTTTAAATTTAAAAGGAAGAGAAGGGGGTTGAGAGCGGGCCCAAGCCCAATTAGGCATTCTAGTAAGGAGGGGTTATCAGTCACCCTAATCCTTGTTCGTATTATCGTCAGAGAGCGAAACGCTAAGGAGGGTAGAAAACGAGTCTCAAGAGAGGATTGCTGCAGAGTGAGTATCAAGAACCAAGAAAGGGACTTCCTTGCTGTAATCGATCTTCACTTAAGGTACGGTGGGGGAAAGGGTTCTGCTTGTATATGCATGTAGGGGTGCTTGGGTAGTGAGGGCAACCATAAGACCCTCTAAGAATCTAAATTCGAAATTGATATATATATATATATATATGTATGTATGTATGTATATTGAGTATTGTATGAGGAAAACATGTTAATTGATGATTAATTCTGTGAATCTTGGTGAATCTTGATTAGATTAAATGAGAATATGAGAATAGTGAAAAGGGGGTTAATTAAGGGTTTGATGATTTGGGGTTTTGTTGGGAAAACCATGTAAAACTGTTAAAGATTGATGATTTGGATGAGTTTGATGAATATTAATGATTATGAATGTTGTTTGATCGAAAAGGATCGAATAGAGGTTGAATAGAGTGATGTAGAAGTATTAGAAATTGTGAAATCTGCGATCTGCGTCGCGGGTAATCGATTACTGGAGTTGGTAATTGATTACCAGGGTGTTCTGAGTAACCCAGGAGTGTTGTTTGTTCGCTGGTAATCGATTACAGGATTGTGGTAATCGATTACCAGAGAGTTTGTTTGTAGGTAATCGATTACAGGAGGTTGTAATCGATTACCAGATTGTTTGGTTGCAGGTAATCGATTACAAGGTGGTTGTAATCGATTACCAGAGACCTTGTTTGCTGGTAATCGATTACTAGAGGTTGGTAATCGATTACCAGAGTGGATTTTGAGATCCTGATTGTTTAATGGTATTAATGGTGTGTGATAATGCTTGATGTTGTTTGGTGTGTATAATGATTGGTGCTTATGCAATATAATTGATGTTGTTTGGTGTGCATAATGATTGGTGCTTATGCAATATAATTGATGATATTTGATGTGCATAATGATTGGTGCTTATGCAATATAATTGATGTTGTTTGGTGTGCATAATGATTGGTGCTTATGCAATATAATTGATGATATTTGGTGTGCATAATGATTGGTGCTTATGCAATATAATTGATGTTGTTTGGTGTGCATAATGATTGGTGCTTATGCAATATAATTGATGTTATCTGGGCATGCATATGGTTGGTGAATATGCAATGTATGGATGTTATTTTGGTATGCATATGGTTGGTGAATATGCAAAATATTTAATGATGATGTTACCTAAGTTGTGCGGGCCCATAGAGGGAGTACAACTTAGGAGAGATGCCTTGAGCATATGTGATGAGACCTGAATTGTGCGGGCCCATAGAGGGGGTACAATTCGGGAGGTGAACTGCGTTGTGCGGGCCCATAGAGGGGGAACAACTCAGGGGATCAAGATGGGGCGTTCGATGCACGGGCCCATAGAGGGGGTGATTTGTACTGGCCCATAGAGGGGGTGCAACCTAGGGTCGAATGTCGTTGTGCGGGCCAATAGAGGGGGTACAACCTATCGGATTGTGTGTGGTAACACCGATAGACTATCTTGGTACTAACTAGAGTGATTGACGAGGTGCACTCATTGTGCGGAGTTCCAAGTCATGATCTTTGGGTAGGTGAAGTGATGAGTTTGGATGCATATGATAATGTGTTATACTCGATGATGGTATTAAGTTATATAATGTTGGTGATGAGTTTGGATGCATATGATAATGTGTTATACTCGATGATGGTATTGAGTTATATAGTGTTGGTGATGAGTTTGGATGCATATGATAATGTGTTATACTCGATGATGGAATTGAGTTATATTATGATGATGACGAGTTTTGGTGTATGCATGATGAATGTATATATGTGATATATTTGATGATGAAACTGAGTAAATAATGATGTTATGAGTATTAATGATGATTGAGTATTATGTGTGAAAATAGAGTATGTGATTCCATTGGTGAATGATGGTATGAGACTTATATGATGATATAAATGAATAGTTATATGCTGATTTATAGATGATTATTATCTGATGGATTGTTTGATGTTTGGGTATGTGGTATGATTGACGATGATGTTGTTATATGTGGGTGAGGATAGGGTAGCCTCCTATGTGTATGTATGAGTGATATTCTTTTCCTCACCGTTATACTGTGGATATTTTTACAGGTATTGATGATGACACGACTGGTGTCGAGTTTTGATTAAAGGGAGTGTGCTCTGGTATATGTGACATCAGGGTATAATTTTGAGGTTCTTTCTTTAGGTTTCTAGTTAGGAAGGTTTTTGTAAACTGTTTTCGATTCCTTGCACAGCAAGTAGGATGTTTAGTTACTTTTATATTTTTGGAGATTCCGCTGCATCAGTATTTTAATACATTTGAGTTTCGTTTTATTTTAATTAATTTGTTTTCGAACTAATAAGGTTTTTAATAAGAGAGTTATGTGAACATTTTACCCATTGTGGGACGTTACTTATTTTACACTTCAATTTATTAAACGTATAAGAGTTTGGGGTAGAAGGGTGTCACAACAAATACATTTGTTATAAAAAAATGTATTTACCTTTTGTAATCTATTTTATAAACTAATATTTATATATTTAAAAACTTTATGTAAAGATTTATTTCCATGTGATGTATAAAAAGACATAAAAAAAACTAAAATTGAAATTTTTAAAAAAAATCACAATTCAATTTAAAAAAAGTGTCTTGAATTATTTTTTATGAAATTACAACTAAAAAACAAAATATAAGTAGATGTAATAAGTTTTTATCCAATAATTTAAATTTAAATATTAAAAATCTTTATGAAAACTTTTTATTGTTTGAGAAATTATATTTACCTCTTACCATCTATATACTAAATTAACATTTAAATTATCAAAAATAAATGATTAACATTCAGATATTAATAAATATTATGTAAATATTTATTCCCCCTTATGTATAAAAAACACTATGAAAAAAAGTAAAAGAAAATAATGTGAATCAATCCTTTTATTTTATACAATTCAATAGTGTTTTTTATATTAAATGTCACTATTCATTCGAGTATTTAGTCTTGATTGGTTTTTTTCCCCTTAAAATTAAATCTAAAATGTATTAGATTTAGCAATGTTTTAAGGTGTTCTTTGGACGTCCTTTTGAGGTTATGCTAATGGTTAATAGTTGTATGCTGGTTGGTTGACTTGATTGGCATATTTACATTCCCGATACATATACGTGTTAGTTTCAACCATACGATAGAGGCTTTTTTCTTATAGGAATAGAATCTTCTTCTCCCTATTTTTGCACTTCAAATATGTGCTTTGTTCAAGGTGATACAGTAGACGTGACTTATTATGGCGGATGAATTCTTCTCAAGTGTCACTTTTTTTTTTTAAATTTAAACTCATCAACATTTGGAGGGATTTTCATCCTAGCATTCATGAAAGAAAAATTTATAAATACTGAGCTAGAGTTCTTCGGCACTGAAAGTTCAACCCCTGTTTACCAGTCAAATTCAAAATACTTATTCAAATTCTAAGGGTGTTGGTTTCTGCTAGATTTCATTCAATAAGCTCCCTGTGTTCAATAAGGGAGAATTGGAGGCTAAAAAGGAAATCAATATATTGACTTCCATTCTTTTGTTTTTATTCCGCTCCATCTATGCCAATGGTTTAGTTTTACTTAGCAAACGCCTATAACGCAGGAAAAATTTCTTTTTTAAGTGTTGTTGTTCATGCGATCGAAAGTGATGTTGCTATCTCCATTATCTCTGAATCAAATCGTCCTGTTTCTGTTAGATAGCACTTCTTGAAGCGCTATCTGAAGAAATTTGTGGTCCATGCAAGATGGAAGTCTTTATGTCTCACCCAAGTTGATTTCTAAATGTCTTCATTTATTTAATTCATTCGTACGACTTCTTTTTGTTATTCATATTTAGTTCCTTCATTTATCCTGCATTTGATTTTTAGTCGCTACTCTTTTGTTCATTTGTTTGTAGATATAAAGCCAAGCTTGTGGTCTCAAATGGAGTTGACTATGCTCAACTTGTCATGTTTGACTCAAAATGTTACTCCTTATTTAATAGGCAACGCAACTTCGCAATGAGCTATTAGCTGAAAAAGAGGTTTAATCATTCCTTACTTACTATGTTTCTTATGCCTTAGCTAAGGTTCTTTAATGACAACTGCTCTCTCTCCCATGAGCTGCTTTTCCATGATGAGTGAAAAGATTATGATTGATCATGACACTCCCTTGAAGGTTAAGTTCTCTCTAACCATTCTGCTTCTTCTTTTGCAATTGAAATTTGCTCCTGCATTTAGCAAACTTGAACTAATCAAATCAAAAAGTTGTGTTATTGACCTTTCACCCCACTGTAATTCTGTTGCAAGTGAATCTGATTCAACTCCACCCGCTTCAGGAGGGCTCATCTAATCCTGCAAGCACAAGTCTGACATCCAAAAGGAGCATTGAAGATTCTGATGACACTGCATGTGAAAGAAGGAAGAGAGCAAGGCATAAAGGTGTCGAAAATCAAAATAGAGAAAAGTTTCTCAGTCAATATCGTCAGAATGGTCCATCTCTGTTTTTTTAGAGCTATGCGTAGTCATGCTCACTACATTTCCCAGCTTATTCCATGCTCTCTATGTGGATATATCTATTTAAATATTAGCTTATGTGTGTCTGGATAGTCAACCCCTACCCTTTAGAATAGTGGCTTTTGTCTTTGTGTAAGATAGGTTCCTATGCTGTCTGAGTCAAAATGTTTTTTGGCTATTGCCTTCACAGGTCAAGATTGTGACTAACTTTGGACTAGCAAATTTTTTTTTCACTTTTTTTTGTTTAGAGCTGGGAAATCCTTATGCTATGTAAAGTTAATGGCTGGAAAATCTTTATATTAATGAAATTATTGTTATATTTATATAATTATTTATATATTATTATTATGGATTAACATTAATCAATAAATTAATTATATTTGTTAATATCAATTATATTGCACATTATTAATTTTATTGATTTATGGATAGTACATATTGGATTCTGATGAATAGTCCGTGATGGTTGGACTGTTCAGTAACCCGTTGAGAGGTCCCTGGTCTCTACTGGTATGGATATAAACTAGTAACCCATTAGTCAATTTATATATATAAGACATATGACACTGCACTCTGCATTCTGTACTCGTATTCTGTCTTTTGGCATCCTACCAGGAAGAGAGCAACATTCTCTCACTCTATTCAAGACAAACACCATGGATCCTTCTTTGATTCCGGGTACGCAATTCCTTCTAATCATTTTATGAACATGCTATATCTTGTATCTATTTGAATTGATCTAGGCTATTGTCGTTTAAATACAACAATTGGTATTAGAGCCTTATAGATACAGATTATGGTTGTTCTATGTTGTAGAATTAGTACCTTATGAACCCTAAATTTATATTGATAAAATTATTCGCTAATTATGCATAAAATTTAGAGATATTTCGTTGTGGGATATCTGTCATACTGTGTTAATACTGTGAAGGATATTTCGAATTACATAATCATTTTTCTTCTCTGTTTCGCGAAACGTTCGAAATTGATTCTCGTTTTTTTTTTCCTTCGAAACATAAAATTGATTTAGGGGTTTTATCACCCATACAATTTCGAATCATAAACCAAATTTTGGTGTGATTTCGTTGAGTATTTCGTGAGATTTAGACCGTTTTCTTCACTGGTTCGAACCTTTAAACCCAGTTTTTGATCTCACAATTGAGCCAATCTTTTTCAAAATTACTTTGGGGGTTTTGTTTGCCTCTAGATTTCATATAAATCTGCACATTTTGAGAACAAATCATTGGAAAAATCTGGAGAATTTCTGTAAGTTCTTCATCGCGGGTTTTATAAACCCTTGTTTTTCGATCTGCAAATTCCCGTTCCATAGAGGCTAGATCACGAAATTGACTTGGGGTTTCTTGCCGCCATGAAGTCGCGATCCTCTGGCCGGAAAATCGTGGCCTATCGTCGCTGGAGAATGCCGAAAGCGAACGGAAAAATGGTGCGCGCGACCGGAAAAATCCCAGCTTTTTTTATTTGAAATTGGACAGGAATGGCAAGCTTAAACTCGAAATTGATAGAGGGCTTCGAACCGCCGTGAAGAGGCGGTCCTATGGCCGTAAAATCGCTGCTCCCCGTCGCCCGTAACCGCCGCGTGCAGGCGGGTCTGTTTCGTGGGTCAGGTCGACCAGTTTTCCTGGTATACGGGTCAAGAAGACCCAGTTGCTGGGTTGCGCATGCCCACTCTCGACACAAGCGCGTGGGGGCGCGTGGGTACCCCATTTTGGCCCGAAAAATTTTATTTTTTATATCAAAAATTAATTAATTATTTTTTGAATTTTTGGTATATTGTTTGTGATTTTTGGATGCCTGGAAGTATTTATTTTAATTATTTTGAGAGTAATTTATAATTTTGAAAATGCTACTCTCAGAATTTTGGCCTGAAATTTTGTGTGTATATTTCATATATTATTAGAGTTTTTGGTATAACTTACTCTCTCTAATATTGAGCCAATGTTATGAAATTATTTTTGGCCATTTTAAAATCATATATTATATGTATTTATAATACATATAGTTTGTTAATCATGAAGTTTATTTATTCAATTAAATTATGTTTGGTATGATTTTTCATATTTTGTATAATTGTGAGCTCGCTTATCGTGGGTACAAGTATGCAAAATTTTATGGAAAATTAGTTATTTTAAATTATATTTATATTGCACTAATAACAATTATACCCTATCGGTGTATTGTTATTAATGTGATTTGTTTTTATACAATATATATTGATGATTAACTCATGTCAAATTTTTATTTTAGTACCCTATCAGTATTAGAATTTTGTTTTGGGACATGAGAATTATATATTGTATCATTTATTATTTCTTATTTATTATGATTCGGGACCCTTAGACGGGATCATTGTAAATAAGAAATTTTGGTTAATGGGCACTTTATTATTTTGGCTAGACACACAGATTCATTTAATTTTGTGTTAGCATAAAATATTATGCATATTAAATGTTTCTTTGTTATATTTTGGTGTTAGCCTCTATGCCCATTTCTGTCAATATTTTGATAGGACTTAATTTTAGAAAATTCTTTTATTGAAATAAGTTGAATTGAATTGTGTAAGGTGATGGACATACCCTATCGGTATGACATTGCTTGACATGATCATTGTGTGATAGAGAAAATAATTCTAAATATTTTTATATGTTTTTCATATTATTTATTTAATTACTTTTCTCTATCAAGTGGGAGAAATCTACATATATTATGTTATGATTTTGTCAAGCAAGATTGTAGTAATGCAATGACTATTTTCCCTTAACATAATCTTATTTTGTAGTATTTCTTCTCTCTTTAAAATTACATGTTACCCTTTATTGTCAAGACTTTATATTGAGGATATTGTTTGTTAAGTCTCTTTGAGAACATTATAGTCGAACTCTCTATTATTGTATTATATTATGAGTAATTAATTATACCAGACAATATGTTGATGTCCCAAATTAACTTGTTATTGTTTGAAGAGATTAATTTTTCTATTACATACCATTAGTCTTCCTTATCATCAATGGTATGTTAAACTATTTTGGGATATATATATATATGTATGGATAAATTTTGTATATAATACAATATTGTTATTCTTTAATTTTGTAATTATTAGAAAAGTAGGAGTTAGAGACTTCTTAATTTTTTTTTATTGTATCCTCAATAATAGTCAAGGGTCTTGTGCACTTTTGTTTCCGCTTCCGCTAAACAGTGCTTTGCTATTATTTAAATTGTAACACTTGAGTCATGAGAGTGAGTTGTTGAATTTTTCTATGATTTCATTTTGAATTATGTTGGAGATTATAATCTCACTCATATGTTGGCATTTTTTTAAATAACCATCATATTTTATAAAATTGCGTGTTACAATAATTTTTAAGGAGATTTTCTATTTTGTAATGTCAAGTGGACATTTATAATTTCCTTCATTTTGTAATCAAAGTATATGATTAACTATGAAACTCCTTTGTAAAACCATGGTTAAGATTCTATGTTGAGTTTCGTATTTTATTTCGTAACCATTTTGTTGACTTTGCTTTAATATGTTTCTCTCTAATATCAAATTTTGAAGAGAAAGAAATTTTGAGTTTTAGACTCATAATGAGTACCTTAGCAAAATTATAATCCCACTATTAGATATTATAACATTAGAGTATTTTAATATTATTTGACTCTAATGAGAATCCTAATAATATATTATTTTGGATTAGTGGGAGTACACACAATTGTTTGTCTTGAGACAATAACATCGTTATATGTTCTTGTGTGCACTTTTGTATCAAAATATTATTTTTGAGCTTTTTGGTTTTCATATGTTATTATGCGCGCTTAATCATATGACATGCTCTTAGAGATTTTGGGAAGAAGTCTCATTCTGTATTACTGAGATATGTTTTTATGCACAATTTATTGATATATATTATTATGTGCAATTTTGTTGAATCTCAGTAAGGCACATTAAGTGTACGCTAAGGTTATTTTGTTAGTATTGCACTTTTGGCTTGCAATTTTATTGTGCTTCTCTTTTGACCAACATTCCACATTTTATAAGGTCACAGATGTATAAGTATCATATATGAAATTAATACTCCTATTGAGTATGATTTCTTGGATCGATAAGGTGATTATAAATCTTATTATTTGGATCAATAAAGTGCTTACTCATTGATGTCATTTGGTATGCCCATTTTGTAATTACTTTGGTTATTGGGTTATGCCCATATGTAATTATTTTTGTTATTTGTTATTGGGCTATTATAGGCACTTGAGTTTATGTGGACTATGTTATTATTATTATTTTGGCCATTGTGTTATGAGAGACATTTTGATTATTTTAGTATACAACTTTGTTGTAATTTTCTTTAACCGATATTCCATTTTTCATAAGGTTAAGATGCATGGGTATCTTGAATGTATGATATGAGTACTCATATCGAGTATGATTTTCTGCATTGTTGAGGTACTTGTATTCTTTTGTTTGAACCAATTGTTATAAGTGCTTGCTCATTGTTGACATTTTTTGTCTATATTATTCTTAAGTTTTATTTTGCTTAAGCTAAGTGTCTATGTTGTTCAAAGTGGGAGATTTGTTAAATTTATTTATTCTACTTGAACATGCATAGTCACTTATTTAGTAAAACTTAGATTATTAAATGTCAACTGTTCTCGAGCATTCTTGATTTAGCCCATGTGTAATTACTTTTGTTATTGGGTCTTCCCCTTGTGTAATTACTTTTTATACTGGGCTATTGTGTGCACTTATACTTATGTGGATAGTGTCGGGTTTGTGGCCTACTGTGATGGTGAAAGGAGCTATTTTGGATTAGTGTCGAAAAGACATTAACAGCAACTATCACGTGTGTTGATCATTTTAGTAGATCCACTAACCGAAGACTTGATTATCAGAGTTTTCATAACTCATGTGTGTTTGTACGAGTCTTTTGGTGTTTTGGGTTAGTGGGAGTTTGATTTGTATTTGCTCATTTTCTGAGATATGTTTTAAGTTTATTTTTCTGATCATATCTCTCATAGCATTTAAGATAGTGGGAGCCATTTCATCATTCTTGTCTTATATGTTGATGATATTTTCCTTGCTAGTAGCAGTGTTGAATTTTTTGACTGAGACAAAATTTATATTAAATAACCACTTTGATATGAAGGACCTTGGTGATGCCTCTGTTGTTCTAGGCATTCATTTTTTTTGTGATAGGTCACGTGGCATTCTTGGATTGTCTCAGAAAGGATATATTGATAAAATCCTCAAACGGTTTAACATGCATTCTTACTCCCCATTTGTTGCACCTGTTCAAAAGGTGACAAACTCTCTAAATTTCAACGTCCTCGAAATGATCATAATAGAGTTGAAATGGAAAAAGTCTCATATGCATCCGCTGTTGGTAGTTTGATGTATGCTCAAGATTGTACTTGTTCTGATATTGTTTTTGCTGTTAATGCTTTAGGGAGATACTTGAGTGACCCAGGTTTAGGTCATTGGAAAGCCGTTAAAAAGGTCTTTAGATATTTGCAGGGAACCAAGGATCACATGTTGACCTATAAGAAGTCTGATCAACTTCAGGTCATTGGTTATTTTGATTCTAATTTTGTTGGTTGCCCTAACGACCGAAAATCTATTTTCGGCTTTGTTTTATGATGGCGGGAGGAGCTATTTCTTGGAAGAGTGTTAAACAAACTCTTACAGCTACTTCTACCATGGAGGTAGAGTATGTCGCTTGTTATGAGGCTACTTGTCAAGATGTGTGGCTTAAAAATTGATTTCTGGCTTTCATATTGTTGAAAGTATTTCTAGGCCACTTGTGATATATTGCGACAATACTGTTGCTGTGTATTTCTCTCAAAACAACAGAAGTTCTACTCGCTCAAAGCATTTTGATATAAAATTTCTGTTTGTTAGAGAGAAAGTTTTAGATTTTCAGACTCAGATTGAGCATATTGCTACAGAAAATATGTTAGCAGATCTGCTGACTAAAAGCTTAGCTATTGGAGTTTTGCAAAATCATGTAACTCATATGGGTGTGGTTAAGTCTTTTGATGTATTGAGTTAGTGGGAGTCTAAAATTTACACTTTATATATTATTATGGTTTTCATGAGATGTAAATTTATCAATGACGTCATTTTCATTACATCTCTTTTAGCACATAAAAATGCTTGAACCATTTTGGAATCATTATTGGATAGCATATTGTTTTATTGAATTATGCTTTCTCTTATCCATCATTTTATGAAATATAAGCATAAGGTATATCCCTATCGGATAGTATCTTTGTGATTCATGTTTATATTTCTTATATTGTTAATTGATATATGTGCTTGTGTTGTAATTGATATATTTAGTTTATTGATCAATGTTATCCAAGTGGGAGAATGTTATATTTATATAATTATTTATATATTATTATTATATAAATAATTAATAAATATAATTAATATTATTATTGTGGATTAACATTAATCAATAAATTAATTATATTTGTTAATATCAATTATATTGCACATTATTAATTTTATTGATTTATGGATAGTACATATTGGGTTCTGATGAATAGTCCGTGATGAGTTGGACTGTTCAGTAACCCGTTGAGAGGTCCCTGGTCTCTACTGATATGGATATAAACTAGTACCCCATTAGTCAGTTTATATATATAAGACATATGACACTGCACTCTGCACTCTGTACTCGTATTCTGTCTTTTGGCATCCTACCAGGAAGAGAGCAGCATTCTCTCACTCTGTTCAAGACAAACACCATGGATCCTTCTTTGATTCCGGGTACGCAATTCCTTCTAATCATTTTATGAACATGCTATATCTTGTATCTATTTGAATTGATCTAGGCTATTGTCGTTTAAATACAACAATTATGACACATGTAAACATAATCCATTGTTTGAAAGTAGGTTGCCCACTTTGCTGACTAGCTGTTACAAAAGAAGTTATGCTACATGTTAAAAGTAAGGCAAACAACATTTTCCATGGCTTACTGTAAATCCTCGTGCACAGATACAATGATTTGCATTACGGAAGCTAACAATTGTTCTTTGAAGCATAACCTAAACAAAAAGTCTATTCCCTCACTTAATGTCTTATTTTCATTCCCAAATCTTTTCAGAATTATTATTAACTTTACCTAATCAGTCAGTCATTTAGAACCATGGCCCAACACTTATATTCGCTCCTACTTTAAAAAAATGTTTTTTAGTTGTATTTGCCTTTGTTTTTGTTTTCCAGATGAAATTAGGTTGTATAATATTTTCACAAACTGCCATAATTTATTTACAGCGAGTTTTAAGACTTGGTGTAACTTAGACGGGTGTAATTTGAACCCTCCTCTATATATATATTGTTTTAAAAATTATATTTTTATATATGTTTTATAATGAATGGAGAATTTATATATGACTATATTAATAATTTTAATTATTATCTTAATTTCAATGAAATCATTAAAAATTTCAAATTTATTTCATTAGAGTTAAAAATCCTAAAATAATAAATTCATACCAGCACGTTATTTTTTTTTGTGTAAACCATAGGCATCCCCTATTATCAGGGACAATCCTATTCGGGGTTTAGTCACAGTTAAGACTCTCCACCCCTCCGAAAAATGTTTGAATGTGTTATTTGAAACATATAATTTGGATATATGTGATTGAATTTAATTTCCCTTACAGTAATGAAGTTTAGCAATATTTTACTCTAACTTTTTTTTATTTGAAATAACTTTTTTGAACTTGCAAAAGACAATAATTATGAAACAAAAAGCTAAAAACATTTTGTTCATATATTATATATTTTAAATAATTTCAACAACCATTCATATTAATATATCTTTATATACACATATCTTAATTACTCCCCCGGTCCCTATTTATAAAACTCTTTTTAGAAGAATTGAATGTCCCTTAATATAAGACCCTTTGCCGATTTTTAGATAAATTAGTGTTTTTATCATATTTTTCCTTCATTAATGTTTAACTCTTTTTAATTCCAAAGTGTGAATAATTAATGAAATTTTACACACATGCTCAATTACACCATTGAAAAGTGACTTTTGGAGTCTTCCACTATGTGACAATTAATGTTTCTAAAATATAGTGACTTTTAAATAGGGGTAACCAACTTTTCTTAAACTGTGTGAAACGGTTAGAAGGGGGTCTTATAATAAGGGACGGGGGGAGTATAACCACCAAATAATGATTTGCCATAAGTGGATTTTGAGCCCATGTAAACTTTACCTACATGTTTGAACTTTAGAAGAATCTTACTCAAACGAGAGCTAAACTCATGGCTATGAAATTTCCTTGTCAAAGACCAACAAATATTTTAATTATAACCCGAGCCGTGCATTGCACGGGCCACTATACTAGTTAAATACAATTCAATTTAAAAAAGTGTTTCGTTTTTATTTATTGTTATTTCTAAGATTTTTACATCTAAAAAAATAAAACATATGATTTATGTAAATTTTTCATCACGTATGATTTATTTTTATCCTATGATTAATTATTAATAAATTTAATTGTAATATACTTCATTCAGTTTTACCATATAAATTAACTGTTATCAAGACTCTTCGTGTATTTTTTACTTGAAATGAAAATGATTGCCCCTAATTTTATTTATTGTCATAGCAAATAAAATAACAATAGGAAACAACTATAGGAAATAGTTAATTTAATTTAAAATTTAAATGATATCATTTCATCATATGCAATTAATGATAAGCCCTTATTTTTATCTAGAATAGTCATTTTCATGTGGTATATTTTTACTCTTAAATTATTATGTCTTCATATATTTTTACTTTCATGATCTTAATATGAACATGTTTTCATTCAAATTTTTTATTCCTACATGATATAAATATTTTACTCTATAACTCAAATTTAAATATTAATACATTCCATGTAAAATTTTCATTGTTGGGAAAATTACATTTGAATTATTTTCTATAAAAAATTAGATTTAAAAGTCTTTTTTTCTACGGTCGGGATCTCTGCAGTACTGCAAATTCTGCAATCCGGATCCAACGGCTATAAATGAGTGTATGAATTTTTTATTTTTTTTAATTAATACATGCAGAAAATAAAGGGCCGAGATTGCGTCCCATTTTTCTTGCACGGGAGAGGATCCGAGTCCTTTTTTCTGTAGCAGTAGAATTGGCCGTATAAAAGTCTCATTTATTTCAAAGTCAAGACCTCACAAATTTTCCAAAAATAAGAAGTGTTCATGTTTGCATTAACAATATCATATTTGTCGCGTCCCTTTATCTCACGATTTGTATTTCAACCAATTAATTTAAAATCAAATAATAATTTATTTTATATAAATTTTTCATCTTTGGTTAAATTACATTTACCTCTTCAAATCTATAAAATAATTTGTGATTTAAATATTAATGAAAATTAATATCATTCCATCTTAAGAAAGCTAGTGTACCCATCCATCTATCGGTCATGATTTGCAATGTTTAATATCCTCAACGTTTTTATATATATTTTTGCTACCAACCCATAAATGATGTATTTCATTCTAGTACTCAGCAAAGACCATTTTGAGCATAGTATCAAACTGACGTTTCCTATGTAACAGGCCAAGTGGTTAATGAATAAAAATTTTATTTTACCTTAACATTTGTCTTCCAAAGCCTAAAGCAATCAAGAGCCATTTGTTCACTCCCTTTTTAGCTAGTGAATGTTTCACTACTAACTTGAATTTAAAAAAAAACAAACAGACAAATACAGTTGATTCCCTTAATATTGTTCTTGATCCTATTTAAAAATTCTAGAAGACTACTGGGAAAATACTAGATGAAAATACTACTGATACTTAAAATATTTTTTCAACATATGTATAATTTATGAGTCATATATGTACCCCTATAAAAAATATAAAAATATTGAAAATAAACTTTTCGAATGAGTTGTTTCAAAATGCTTATAATGAAGAAAAATCATATGAGTAATCTGAAAGTGTTTACTTATTAAATTATAAATAAAATAAAGTGAATTTATTAGGATTATACTTTTTACAATCATTTCATATAAACACAACACTTGAAATGATGAGTAATGATTTTAATCAGATTCGTGTTAAATATGTATAAAGAATAATATATTAGTTATTGTTAGCAATGAATATGAAATTAAGTAAACAATAAGCAACTTACCTTATACATATTTTGGAATACATCTTTATAAACTACATTTGAAGCAGTGCCCCACACAGAGTGTGATTTATTTAGGGTTAAATATATTTTTAATCTCTGAAATATAGTTAAGATTTGATATAATCACAATTCAGTTTAGAAAAGTCGTTCATTTTTATTAATTATTTTTAAATATTTTAACAACTAAAAAATTAAACATTTATAATAACCCAAATTTAAAATAAAAATAATTAAAGTGTAATTTTTATCATGTGTGACTTATTTTTATCTCATAAATTAATTATTTTTAAAAACTTTAATGTATTTAACACATAAATTAAATGATTTCTCCTTATTTTTATCTATTGTCATTGCAAATGAAAGCATATTAGAAAATAATTAATCTAAGTTAAAATTCAAAAGATCAATGAAAACTAATAGAAAATAATTAATCTACATTGAAATTTAAAAGTCATCCCTTTATCATATGGAATTAGTGATAGTATTGGAATTACTCATTTGAAATTATTATAAGTTGATTATCATTTATTATATGTAGCATTGTCATCTCAAATTAATATAGTTAAGTTAATATATTTTTATATATTTACTTTTGTGATTGTAATATTAAATTCTTTTCATGCAAAAATTTTATTCCTACCTGCTAAAAGTATTTACCCCTTATAATTTAAATTAAATTATTAATATATTTTATATAAAACTTCCATCATAAGGTGACATATATTTACCTCTTATAATCTATATACTATTATATATAAATATTAATGAACTTTTACGTAAAGATTTATTCTCCCGTGGTGTAAAAAACTTTTATAAGAAAAATTAAAAAGAGAAACTTCTACCAATATAATCACAATTTAATTTAATAAAGTCATTCATTTTTATTCATTATTTTTTAATATTCTTACAATTAAAAAAAAATATAACATTTATAATCGAGCTAAATTTATATTAAAAAAATAATTGAAGTGTAATTTTCATCCCAGTAATTTATGAATATTGAAGAGATCAATGAAACAACAGAAAATAAATAATCAACATTGAAATTTAATTATTATCCTTTGTCATAAGGTATTAGTAATAATCTTAGGATTGTTCATATGGAATTTTACTCATTTGAAATTAAACTCTATTCAATTCTCACATTAACCGACTCTTAAAAACTACAAAGGTTTATTCATTACCAAGGGTAAGGATGGAAAGAATTAATAAATGCTTCTATAACTTTATAAAGAGTCTTATAAAAATGACCAAAATAAAATTATTAATAGGGTCTTATAATAAAAACAGGGGAGCACATAAAAAGTATGGAACCTTAAATTTGTGCAGCTCCAATAATAAGAAATTTTACAATAGAATTTCGATTCTCATATCAATAAAACTCAACAGCAGTGTGCAATGTAGCCCCTAGTGGAAAGATTTCATAACTGAAAAGGAAAAAATGGGACTGAATAGATTCCACCTTCTCATTTTTTATACCAATGCTAAACAATATTCCAAAAATTAATGTAAAGTCTTCATCTGCCATTACCTTCTTCACTGCCTGTAATTTAGCAAACTACAAAGATTGTCTATCAAGAGAAGTATATATGAAGGTTGAATAAAAACACAAAAAAGTTACAAAAAAAAAAAGAACTCACATGTGTCCGGTATACTGAGTTCAATGTCATCAGTTTCAAATAGAGCTTCCACAAACTAAACCCAAGAATTTGATACTAAGAATATCAGCATACTAAACTCAAATAATGTTACAAATCATCAAACATAAGTCCATAAACATTGTCTACATTTTATTATCTGTAACATCCCGATAATTAAGACTAATTAAGAGAATAGGATAATGATTTTTAAGAATGATATTAAGTAAAAGGTAAAAATGATATAAGAAGAAAGACTTAGAATAAAAACTAAGTTTGGAAGTTTCAGCATTCTCGCTCGCTTGAGCGAATTATGCAGCAAAAAGGGTGAATTTTAGTTTCTGCATATCTCGCTTGAGCGAGGCCAGCTCGCTTAAGCGAGATACAAGGGAGTTTTGGGAGGCTCTCTGGACAATTTTCGCTTAAGCGAGAATGGCTAGCTTGAGCGAGAATCGTCCAGAGAGGGGGTCTTTTCTGGATCATCCTCGCTTGAGCGAGACAATTCGCTTGAGCGAGAATGTGAAGAAAAAGCATGCAACCGACACGCTCGCCCAAGCAAGAATCCACTTAAAGGTTCAAAACCCTTAATTTAGTTTCAGATTTCACACTTCATTTTCTTCTTCTTCTTCAAATCTAGAGAGAGGAGCTCTAATTTTAGAGAGAGGGAACGTCCCTTGGAGCTTGGAGAAGGAGTCTTAGGCCAAGAGTTCATCATCCAACCCCCCTCCCATCCTTTCTTCTTCCATCCTTTATCAATTGTGAGGTGAGTACAACTCATACACTTTCACTTCTTATGGTAGTGTACCTTGAGTATGATCCCAATTCCTTACTTCCTCTTCTTATTGTTCTATATATGTTGAATATCATTGATTGATTAAGTGTATTTTGTAAACCATGAAGGAGTATGTATTGATTCTGTAAAACCCTAGATTATGAGCTTAGAGAATTTATTCACATGATTCTTATTATTGTTAATTCAGTGAGATAAAACCCTAGATTATGAGCTTAGAGCATTTATTCTTATTATTTTAAGCCAGTTTCGACCGTGAGTTAATATAAGCCGGCTTCGGCCGTGAGTTAAAATGAGTAATTGTATGAAAACTTGGCTTCGGTCTAGTAATGGGTGGGATTCGTCCCCGGGGGAGACGTTCCTCGTAGTCTGAGCTCAGTTCTAACTCAAGTAAGTGATGAGATCATGCCTGCTGGGCACAGCAGTGAGTTGCATCATAAGTTGCATTTATTTGAGTTGAATGTGATGTATATGCTTATGTTATAACTGTTGCATATCATTCAATTATGAACCCTACACTACATTTGCATAGTTGTACTTCACTGAGACATCCGTCTCACCACACGTTATGTGGACACAATCTAGGTGTGCAAGCACCGCCACGTACTGGTTCTTGAGTTAATGATGCGAATTAATTTCAGGAATTTAGGATTTAGTTTCCAACGGACCAAATCTTAAATTAGAAATTAGGACGTTACATTATCTACATCATGCCATACAATTTCAAATAGAGCATACTTCAATTATCTACATTTTATTATAATATAAATATAGATTAGAAAGGTATGCCCACTACCATGTCAACCTCTTCACGTAAGCTTTCATTATTCTTATAGCCTGTTAAATTATCTACTACTTAAGTACAAAACATATCTAACACTTCACATAAAAAGTTAGAATACAAAGAAATTCAAGGATGAACTTATCTACTCATGCGCCCTATAATGTAAATAGGATAGTATTATTAATTCGATAAATTAAAAAGATAAGAAAAAAACACATGTAAATAACCAAATTAAAGTTTTAAAACTAATCAATAACATAATTCCAAGCCATCTTATGAAATACATATTTAATGAGTATACATTAATCAGTAAGCAAACCTTTCTGATAAGCCTCTGTATTTTATATTTTGTTCCCCTGCAAAATCAGCTTGCAGCGAAAGGGACAAAAAAAATTTTGAAGCTTCAATATCAGCTCGCAGAGTATACAATATGTCTACTTTAATTTTCATCACAAACCCTTTTCCACTAACCTCTAAAACACAATATTTTTTCTTTTCTGAGCTCACCAAGCTACTGTTTATGGTGAAAAATCTAATTTCGAAAATTAAACTTATCACTTTGATTCTAAGAACAATCTGGAGATTAGAATCACATCCTCTTACAGGACTCTTTTTAAAAAGTAGGTTTATGGTGTTTCTGATTTATTGAAATAGACTTTTCAAAGTTCAATTTTTCTGGGTGAAAATGTTTGATTGGTACAGAATTTCACCAAATCAATTACTATGTTTTCGAAAAATCCAGAAATGATAGATTCCAGAAAGTTGATTCAGAATTTTAACAAAGAACTTTTCTTTTGAAAGAAATTAGAACTACTTGATTCAGAATTTTATCAAAGTTCTAAAGTTTCCACTTGACTTCTTTTAGAATAAAGAGAATCACAGTTTCAGAATGTTTGAAAGAATACAGAATTTAAAGCAAAGAGATAAAAGTGCATGAAATGAAGAATACTGAATGTAAATTGCAGAAAGTAAATGAATTGAAAGAACAAATTGCATAAAGATAAAAGTGGATGGGATCATTACATACAGTCAATCCTTGTAAACCTGTTGGTCGCAGTGTGATCGGACGTGAAGGTGTTTAAGGATATGAGTATAATGAATTTTCCAACCCTTATTACATTATGGGTGTACCTATTTATAGATTTCTAATCCTAACGGCTAACTAATGCATGTTTGACACATCAGCAGCCTATCTATGTTGGCAGCGTGTATGCTTGCCACGTTTTCTGCTATCCAGAAAACTAATTACATTTTTCAAACTGAACCACTAACTTAATGACACCTGTATTTGTCATTTGTAACTTCCTTTAACTGCTCCTTTGGTGTCCTGTGACTTCTATTTCTTTGAAGACTCATATTTGGATTTCTCGAAATCCTGTCTTTAGATTTCTTGAAGTCTTCTTTCTGATTTCTCGAAGAGGTCTTCTTTCTGATTTCTCGAAGTCTTCATCTTCTGATTTCTCGAAATTCTGCTTGTATTTCTCGAAATCTTCTTTCTGGCATTCTGACTTCATGCACTCGAAATCTTGCTCTTCGATTTCTCGAAATCTTCTTTCTGGAATCCTGACTTCATGTACTCGAAAATTCCTTCATCTTTGACACTTAGTCTTTTTCTGTTGATATTTGGTCTCATTGAATACTTCCTGATTTCGATTTTCCAGAAGCCTTATAACTTCGATTTTTCAGAATCCCTTTTGATTCTGATTTTCCAGAACTCCTGACTTTGGTTTTTTCAGAATCTCTTTTGACTTCGATTTCTCGAAGTTCCTTTGTCTCTTTTTTCGAGTTTCTGAAGTTCCCTTTTAATGTCAACTTTAACAAATTTCTAAGTTATGAGATTCACTTCTCAAACTCAAATTCTAGAACTTGTAAGTTTTCTGGAACTCGAATTCTGGAGCTTGTAAGCTTTCTGGAAATTCAAAAAGTGTAAAGAGCTTACAAATTTTGGGAAACTCGAAATACTAGAAATTCGAATCCCAACAGCTACCCAATACGATTGGTTCTAATTTAGAGGACATCCATTTGCACACAATTTTTCAATCTTTGAACGTAACCCTATCTATTTATATGCGGCAAAAGTGAATGAAAAATTAATCCCCAAATAGAAAAAAAGTAAAAAAAAAAGTAATAATTAATTAAGAACTATTTTGAAACACATATTTTATATCATAATCACAATAAACATCATGAAGGGTAAAAGGATGTGATATCATACCATTATAACACAGCAACTAAAAAAATAAAAAAGGAGAGAAAAATCAATTCATTAAATAGTAATGTAACAATAATAAAATGACAAAAATGATGCTCAGAAGCGTATTAATATATATTGTGACCATGATATATATACAGAAAGCAGATTGAAGCAATAGAAATAAAAGGGGTTACAATGAAGATCATAAAAATGAAGGTTCCTTTCAGAAGGATAAACATTAACATGAAATATGAGGTCTAATAATCATATTAATTTAGGTCTAATAAGTAGTCATAGATACACACAGTTGCATAAAAAAGGGTTATAAAGAAGAGCAATAAAGAATGGTAAATAAAAAGGGATATACAATTAATGGAATTCACCAAAAGAAAAAACATTACAAAAAAAGACAATCAGACGATTAACACACCTTGAACTCATACAATGGAAGGCCAAGTTGACACAACAACAAAGACATAATATTGTAAACAAAACTTTTTGAAATACAATGTCACGTACTGATTTCTCCTAACTCTATATTAGTTGTCTGAGCACATGCACAAAAAAAAATCATTGGTAAAAATTCACACTTAAAAAACAGATACAATTCAAAATTGAGAGCACCTAATTGAGAGCAATTATCATTTAGTGGGAATGCAGACATAGCACCGTTTTTACACGTTCATGGCAAATGCACTTTTAAAGAAATTAAGAAGCAGATTTTCTTTAAAGGAAAACAGAAAACAAAGATTAAAATGCACTTTTTTCAAAATGTCATATCATTAGAATTAAAATAGGTAACAAAAGTATATGGTGCAGAAAATAGAATAGTAACAAAATTAAAGGAAGTAATTAAGATGCAATTATAATTACTTTGCAGAATGTTTGAAGTCAAGGGCTGTATTCAAATTTAGATTTATTATCAATATGGTCAAAGGCTCTATCAATGTTATTCAAATCGGACCGGACCGACCGATCCGACCGGGAACCGGACCTCGGACCGATTCAGTCACAGGATCAGCTATGACATTGAACCGGTCATGAACCAGTCAAATTTCTTACTAAAAAAAATATTCCACAAAGTGGCAGCAAGGAGGGTTGAACCCATGACCACAGCAAAATGCTCCCAACACCCAACCACCAGGCTATTGGAGTTCTCCATTCTATATGTGTTATTTTATATATATATATATATATATTGATTTCTAGAAGCAACAATGATATAAAATGAGCTTGACAATATTTTTATAAATGGGCCACCAAATCACTCATTCTTATAACTTAAAATGTTAAGCAAAGTATTTGGGCAGCTTCTTTAAAAATATTTTGTTTTTAGATTTTTAAAATTTAATATATAATTCATAATTAATGCAAAATATTAAAATTACAAAATTAATAAAAAGTTTTTAAAAGTATATATCATATAGGATATATATATTATATTAATGGTTATAATTTTTATATCATTAAAATTATGAAGTATTTGCATATTTAAAAAAATTACATATCTTTTATATTTAATAATTTTAAGTAGATATTTACATATTTTTTAATATACCGGTTTAACCGGTTCAACCAGCAACCCACCGGTCCGATCAGTGACCCATTGACTCAGTATCCTGACCGAGTTGATGACCGGTCCGGTTTTTATAAAATTGGGCTCTATTCAAATTTAGATTGAAAATAGTTTTGAATTCAATTTCAATGTTGAATTATCATCGTTTTGAATTCAGATTTTTTTTATAATAACTTACATCATCACCATTTTCACATTTTGAACCAAGTTTGGTTA
This sequence comes from Sesbania bispinosa, assembly GCA_026901365.1. Classification (NCBI taxonomy): domain Eukaryota; kingdom Viridiplantae; phylum Streptophyta; class Magnoliopsida; order Fabales; family Fabaceae; genus Sesbania; species Sesbania bispinosa. The sequence continues at coordinate 94,222 of QLOH01000783.1, read as the reverse complement.
TAAAATTCAGATTTGGGTAAAAAAAGTCATTAGAATAGTTTTGGTACTCAACAGTGTTCTGATTAATCACATAATGTATAAAAGTATTATAATTTATGATAAAAATGGTCATTATAATTAACATCGCACTGATTAATCACATAATTTGTGCAAAGTTTTAAAAAATGGAAAGTTGTACTCATTAGAATCTTTATAAAAATGCAAAAGTTCTAAAAATCAAATTCAAACAGAGACTGATTTGATGATAAAATAAGTTTAGATCAGTATAAAAAAGAGCAAAAAATCATCACTATACTGTATTTTAAAAATATCAAAATTCTCATAATACTGAAATACAATTAAACAAAAAACAAAGGCAGTAATTCTGAGAAAGAAATTAAGATTTAAAAATATGCAGAAATTGAGAAAAAAATTTGTTGTCAATTCATATTGATTTATAGGAAAAATTAGAGCAAAAAGCATTGTTATTTCAAACTTTAAAAAATAATTTAGAAACACACTTACACAAACACACAGATGCAGCAAACCATTCGCAAAAAATATTCTGCAGAAAATAAGCAAAATTTGTATGCAAAATATTCTCATCCAAAAAAAGCATGAGCTGTACTGAAAAGATCAACAACATATTATGCAAATTAAAAAAGATAACTCAGAAATCTCATACCCATAGACAAACAATATTGAATGGAAAAATTAAGAGCAAAATTAACGAAACCAAAAACCCTACTCAAAGACAAACCCCAAGATAAACGTGGGTTTTCAAAATAAAACAGAGCAAAAACAACATACTCAAAATAAAAAAAAGCCATTCCAAAATCAACATTACATGAGTTTTCAAACAGGGACATGATATGTAGTTTTTTTAGAAATAAAAAACTCAAAAAACTCAAACTTAGAGACAGACTCTAAAGAATGGAAAACTAAGAGCAAAATAAACGAAACCAGAAAATCCTACTTAGAGACGAAGGGAAGATGAAGTGGTTACCAAGATGATGAAAGCTTCAGCAATGACCTCTGACTGCGCGTACTCACATGCAAATGGGGAGATGAAAAAGTTATGATTTTTACACATTAAACATTGATTATGTTATTCAAAATCTCATCTAAACCAAATCGTACCTTCAGTTTTGATTTGCACAGAGATTCAGACGGACACACAGGTCGATTTGCAGAGTGGTAAGAAGGGAAGCGCAAACAACTATCAACAGAGAATCGAAAACAATACTCCTTTATGAATGGTAGAAATTACGAAAAGGAAAGACAGAAAGGAAAAAGAAAAGATTGAAGGAAAACAGAAGCTTGGCGGCCTTCTAAATGCTCTCCATTGGAATTGAAAGAGAAGAAGTCTTTCTAAAGAGAGAACAGTGGAAAAGAGAGCACATGATGCTCTCTCAGAAATTGAAAAGGCGCCGTCCATTAGCAAACTGAAATAAAAAGGCAATGGCTTTGGAAATAGCTACTTTTATTAATTGTTCCTTTTTGAAAAATTTTAAAATCAGAATAAAATAACACTGTTTAAAAAGAACAGTATTCAAGATGAGTTTTTAAATTATTTACAAAAATGCCATTAAAAAGAGAGGGAAAATGGGAATCTTAGACAACCTTCTTTTAATATATAAAGATCTGCGATTTTTTTTTTTATTATTTAGTGGATAGTGCTTCAACAAAAGCCGTTATTTTTTAAGCAACTAAAATAGCCTGTAAAAATCAAATGCTATCTATACTCCTTCGTGATTTTAGAATAGCGTTTACATTTTTTAAATGTTATCTTAAGCACACTATTAATACCTTTATGTGGTGTAGTGAGTTGGCAAAGGGGGGTTGAATTGAGACATGTCTAAACCTGTCTGAAAATTTTAAGAGACAGTTTGGATGAAACTTCTACCGAAGTACTTCTAGGTGAAAAAAAATAGAATGAATCAAAGAGGTCAAATGCATTTAACTTCTCCATAAGTTGAAATTAGTCTTTGTAGCCCACCTACTCCAAAAGCTCTCCCATTTAACTTCTCCATAAGTTATTAATTTCAACTTATGGAGAAGTTAAATTCATTTGACCTCTTTGATTCATTCTATTTTTATCTTCTAGGAGTTCTTCTGCAGAAGTGCATCCAAACTGGGCCTAAAACTCTTTTCTTACTTTGATTCTCAAGTCTCGCAACTTGGATGTCAGAGTTTTAGTCACGGTCATAAGCAACAATGTCTAAGCAAATAAAAGACTTGTTTTGTTAGAAATGGCTTTTGATCTTTTTACCAAGATGTTAATTAAAATGTTTAAGATTTGAGAAACTTATTTTTGAATTGTTGCTTAAGTACAGATTTAGTTATAAAACTCAGAATCAGTTTCGAAACAGTATGATCAGGTGTAAAGCAGATGAGTTAGGGTCAGAAGAGGATTGACACAACATGATTTATACTGGTTCACTCTTATCAAGAAGAGCTACGTCCATTCCTCACCTCAGTGAGATTTTCGACTAATTTCTTAAAGTTACAAGTATTATCCTTTATGAGCCTCTTTAGGCTTTTAATTATTTTTCCTTAAGAGCATTTCCAGGCTTTTGAGTATTCTCCTTACAAAGCCTCTCCAGGCATCTAAGTAGTTTTATACGAGTCTCTCCAAGCTTCTCCACTCAACACCATAGTCCATAAGCAACTTTTGACTTGGTGGAGGAGTTACAAAGTAATGAGATGAAAATAGAGTTGTTTAGCTTAAGGTTTTAAACACACAGAGTATGAATCAATAGTTAGACACTCAATCTAAGTTACAGATAAATACAACCCACAAATAAACTCAGAGAGTTTGATAAACAGTAGAGAAAGTGTGTGTTAGGAGCAAATAGATAGATGAAATAGTGAGTAAACTCTTGTGCAGTGTTTTGACTCTTTTAGCTTTAAGTTCTCTCTCGGTTTTCTGAGTTCCTCTTTGCCTATTAATAGGAGTGTGCTTGAATATGGTCGTTTATAGTCGTTGAGAATCCTCAATAGCTATTTCCATTTGTGTAAGGAACTTTTTACATATCAGCACACTAAACTTGCTTCTGTCTGGTGCATTATGCTTTTGCGTCTGAGATGTGCTTCTGCGTCTGAGTTACTTTTCTGCTTCTGACTTGAGATTTTGCTTATAAGTCTTGTTTCTGATGATTTGCTTCTAGCTTTAAGCATATATTCTTCTAAACACTTTGTGAGTTTTCAGATTTTTCCTTTGGGTTTGACTTGATCTTCATCATTTGCGTCTGAGTTTGACTTGCTTGGTTCTACGTCTGAGTCTAAAATTTTTCTTTGAAGACTTTGATTTTTTTTATGAAGAAGTCTTTAAGCCTTTAATGTATCTATATCTTAACTCAAATTCTAATTTCTACACACTTGGACAAACAGGTTAGATGTAAATAGACTCAAAATGAAACTTGAATTTTTACTTAAATAGAATGGTTGTCAATCATTAAAACTTTAATCATCTTAGGGTTTGTCTTAACACCCTTTGCCACAATCGCTGAGAGATTAATGGGTAACAGGACCCCTCTTGACCTTCATGAGGAAGGAGACGAGGGAAAGCAATAAACACCAGATGGAACTGATTGGGAAGAAGTGTGACAATGGAGATAGAGAAAAAATAGAGAAAAATCAACAGGGTTATGAATATGATTAGAGAGAAGATGAGAGGAAGAAGGTCACATACTATATTCTTTCTATTTTAAAGAAATGCAATGTAAGATCAGTCAACGCTTAGTACAAACGATGACTGAAAATGGAGTATCACACATCAACAATAAACACTCTTTTTAGAGAAAGGGGCTATTTGCAAAAGAAAAAAATTGGGAGGACACTTTTAAAAAATAATTACAAGGACCAAAAGTAAAACTCGATAATTTTATAGGGACTAAAAACATATATTTCATCACTTAGGCAAATATTGTCGGTTTTTCCACATGCAAGTCATGTAGAAATTATTATGGCAACTACTAATTAATCTAAACTTTGGAAGTATTGCAAAGTATTGAGACTTACTAAAAACATGAGGTTGCAAAATGACAATATTCCAAATAGTGAGGAAAATGTTAAAGAGCTTGCTGAATGAGTTCTTTCGATTGGTTATGGCACCATAGGTAAGGGTGATGATGGTTAGAAGAGAATATATCAAGTGATCTGTTGATTTCATAAACGAAAGATCCAATTGGAGATATTACGTCAGTTATATATATCCTTATTTGGACGAAATTTTGGTAGTGTTTTTTCTTCCAAGATAAAGCAATATATAGATTTTTTTTCAATTAGTGATGACACTGTAGGTAAGAGCGATGACACTGTAGGTAAGAGCGATGACATTTAGAAGTGAATATATCAAGTGGTCTATTGATTTCACAAACAAAAGATTCAATTGGAGATATTGCATCAGTTATATGTCCTTATTCGGACAAAGTTTTGGTTGTGTTTCTTTCTTCCAAGATAAATCAATATTGTCACAAACATCGGAGATTGTTGATCAAGTCAATCAGTATATGACAGATCTGTTTCCTTGTGAGGACAAAATATATCTTAGTTGTGAGTCTGTGACTGCATTCTCAAATTTGATGAAGATATTGGAATTAAGCCATATTGGTTAATGACTGAATTTCTAAATGATGTCATATGTTCTTGATTGTTAGATCATAAGCTTGTTTTAAAAAAATGAGTGCCAATGATGTTGATGTGGAATTTAGATGTATCATCTTGGCTTTGTAATGGAACAAAATTAATAGTAGAGGACTTGCGTGTTAATATAATTGGTGCAAAGGTTATCACTAGGAATAATGTTGAAAACAAAGTAAATATCCTTCAGATGAATTTGATACCTTCTGATCATTTGACTGCATTAAAATTCGAAAGGAGAATTTTCGTTTTGCCCATTCTTTGCGATGACTATAAACAAGAGCCAAGGTCAAACATTATCTCATGTTAGTGTGATCCTTCAAAAACCTATTTTTCTTATGATCAATTACATGTTGCTATCTCTAGAGTAAAATGTAGAATTGATTTAAAAATTTTAATTTGTGATAATAATTTTGGTCAATATGTGCTACAACAAAAAATTGTTGTTTATAATGAGGTGTTTCAAAAGATTTATGTCATTCAAATTTGCAACTTAGGATTATAGTACTTTGTAATATTGTGAGAATTTTATTTAAATTTAGATGCCGCAATGCATATTATTTATATGTAAAATTTATTTGGTTAATCACTTACTTTGGGTTATTTGATACAAATTATTTATGATTATTACTTTAATATAAATTTATTTTTTTTCCTTTTGTTATTTTATGTAGTCAACATTTACTTCTTTTAAATTTAATAACTTTATCCATAACTAATGTTTAAGTTGTAGTTGTACATTTATAATAACATTGTCATTTTATAATAACAATAATAAGCGTTTTTTTAATGATTTTGCGTTTATTATACTAAAAGTGAAGGTATTTTAATATTGACAATATGTGTTTGCATTTAATTATATTTTTATGACATTATTCAAATAAATAAATTAATCACTTAAATGTTTATTAATTTGAATTTAGAAATAGTTGATATTATTTAAAAGATGCATCATGCTTATGATTTATTGACTGAAAAAATAGAGTTTTGTAAGGAGTAAGAAATTCTACATGAAGTATATTGAAGAATTTATTCCATAATGAACATATTAACCTTTGCATGCGACCTAGTAAAAACAAACGGTCAAACATACTTCTGATTCCGAATCTCTCAGAACCCATTTCACCCTTTCCTCGATATTCCCTTAGTTCGAGGTGAGAGGTGAATGATGAAGTGAGGTTTAAAACAAGTGAACAATGTTGTCTATTGTGATTGCTCACTAAGATGGGGATTCCCAATAGGGTAAAATTCATGGGTCAAAGTCAAACAATTAAGTGTCTATTTGGTTTACAGTTGAGTAGAATTGATTCTGAAAATCAATGGTTGAGATGAGTGTTACACATTTTACAAAGCACGTTGGACGAAAGTGATTTAAAATCAATTCTACAAAACCATGGTTTTGATTTTTGTAATGCCAAACCAAACGGACTATTAGCCACTACCAAAGCATGAACAGTAGAATTAAATTCCCAATAATGAATGGATGGCTAAACCAAACATTGAGTCTTTATTTCTTTCTCTTTCACTCATTCCCCTTTGGTGAAATCAGTCTACTGATATTGTTCTTACCTTTGTGTTAACTTCAATAATACAAATTATTATCTACTAAATGTAACTTCCTAATTTCTTGATTCAAGAATAATGCCCGTTGGAGACATCATTCTCAAATTTCTGAAATTATTTCGCGCCATTACCGATATCTATACATACACACTCATCAAACGGTTAAGTAATTCCAACGCTTACTTTAGCTGAATACATTATACATCCTACATACATATCATAGTCCATCTGCCACTTAGTGGCTTAACGTATACAATCAATCTACATGGTTCCTACTTTAACACAACATTATACAAATTGAAATACATCCAAATCCCTTATTGGATCCAGACTAACGCTGGGGGTGGAATACTCCACTCTACGAACTTCAATCCTCCCTTCAAGCTTTCAGTGAAACCGTCCTGCATACATAACTAAAATGTATCCCCGTAACGTGGGGTGAGACTATGGTCTCAGCAAGCAAAGCATGCAACATGTAGTGTGGGGAAAACAGTCATATGCAATGCAACACCTAGCACAATTCCTAAGACATACATAACTATTCCAATCACTTTACATCATCAGATCAAGTTAAACCCAATTGACATATCTTATAAATCTAGCTCAACACTTAGTAACTTGTCATGATAGGGAACTTAAACATGAAAACACATGATCGACATAACCCAACCGACGGGTGATGGCGCATACGCCTTCATATGAACTCGGCGCATACGCCCTCCTCTGAACTCGGCGCATACGCCCTCAACTGAATCATGACTTGACGCATACGCCCTCAACTGAACTATGACTCGGCGCATACGCCCACATCTGAACTGGGCGCATACGCCCTCATCTGAACTGTGACTCGGCCCACACGCCCTCAACTGATCTCGGCGCATACGCCTTCAATACATAGGCAAAGCATTACATAAAACACTACTCAACTACACTGCCTTTTCATACTCTAGGAATTACATTCATATAACATTAACATAAAACCCCCAAATCTGTCAGTTAGGGCAACCGTAATCATCATGATCACCAAACAACCATCAGATCCACATATATTCCCAAAATCCCCAAATTCTCTACCCTAGGGTTCACATACAATATCATAATCCACTCAACCATGCAAATCATTTAATTCCAGCAATGAAACAACATCCACAAGTCAAAGGGAAAGGGAATAGGAGAATAGGGGTCATGAGAGGAATCAACACCTGATGAAAGTGAAAGTGTGTGAGCTTCACTCACCTTAGAGTTGAGAAAACGGAGGAAGAATGGAAATAGGGAACGTTGAGCGTGAGGAGAACAATGGAGAACTTGATCTCGGGGAGTGAAAAACCTTCCTTGATCTTCAATGGGACTTCCTCTCACTAAAAACCTCTTTCTCTCTGGAATATCGAAAACGAGAAGATGGAACTGAGTGGAAACCGTCTACATCGTGTTTTTAAGTTCTGTAACAGTCTTCTCGCTTAAGCGAGATTTTAGCTTGAGCGAGATGGTCATTTTAGCTCAAGCGAGACATTTAGCTTGAGCGAGAATGCTCACGAAAATACACCCTCTCTGGAAGATTCTCGCTTGAGCGAGATCCTCTCGCTCATGCGAGATATGCAGAATCTCAAATCCTTATTTTTTGCCTCTTAAGCTTTTCCTTATCAATTTCTCACTTCACTCTAATCATGTTATAACTTTCCTATGAATTAAAGTCTTAAGTAGCGACATGTTACACTAAACATGTTCTCATAGAAATCTATTGCAAAACTGAATGATGATTACTTATAACTATACTTTATAATCATAATAATATGATAGAAAACTTGTGGAAATATCTATCCTAGATACATGAAGCATCTTGTGATCTTACTGACATGTTTTGTTTTATAATTATTACGTTAGTTGCTGCTATGTCTTTGCATTTTGCATCATGTTTCTATTTTTTGAATTTGCAGTCTTTATATTGAAACCTAAGACTTGAAGGCAGTAAAAATTAGAAGGGTTGTCAATCATTAAAACTTTAATCATCTTAGGGTTTGTCTTAACACCCTTTGCCATAATCGCTGAGAGATTAATGGGTAACGGGACCCCTCTTGACCTTCATGAGGAAGGAGACGAGGGAAAGCAATAAACACCAGATCGAACTAATTGGGAAGAAATGTGACAATGGAGATAGAGAAAAAATGGGGAAAAATCAACAGGGTTATGAATATGATTAGAGAGAAGATGAGAGGAAGAAGGTCACATACTATATTCTTTCTATTTTAAAGAAATGCAATGTAAGATTAGTAAACGTTTAGTACAAACGATGACTGAAAATGGAGTGTCACACATCAACAATAAACACACTCTTTTTAGGGGAAGGGACTATTTGCAAATGAAAAAAAATTGGGAGGATGCTTTTAAAAAATAATTACAATGACCAAAAGTAAAACTCGATAATTTTATAGGGACTAAAAACATATATTCCATCACTTAGGGAAATATTGTCGGTTTTTCCACGTGCAAGTCATGCAGAAATTATTATGGCAACTGTTAATTAATCTAAACTATGGAAGTATTGCAAAGTATTGAGACTTACTAAAAACATGAGGTTGCAAAATGACAATATTCCAAATAGTGATGAAAATGTTAAAGAGCTTGCTGAATGAGTTCTTTCAATTGGTTATGGAACCATAGGTAAGGGTGATGACGGTTACAAGAAAAAAGCCCAAGTGATCTGTTGATTTCACAAATGAAAGATCCAATTGGAGATATTACGTCAGTTATATATATGCTTATTTGGACAAAATTTTGGTAGTGTTTTTTCTTCCAAGATAAAGCAATATATGGATTTTTTTTTCAATTAGTGATGGCACTGTAGGTAAGAGCGATGACATTTAGAAGTGAATATATCAATTGATCTATTGATTTCACAAACAAAAGATCCAATTGGAGATATTGCGTCAGTTATATGTCCTTATTCGAACAAAGTTTTAGTAGTGTTTCTTTCTTCCAAGATAAATCAATATTGTCACAAACATCAGAGATTGTTGAACAAGTCAATCGGTATATTACGGAGTTGTTTCCTTGTGAGGACAAAGTATATCTTAGTTGTGAGTTTGTGACTGCATTCTCTAATTTGATCAAGATGTTGGAATTAAGCCAGATTGGTTAACGACTGAATTTCTAAATGATGTCATATGTTCTGAATTGCTAGATCATAAGCTTGTTTTGAAAAAATGAGTGCCAATGATGTTGTTGTGCAATTTAGATGTATCATCTAGACTTTGTAATGGAACAAAATTAATAATAGAGGACTTGCATATTAATATAATTGGTGCAAAGGTTATCACTAGGAATAATGTTGAAAACAAAGTAAATATCCCACAGATGAATTTGATACCTTCTGATCATTTGACTCCATTAAAATTCCAAAGGAGACAATTTTCGTTATTCCCATTCTTTGCGATGACTATAAACAAGAGTCAAGGTCAAACATTATCTCATGTTATTGTGTTCCTTCAAAAACCTATTTTTCTTATGATCAATTACATGTTGCTATCTCTAGAGTAAAATATAGAAGTGGTTTAAAAAATTTAATTTGTGATGATTATTTTGGTCAATATGTACTACGACACAAAAATGTTGTTTATAATGAGGTGTTTCAAAAGATTTATGTCATTCAAATTTGCTACTTAGGATTATAGTACTTTGTAATATTGTGAGAATTTTATTTAAATTTTGACGTCGCAATGCATATTATTTATATGTAAAATTTATTTGGTTAATCACTTACCTTGGGTTATTTGATACAAATTATTTATGATTATTACTTTAATATAAATTTATTTTTTTTCCTTTTGTTATTTTATATAATCAACATTTACTTCTCTTAAATTTAATAACTTTATCCATAAATAATGTTTAGGTTGTAGTTGTACATTTATAATAACATTGTCATTTTATAATAACAATAATAAGTGTTTTTTTAATGACTTTGCGTTTATTATATTAAAAAGTGAAGGTATTTTAATATTGACAATATGTGTTTACACTTAATTATATTTTTATGACATTATTCAAATAAATAAATTAATCACTTAAATGTTTATTAATTTGAATTTAGAAATAGTTGATATTATTTAAAAGATGCATCATGCTTATGATTTATTGACTAAAAAATAGAGTTTTGTAAGGAGTAAGAAATTCTACATGAAGTATATTGAAGAATTTATTCCATAATGAACATATTAACCCTTACATGCGACCTAGTAAAAACAAACGGTCAAACAAACTTCCGATTCCAAATCTCTCAGAACCCATTTCACCCTTCCCTCTCTCATTCATGCACCGAAGCCAGAAAACCCAACCCTAATTAGAGGTTCAGATGAATCAGAACCCACGCACTTCGTGCACCGCACCCTGTTCCCTTCGTGAACCCTTCGAATCACAGGTTCGATATTCCCTTAGTTCAGTTCACTTGCCTCTGGGATCACTCAAGGTGCTTACCCTTCTCAGATCTATGGCAGAGCACTTTGCTTTTAATCCTTGCTTATATTCATATTCCTTGCATGTATATCTCATGTTCCTTGCTTTTATATGGCAAAGTGCTTTATATCTTGTACAGGACCAGTGGATTCGAGTCAAGGGCTGTTCTTGTTGATTTGACATTGAAGGTTTGAAACTTTGAATTGTGTAAATTACTTTAGGATTTGTAACTGCTTGTGTGTTGTTTCGATGCAATGATTGTCATTTTTTTTAGTTGCCACTAGAAATTATAGTATGCCATGCCAAATTAATGTCAACTCAAATTTGCCTTTTCTTTGGACTAGTTTTAAGTGGATCTAGCTCTTTCTGATTATGTACTGGTACATATATACGAGGTTAAGATATTTGTACGTATGTATCTATGTATTGTTTTATGTGTTTCTAATGAAGTTGGTGGTTCTGAGGTCTCCCTTTGGACCAGGGGAGAATGTCGTGGATGGATTAGAGGGGTGAGGGGTGAATGATGTATGAAATAGACAGGTGAGAGGTGAATGATGGAGTGAGGTTTAAAACAAGTGATCAATGTTGTCTATTGTGATTGCTTACTAAGATAAGGATTCCCAATAGGGTAAAATTCATGGGTCAAAGTCAAACAATTAAGTGTCTGTTTGGTTTACAGTTGAGTAGAATTGATTCTGAAAATCAATGGTTGAGATGAGTGATGCACATTTTACAAAGCACGTTGGACGGAAGTGATTTAAAATCAATTCTGCAAAACCATGGTTTTGATTTTTGTAATGCCAAACCAAACGGGCTATAAGCCACTACCAGAGCATGAACAGTAGAATTAAATTCCCAATAATGAATGGATGGCTAAACCAAACATTGAGTCTTTATTTCTTTCTCTTTCACTCATTAGCCTTTGGGGAAATCAGTCTACTGATATTGTTCTTACCTTTGTGTTAAGTTCAATAACACAAATTATTATCTACTAAACATGTTCTCATAGAAATCTATTGCAAAACTGAATTATGATTACTTATAGCTATACTTTATAATCATAATAATATGATAGAAAACTAGTTGAAATATCGATCCTAGATACATGAAGCATCTTGTGATCTCACTGACATGTTTCGTTTTATATTTATTATGTTAGCTGGTGCTATGTCTTTTCATTTTGCATCATGTTTCTATTTTTTGAATTTGCAGTCTTTATATTGAAACCTAAGACTTGAAGGCAGTTGCTTTGCCTGACCAGTTAAAACCTATTATTTTGTAGTAAAACACTGGATTTTTTTTCTTGATTAGGGAATTTAATGAATTTGTTCAATGTGTATCTTAGAAAACTCATTTTTTATTCTTATAATTACCTTGGTTTTTTTACTGATAACCAAATTGATTTAAGCATTTTATGTTTGACAGCAAAACAGGAAGGACAAGTTCCAATTAGCTGTTGGTTCTTTTTACACAAGACACCTTCTTTTGCTGTGATATGTGCCTTTTGTTAGCGTTTTGTTAAACTTATATATAGGACTGGGGATTTGATAAAAGTAGCTACATATTTTCAAAGGAAACTTAGGTCAAGCTTTTTTGTTTCTGCATTTTACTTTATCTTTTTCAATTCTTCAATCAGCATATGGAGTTATGGACTACAAAAGCCTGAATTTGTTAGCCTAGCTCTGTGATGATTATTTATTGCGGTTTGTGATATTAAAGGACAATAGATTTTCAGAACTTCAAACAAATATGGAAATGAATTGGTTCATGCTACTCTGTGAATCATTACTTAGTACATTCTAAAAAAAACCGTTGAACCACTCTCGAATGTACTAGTTCGGTGCACCAAATGAACCAGTTTTTCTTCTTCATTCTTCCTGAAATCAAAACCCAATTCTAATTCTCAAGTTGCAACGTTGAGTCAAAAACCCTAACTCTTTCCCCTTACCAATTCTCATCTGCTCTTGATTCCGTGATTCCCTTCCCAAATTGCATCACGTTTCTTGTCGTTTCTTCGTTCATAGGGTTCGGTGATTCAACTATTCCCTCATCCAGCGCATCAAGATTCTCATCAAATCTTAGCTTTGTCGCATTACGATTCTCATCAAATCTCAGCTTCGTCGCATCACGATTCAGTGATTCCTTCATCAATCGCGGCTTGGCTTTAAATTAACGTTTTGTGTTTGGCTAACAGTGAGCTTCATAGGGTGTTTTCGTGTTAGTGCATACAGTGATCACTGAGCTCTTATAAGCGTGGTTTCAGAGTAAGTTTATCTCTCTTTTTGTTCTTCGATGCCCATCTCCACCATTGCTGGATTTGGAACCTTTTCTTTAGGTTTATACTACCCCCTCCGTCCCTATTTATAAGACCCCTTTTAGAACAATTGGGTGTACCTTAATAGAAGACCCTTTGTAAATTTCTAGGTAAAATAATAATTTTTACTATATTTACCCTTAATTAATATTCAACTCTTTTTATTTCCAATATATTGATAAGTGTGAATAATTAATGAAATTTTACCTACATAGCTAACTACACACCGTGTCATAATTAATGTCTCTAAAATATAGTGACTTTTAAATAGGGGTATATTTGGAATGCTATTATTTTTTTAAAAGATCAATGTATTAACTAACTTTTCTTAAACTGTGTGAAACGGTTGGAAGGATCTTATAATAAGTGACGGAGGGAGTATTGTGTTTATCTTTCGCGTTCATAACCATCCATTACATTTGTATAATCAATTAAATTAGCGGATATTATCCCCTGTATTTGTTAATTCCACAATCTTTTCATTTGGATTCACTGTGTAATTCCTGGAAAATCTTCCAAGAATTTTATTTAATAAGGATTTGCAAGCATGGGATTCAATATAAGTCTCTTATTCTGTTTTTTGTATTTAAATTGTTCTTCTTGTTTTTGTGAATTTTCTTTGAAAGAGGTTTTCTAAAGAGGAATTATAGGAAATGTAGGATTTTCTGTGTGTCTATGAAAAGCATCAGTAGAGTAATGGTTAATAACAACACGCTTTAGTTCCTTTAGTTATATAATCTCCTTCGTTAATTTTAGTCTCATTCTGAATGGTCTTCCATAATCTCCTTTGATTGGATTTGTACTAGTTTTTTTTAAGTAAGGCAGCTCATTTAATCATGGCCTTCTATATCATTGCAACATAATATTATTTGCTTGAAAAGTATATGATATATTTTTCTTAACTTCTACAGACTTCTGTGTTTGTTCAACTTGAGCTGTTATATAGTATACCTGTATAAGGTATAACTTGAAAATTATATGATATGTAATATATAGGACATATAGCAAGCACTTACAGGTTGAAGACATGGTGAATATGCTTAATATCTGTTTGAGTTTTGTGTTCTCTTCACAGTTTTCTGAGTTATGTCTTTTATCTGTTTGGGTGCTTATATTTCTGAATTTATTCAAGCTTGATTAATGATATGTATATGTAATCACCACGAGCTGTAGCTATTATTGTTTATTTATTCTTTATCATTTTTTTATGAGACCATCTACATAAGTTCTGAATTGCTTCAAAATAGATTAAATCAAATACGGATCAATCTGATGTGAAAACACTAGAATTCTTGTATTAGTTGTCATAGTTAGCGTTTAGTTTCTTACACTGAGAGTGCAGCTGTATAGATGATTACAGACTGTTTTATTTGGAATCTAAATATTAGGCAAGTTTAAACTTGAGTGCTTAAACCTGAGTGTTTTGTTTGAATGCTTATATGAAAGAGGTTGGCAACATAATTTTAGTCAAAGTAATATATGCTCAAGTCCTGTGTAAGATGTTGCAGACTCCTGCAGGAACTGATAGGTATTTTGGTTTATGTGTGCCAAAAAAGACTTCTGACACTGTGTTTTGGAATGGTTCTGCTTAGCACACATGTTGTTGTTTGTGGTTCTGACACTATTTAGGTATATCTCTGCTCACTTAGGGTATGTTTGTGAGTTGAATTTTGGAGGGGAAGGGAGGGAAGGGAAGGGTTTATTGGAAGCCCTTCCCCCCTTTGTGTTTGTGAGTTTGAATATTTTACATTGTCTTTCCCTCCTCTTCTCCCCTTCCATTCTTCCTCCAATCCTTTCCTTTCCCTTGTCTCTAAACTCACAAACACACCCTTAGTAAAATTTGATGTATAACTTATGAAAGAAACATTCTGTAAATACAGTCAACTACATGTCTGTTTCTTTTTTGGCAGATCTTGATCACTCCAGAAAAAGATTTCTCTTGCTGAGGTTAGTGTTTTAGTTTTCCCTCTTCTATCACATTTTCTCTTCTAATTTTTCTATTTAAAATTTTGGGTATTGGCAGCTTTCCTTATTTGGTTCCCGTAACACATCTTTTACTTGATAAATCAAATGAATAATTCCACTGGCCAACCAGATAATCCTTTTCTTTTTATTTTGTTTGTTCTGGTGTGTGTTTGTATAATTTTGCCATAATTCAGTCTAATTGGCAGCCACAATAATAGTGAAGGTTGTTTTTTCAAGCTTGCAAAATACATCTTCCATTGTAACCGCATTTTCGTTTCTATTACTCATTTTTTTATCTTCATATACTTATTGTCCTTGTTTATTTGAATAGTAAGAGCTAATGGGGAGACTGAAGAGGGTTAAAAGGTAGATAGAATAGTGAAGAACACAAATATACTTACTGAAAGTCTTAAATAGTATAATACTGAGTACTGACCCCCCTAAACCATTATTTGTATTTTGTACTGATACTATAGCTACATATTCACATGTACACTTTGAGTTTATTTTGCGCTTGAGTCCAGATAAAATTCTTCTGAAAGGTATTGCACCATTTTTAGAAATGTGATTCATTTTGCTTGCTATATCATTTTTTCTGCGAACGTCCCTGCCCAAAGGCCTAAAAACTCACTCAAGATGTTCGCTCAGTTCTGCAGGATTGGCTATAGGGGTTCTAACTTCTAGATCTGGCAATCGTTGTTCCACAGGTAGTATATTCTTCTCAAATACTGCTCTGTTACTCCTCTTTTCTTGGAGTGCAGACTCTGAGTTGCATAATAATCGATGTTCTAATTGTTGGGAGAGACTTCGCTTTATTGTTGAATTCTGCGAAATTCTTTATATAAGGTGTTCTTGCAGATATGCAAAGAAATTAGAATTAGAAAGCTCCTAAAAGCTGATGTTCTCTGTTTTTTGTTTTTCTTTACGTTGTGAGTGTTGTTTTTCAAATGAACTAAGATCATTAAACCAGTTCAAAACTAGTTTTAAACCAGTTAAGGCCATTAAATCAGTTTTTTTCCAATTCTAAACCAGTTTAAAGCTGGCTTAAATTATTTTTTCCTGGTTAAAGCCAATTAAAACTGGTTTTGAAACTAGTTAAAAAACCGGTAAACTGGTTCTGGTTTTAAAAATAGTTTAAAAACCATATCAAAATTGGTTTTTAAACTAGTTTCAAAGCTGGCTTAAATTATTTTTTCCAGCTTAAATCCAATTAAGACAGATTTTTAAACTAGTTTATAAACTGACAAACTGCTTCTGGTTTTAAAATTAGTTTAAAAATGGATAAAACTTAGATGCAGTTCCTTAGGTGCTGGTTTTACTGTTAACCAATTAAAATATAACAGTTGGATTACACGTTACACGTCGCACCAAATATTATTAACTCCGTTTAGCTATTTGCACCGTTAACTATTCTCTGTCACTCGTTTGTATTCAGCTTCACAATTTTGTTCTCTCTTTCCATATTACGATTTCAGGAAAACTCGGAAGACATATACCCGCTTCATTCTCTCTTTTTCTCTATCAACCCAACTACATGCTGGTTCCTTCTTCAACCCACTATCTTTCATTATTTTTTTATATTTTTGTAGTATCCCTCCACCTACCAGCAGAAGCATAAATATTGGCAAGTGATATGTGTCCCTAAAAAAAATGATCAAGCAATATAAAGATGACAAGGGTGAGTCTAAAATGATTGAGTATAAAGAACCCATAATACCCAAATGCTCAATGAAAGACGTAACTTCTAAATCTATCCGGAACAAGAAGATGACCAGTGGCTCATTGCGAGGCGGCTTCCGATGCGGCGGGTACACAATAATTGGTGAACGGTGAAGGCTCCCGTCACAGCATCGTGGCGGTCTGGTGGCTTTCCATGACAGTGATGTCGGCGGCTTCAATGTGAGGTGACCGTGAACGTTGACATTTCTGCATATGATAATGCGGTGGCTCCAGCAGAAGTGTGCCCCTCAACCGGGTTGGTTGGGCAATTGCGACAAGCGCGATTGAGATCAGGCGGACGAAGTTAACACAGACTCACAGTGAAGAGAGGACGATAGAAAGAAATGCAAGGGATTGACAGAGATGTAGAAGGATAATTAACGAAAAATATGAGGTTTCACTCCGTTTAATATTCGTTTTTTTATTTGGTGTGACATGGAACATGTAATTCATCTGTTATATTTTACAAACAGCACCTATCGAACTGCATCTAAGTTTTATCCTTTAAAAATCAGCTCAAAACCAGATTTTAAGTTTCAAAGCTGGTTCAGAATTAAAAACCGATTTTCACAAAAAGGTGAACCGTTTTGCCAAAAAAAAAAAACTGGTCCACATAATTGGTTTATTTTGGTTTGGTTTTTTAAAAAACCTGAACCATGCCAACCCCTAACCCACATCTCCATAATTTCCATGATTTTTAGTTTTGCACCCAAAAAAAAAACCAATTACATATTTTAAAATTTTAATTTATCTAAAAAATTGTTTTAGTATACGGTATTTCCTATTTCCCGTTAAAGTTAAACATCAGGCTACTTTTTACGAGTAGGTTCTGAATGACACGGCCTGGTCCAAAACAAGAGCTAGAAATCCTTTACCGCTCTGATTACGCCACCGCCACAACCCCATAATTGTCGGCATCCTATGGTGATCGATTTCTGGGTCCTCCTTATTTTCATCTTAAACTTCCAATCTTTACTTTCAACATGGCCAAGGTAACAAGTTCAAAGATGAACATCGCTATAATTCACTCAGATCTTGGCATAGGTAATAATTGTTGTTCCCATTTGCTTTCTATTCTATTAAAATAAAAATCAACAATTTGGGTTGGATTTCCATTAATTAGATTTTTTTAAAAAAAAATTGGTAGGATAAAATAATATTTTACTATGTTTTTCCCCATAGTTGTTTTTTTTTTTTTTCGAGTACTTATAGTTGATTCCCATTGCCTCGTGATTGTGTTGTAGGTGGAGCTGAAAGATTAATTGTTGATGCAGCTATTGAGCTTGCATCCCATGGTCATAAAGTTCATATTTTTACTGCACATCATGATAAAAATAGATGCTTTGAGGAAACTATAGCTGGTGAATCTACCGCTCTCTGTATTTGTGTGTGTATATATGTGTGTCACATTTGTGTGGTTTATAAAGAAATTGCATTGCCATTAAGATATAGTTTGTCTTGTAATTGTTTCAGGTACCTTTCCGGTTACTGTCTATGGCTCCTTTCTTCCCCGACATATATTCTACCGTCTTCATGCATTGTGTGCATACCTTCGATGCCTTTTTGTTGCTTTGTGTGTGCTTTTCATGTGGCCATCATTTGATGTTATACTGGCAGATCAGGTCTCTGTAGTTATTCCCATTTTGAAACTTAGAAGGTCAACAAAGGTACAAAAAAAATGAATGAAAGTCATGCAAATTATTGTTTTGACATCTTCAGTGATTCTTAGTTGTTTCATTTTCATGATAGGTTGTATTCTACTGACATTTTCCAAACTTGTTGGCTCAGCATTCAACTTTCATTAGGAGGATGTATAGGAAACCAATAGACTATGTAGAAGAAATAACAACTGGTTGGACTTTGTGCTAGCTTTACGTTTTTTTTTCCTCTTAACTCATCTTCTCACGTATATTGGATAACGTATGTTATTAAGCATTGCCAAATTGCAGGAATGGTTGATTTGATACTTGTAAACAACAACTTCATTGCATCTACTTTTGCAAATACTTTTAAGCATCTAGATGCTAAAGGAATTCGACCAGTTGTTCTATACCCAGTAGTTAATGTGGATCAGTTCAATGAACCCACTTCCTTTAAGTAAATGACATGTTTTTAGATATTTATTTTTATCAACAGACATGTATATAGATATGTGGTCGATACTATCCAAGATTATGCATGTAGCTTATTCTTATAACCATTTTTACAATATTTACTTGTAGAATCACAATTTTGCGCTGTATTTTTTCTTCTTTTCCAGGCTGAATTTTCTTTCCATCAACCGTTTTGAAAGAAAGAAGAACATACAATTAGCAATTTCAGCTTTTTCTATGCTTTACTCACCCAAAAGAGTTCTTAAGCATCAAGATATTGCTAATGCTTTTTTGATTGTTGCAGGTGAGCATATTTTGCATATGGCTTTGTATTTCTGATGATAGATTGATAGATATTATGGTTATTTTATGTGCATTATTAATTGTCATGGGAGTATCTGCCTTGATGTATGTGCCTCAAACTGGAGTTTGTTATAGCATTGTCTTTAAGATGTAAACTATTAACTTAAACAAAAGTTATATTTGGTTTGTAGTAAAGTTTCATAATTCTTCTATTCTCTTTTCTGTCATTTCATAAGACTTTGATGTTCTGTAGAATATGCTCAATCATGCAGTTTTTAGTTAAATTATCTCGTGACTTTTTGGTGCAATCATTTCTCAACCAGGTGCATTGGCTGGGACTTATCATAGTTTTTTCTGTTGAACCTTTTCATAATTGAAATGGAAGGTGCATTAAGCTTATTTTCTTATATAATTACATAACTAAAAATGAGTATTTATTAACACCATTATTTGGTGACAGAAGTTCATTTATTAAACTTGTAAGTGTAATGCCGCCATATGAGATATTTAGTGCATAATTATAATTAGGTTACTAACCTTATTGCGAAGAAGCAAATTAAGATATCTTCACTATGCCAAAAAAGGATTTTTACTGCGGTTCCGCGAGGTTTTTTACCGCGGTTACAACCGCGTTCTATCACGGTGAGTTAAAAGGCCGTGGTTACTTTTCGGAACCGCGGTAATTGAGTAAGTCTTTTTACCGCGGTTCCGAAAAGTAACCGCGATAGAAAATGTGAGCAGTTTAAAAAATCTGGGGCTTTTTACCGCGGTTGGATTAAGGAACCGTGGTAAAAGCCAGAGAATCGTAGCTATTTTGTAGTTAATCTCTAGTTATTAAAAATCCTAACTAAAAGCAAAATTTTAGGATACTCTCTCCTGGTACATAAATTATCATAGCATGAAATAATAATGAGGAGGATTAAATTCTAAAATTATTGGAACCAAAATAATATTATTCAATAAGCAGTGGGAATAATATTGCTTGTTTTCAATTTCCTATACATTTGATTAAACATACAAAATATTCTTTCAAGCATTTTTGAATGTGATACCTGGGGAAGAGGCAATGTAGCTACAAGATCTAGGAAGAAATCTGAGATGAAAAGGTTGACCTAACTAAACTGAGATGAAAAGACACAAGTTAACCTTGAAGGAAAAACTATATAAACTGAGATGAAAAGGCATAAGTTAACATTGACCCAATAAATAAGTTCATGGTTCAAACAAGGAAAATGAACATAAAAAGCAGTGGGAATTCAATTAAGAGAACTCCCATTAATATTTATTTACCCTTTAAATCTAATTTTTTAGCCTTAATTTCACTTTTGGTCCCCCTATTATCATCAATCCACGATTTTGTTCCCCCTACTTTTTTTTTCGCGATTTTGGTCCCCGTATTATTCCAAATTTGCAATTTAGTTCAAAATCTTGGTCCCCCTATTTTCAAAATCTATGTGTCAGAGGGACCAAAATCGCGAATTTGGAATAATAGGGGGACCAAAATCGCGAAAAAAAAGTAGGGGGACCAAAATCGCGGATTGATGATAATAGGGGGACCAAAAATGCAATTAAGCCAATTTTTAAGCTCAAACAAGTAGCAGACATACATCTGTACATTTAGGAAATTGACAATATTATATCATAATAACTCACCATTTCTGATCTAAAAATAGATGTAAACACAAGTTCCTCAACATCAACAACCAAGCAAAATCTTTTATTAGCAAGCCAAATTGAACCTGCAGAAAACAAGCAAGAGAGAGAGAGTTGGGAAAATTAAGAGTAAAGCAGAGTGCAGAATCAGAAGAAGTCTTGAAAATGCATGTAAGAATGAGAAGAAAAAATGCAATGAAATACAAGTTTTTAGGTGTTTCTTTGTTCCTTCAACATGTGCAATAAAATTTGTTGAGTCTCTAAAAACTAAACTGATACGAAGCATGCTCTACTTTGTAAACAAAGCTTACACAGAATTCAGGCAGACTTGAATTAGGTTATAGGACCACTAACTGACATAGGGCAGGATATACAACTAAAAGGTAGCTACCGAAGAGGATCATTGTATATGTATAAGTAAATTTTAAGCAACCATAATATACTAGCATTGTGCATCATTGCAAGCAACAACGACATGCATCTAGAAACAAAGTCAACTTCTCACATTCTGCATAATCAAATATGTAGAGTTAAAAAAAACCTGTACTAAAATATATATATATATATATCAATGAGGTTTAACATTTTGTTCTGAACAAAAAAACTAAAATATTTCTATAAAATAACTTAAGCCTTTAGAAAATTAGAACCAAATATTAACGAAGAAAAAGAATACTAAAACCGATTATAATGATAGTCGATAATATCACTATTCTCATTAAAAACAATTAAGAATTGGATCTGGAACAGTAGGACAGTCAAATGCAGGTTTTCTCTTAATGGGATGAGAAAACCAAGGATACAACTGTTATATAAACCATGGAGGATCCTAACGTCCACGATGCTAAGACATGGATTTAGAATTACAAGATTGACATGTCAGAAAGGTATGATTGGACACTTGGACTAAGATAATTATCCCGAGGCAGAAGAGTAAAGCAATTCAAAATTGAGCAAGGAACTAGCAATGAGATAACAAAGGTCACAAGTAATAGCATCCAATTCCACACCCTTCTCCTTTCAAATGGTCACAACTCACAAAACAATTACTCAGGACCAACAAGAGGCCAAAGCCCAAAGTGCATGCCAATAATATCATTCCAAACACCACAAATTAAGTATACTATCATCAAATATCAGGCACAAACAATTTGTGATGTTTTATTGACATATGACAGTATAGTAAAATACCATAGGTGAAATGCGAGACCATCACAGTTAATAACCATTATGTAAGATTAGAATAAGGTATTACTTGAAACAACCAGTAAAATTTAGTACTTATATGCATGACAAAGTAAATTTAGAAAGAAAATTCAGATCAAGCTTTAATGAAGATAGGGATTTCTGAGTTCCAAATCTTCTAATTCTTGACTAGCATAGAGGCTAAAGTTCTCTATACTCATTGTAAAGTCAAGAATCAAAGAAAAATTGATCTGGATTACCATACCTCAATTCCAAGAAGTTCAGACAGCCTTGGCAAAGAGGATTCAAACTGTATTTAGGTGTCACACCTTTTGGGCGCCCCTGAAAACATCATATTCAAGGCAAAAGCATAGGGTAAGGCTGCCTACAATAGGCCCATGTTGGCTCTGACCCTTCCCTTGACCCCAACAATATGGAAGTTTTGTATCACCAGGCTTCCTTTTTTAATTATACAAAAAACCAGCACAACTGAATACAAGGACCTAAGACACCCAACGGCCTCCACACAAGCCAAACAATGTATCCCATTAAGAAATTTGGCAGCTGTATAAATCCGATCCAAATGACTTTGCTGCTTTTCACTGGACAACATAGTTAAGAAAAGTCAGGGTTTGCATGTGTTAGTGAAACCCAACCAAACATTAACAAAAGCATCCAAAATACAAACGTATCATGAATACAGATTCCCTAACCCTGCGTTTGGATGGGGCAATTGAGAATTCCAAAGAATTTAAATTTCTATCAATTATTAAGCTCTTCCTAAAGCCTAAAATCTCAAACTGTCAGTTGTCCATCCTACTTAATTTGTTTTCATTCCCAAGAGCACCTTTCTTTACAAGGCAAATGATATAGTGACAACTTTAATGCTGAGACAAAAAAACAAATTCTACGCACTCCTCCATCCCCACCTTTCCAATTGCCTTCTCATACGGATAAATCATTCCAAATACTAAACTACAAAAACAGAAACTCCCTCATTCAATTATTTCCATAGTCTCTAATGAACCAAAATAGCTATGAAAAATCATGACAGAATTATGTGTGTCAATGTTTCAGGAATGTAATCAAAAGAAAGCAATTTCACACTCTTTCAAACAGAATTATGTTACTAGACACAATTACAATAAAAAATCACATGCAACCAACAGATTTTGAGCCAACAAATCAGAGCCGTTTAGCATAACCAGAGCAAAAAAATTGTTGCAGAGCCATACCTCAAAATTAGTTGCCATAATAAGCACATAATGATAAGCACAGATCGAATCCAATGTACACTTTTTCCTCTCCAGAATTGGGTTACAACCTTCATCAGTTAGTTATTGCTTCCTTGATATTGGGAATTCGGAATTAATTGTTTCTTGTTTGATAGATAGATAGATAACTAAATAAATAAATAAATCCTCTATGTATATGACTATGAAAAGAAGAATTTGATTTTGAAGAATGGGGTTAGGTGCACATAGTATTGTTGTTCTCCTTGAATGTGGGCCTTTGCTGGCTGCTTTGGAAAAGCATAAAGAAAAAGGAGTGAAGAAAAAGTAGGTTTGAGATTCCAGATTTGAAAAATAATGGGCTTGTGTTTTCTATGTTTCTGTTTTGCTTTTGTTGGAACTTATTTGGCTTAATCTCTGTCTATAGTTTCTTACTTTCTTTCAATTCGCCTTATATTTTAATGCAGTATATCTTGATACCAAGCTTTTCTGAATGAAGAGAAGAAAAACCCAAAACTTGGCCTCAACCTGAAACTTGATTAATAGTAATACTTCAATATCAAAAGGCTTCTTAAAGTTAACACAAAATCTATGCTTAGAAACTACTTAAATAAATGAATGTCATTGTTGCTTGAAGCCTTGAACATAGAGACAAGATAAGTAAATACTTTGTCTGCTTCCTTATGAAGGAAATGTAAAAGATCACAATTGTTTCTAGGAAGTGGATAACAGGTCAGTGGTTATTGAATGAATTTATTTGTTTTCTTTTTTAATAGAAGGGATAAAGAGAGGGGTGATAAGTAATTATCCTTAGGCAAACTTAAAAGAAAGCTTGCGGTCAAACAGAAACAAAGCTAACCCCAAGTAAAACTACACTCATAATGGCTCTCCCATCCTAAGGAAAACTTTTGTGAGTCTATCTCTATTTTCTCCATTTCTATCGGTTATTCTTCTTGATTCTGCTACTATAATTAAAGCACTTTTCTATACGTTTCCCTATACATTTTCCATGCAAAGGGGATGGCACTCTAATAAAACTAACTTTGAACTTAATTTCTTATCTTTAATGAATATTTTATTAAGCTTCCAACAAGAAGCCAATCTGTTGTAAAAGATCCTAGGGATCACTGTGTGGCTGTGCCTTCTCTTTCGGTGGTTCTCTTTCTTTTTCTTTTTTTCTTTTCCAAACAGTTGTGCCCTAACCAACTGCTCCACCACTTCCGGTGATACCCACCGCCGACGACCACCACCATCAGACCCAGAAGTCGCCGACGACCCAGACGCCGGAGCCCCGCCGCCAACCGCCACCAGACGCGCCGCCACATGCCGCCACAACCTTCTGCGCGTTTTCTGCACGCGCCCCCTTTTTTGAGCCCGTTTTTCCATTTCCGGCAACCTTTTCACGCCGGCGACCACCATGGGAGGTCGTTTTACCTCCGTCTGACCTTTACCTCTCTACAGTGTGCCTTACGTCTACTCCTACCCTCCGACGATGTCTGCCGCTGCTGCTGTTTCAAATGATGCTGCTGTCAGCTTTACCAATGTCCCACTTATCTCCTGCGATAAACTTGTCGGTGCTGCCAATTATTCCTCCTGGGCTGCTGCTGTTGAATTATGGTTTGAAGGCCAAGGATGTAAAGATCATTTGGTCAAATAGACCAAGGATATCCCCACCAAGGACTAATCCCGATGGAAACAGATAGATGCATCTTTGTGCAGTGTTCTGTGGTTCTCTATTGATGCCAAACTTCAAGCGCAATACCGGTCTTTTAAGACATGTTATGATGTTTGGACAAAAGCAAAGAAGGTGTACTCCAACGACATCAATCGTCCCTTATGCCATTTACTGACAATGCAGATGAACATGCTAAGCAACGTGGGAAGATTTTCATGGTTCTTGCCCTTGCTGGTCACCCACACGACCTTGACTCCGTTCGCAATCAAATACTCTCTAGTCCCACCATTCCTTCATATGATACTGTTTGTGAACAGTTACTGCGGCTCTCCGTTCCTCAATCTTTCGCTCCATCAGCTTCTGCGTCCTTTCCTGTTTCCGATGATTCTATTGCACTGGTTTCCAATTCTTATCATCGCGGTGGACGAGGAGGTCGTGGAGGCTATCGCACCCACCCTCGGTGTAACTATTGCAAAAGGTTTGGTCATGTTGAGGAGCAATGCAGAACCAAGGCAAATCAACAGCAGCCTAAGATTTTGAATGTTGCTCAATTCACAGCTTCTGGCACTAGTGATCAAGTCTCACTTTCCACTGATGAGTATGATGAGTACACCCGACTCAAGGCAGCTATGCAACCCACTACACCCGTCGCTTCTGTTGCTCATACTGGTAATCCTGTTGCCTTTGTCTCTCAATCCTCATCCCTTGGACCTTGGATCCTCGACTCAGGCGCTTCTGATCATATGTCCGGTAACAAATCCCTGTTTTCTCACCTTACTTATATGAACTCACTTCCAAATGTTACCTTAGCTAATGGTTCCCAAACTCCCGTACAGGGCATTGGCCAGACTAACCCACTTCCTACACTTTCATTGGATCCTGTTCTTTATGTTCCTGGCTGTCCTTTTAATTTGATCTCCATTAGTAAACTCACTCATACATTACCTTACTTTGTTACCTTTGTTAATAATTCTGTTCTTGTGCAGGATCGGAGTACTGGACAGACGATTGGAGTAGGACATGAGTGTTGAGGATTGTATCATCTTTCAAATCCTCCCATTGCATGTTCCGCAGTTGAGTCTGCACATCTCATTCATCAACGTTTGGGACATCCTGGCCTTCCCAAGTTGTGTTTTTTGGTTCCTAGCTTGTCTAAATTGTCCACCCTAGAATGTGAGTCGTGTCAGTTTGGGAAACATGTCAGAAGTTCTTTTCCCGACAGAGTCAATAAACGAGTTGTGTCTCCTTTTCATTTAGTTCATTCAGATATTTGGGGTCCTAGTCGTGTTACTTCATGTTTGGGTTATAAATATTTTGTTACCTTTATTGACGATTTTTCACGTTGTAGTTGGTTATTCCTCATGAAAAATCGATCAGATATTTTTCCAATCTTTCAAGCCTTCTTTTCAGAAATACAAACACAATTTGGAACCCCAATTAAAATATTACAAAGTGACAATGCTCGTGAATATTTGTCTACACCATTTCAGTCCTTTTTGTCATCACAGGGTATCATCCATCAGACGTCATGTGCTCATACCCCTCAACAAAATGGTGTCGCGGAAAGGAAAAATAGACATTTGGTTGAAATAGCTTGTACCTTGCTTCTTCACAATAATGTACCACTTCGTTTATGGGGGGATGCAATTCTCACTGCTTGCCACTTAATCAATCGAATGCCTTCC
The DNA here is from genome assembly GCA_026901365.1 of Sesbania bispinosa. Taxonomy (NCBI): domain Eukaryota; kingdom Viridiplantae; phylum Streptophyta; class Magnoliopsida; order Fabales; family Fabaceae; genus Sesbania; species Sesbania bispinosa. Next base: position 67,763 of record QLOH01000783.1, on the reverse strand, counting down.
TCTGTCCTAAACAACCAGGTACCACAAGCTATGTTGTTTCCTACACGAGATCTTTATTCCCTTCCTCCCCGCATCTTCGGATGCACATGTTTTATCCATGACCTCACTCCAGGGAAAGATAAGCTTGCTGCCAAGTCACTCAAGTGTGTGTTCCTCGGCTACTCACAGATGCAAAAAGGTTATCGCTGCTACTCTCCTGACCTTGGTCGGTACATTGTCTCGGCGAATGTAACTTTTTTTGAGACTCGTCCTTTCTTTTCTACTCCTGTTGAGTCACATGTTCCGGGTAATGAACTTCTTTCTCAACCTTCTCCTATTCCCACCCTTGTTTTTGTCCCTCCTCTTCGAATTTATCAAAGGAGGCCTCGCCCACAACCAATTGCTCCAGATGGTCATCCTCCTCCAGACTCATTTACTGCTCCACCGGACTCTCCTGCTCCGCATCCTTCACCGGAACTTCCTCTTGCATTACGCAAAGGTATCAGGTCCTCTCGGAATCCTAACCCTGTTTATGCCTATCATTTGAATTATAATAGATTATCTCCTTCCTACTATGCCTTTGTGTTTTCTTTGGATTTTGTGTCTATTCCCAAAACTACAGGTGAAGCTATGTCTGATCCGAGCTGGCGACAGGCTATGGTGGATGAAATGGCTGCCTTACACTCCAGTGGAACTTGGGACTTGGTTCCCTTTCCTGATGGAAAAACAACAGTTGGTTGTCGATGGGTTTATACTGTCAAGATTGGCTCTGATGGAAAGGTTGACCGTTTAAAAGCTTGCCTAGTAGCCAAAGGCTACACACAAATTTTTGGGCTTGACTATGGCGATACCTTTTCCCCAGTAGCGAAGACTACCTCTGTTAGACTATTCCTCGCTTTGGCTGCTATTCATCAATGGCCGCTCCATCAACTCGACATAAAAAATTCCTTCTTACATGGAGAGTTACAGGAGGAGGTGTATATGGAACAACCACCCGGCTTCATTACTAGTGGTGCTTCACACTTGGTTTGTCGATTACGCCGCTCTCTCTACGGTTTAAAGCAGTCTCCCCGTGCTTGGTTTGGGAGGTTTAGCACTGTTCTACAACAGTTTGGTATGACCAGATGTGAAGCTGACTACTCTGTCTTCTTTTTGCACTCCTCGCCAACCACATGTATCTACCTGCTTGTTTATGTCGATGATATCATCATCACCGGTAATGATCAGCCTGGCATTCAGAAGCTCAAACAATACTTGTCCACTCACTTTCAAACCAAAGACTTGGGTCCTCTAAAATATTTTCTGGGGATTGAGGTTGCACAATCCAAGACAGGTGTTGCTATCACCCAACGCAAATATGCTCTAGATATACTTGAGGAAACAGGCATGCTGGATTGTCGACCAAGTGATACTCCTACGGATCCCAATGTCAAGCTACTACCGGGTCAGGGGGAGCCACTGAAAGACCCGGGTAGATATCGACGTCTAGTTGGCAAATTGAACTACCTTACAGTAACCAGACCTGACATTACTTTTGCTGTAAGTGTAGTGAGTCAATTCCTTAATGCTCCTTGTGATGGTCATTGGAACGCCGTTGTTCGCATCCTGAGGTATATCAAGAATGCACCAGGTAAAGGATTACTTTATGAGAACAAAGGTAACACCAAAATTGTCGGCTATTCTGATGCTGATTGGGCAGGTTCACCATCAGATAGAAGATCAACTTCAGGATATTGTGTTCTTATGGGAGGTAATCTAATCTCATGGAGGAGCAAGAAGCAAAACATAGTTGCCAGGTCAAGTGCAGAAGCAGAATATCGGGCTATGGCAGTAGCAGCATGTGAACTTACTTGGCTAAGACAATTACTCCAACAACTAAAATTGGGAGATAACAAGGAGATGAAATTGATTTGTGATAATCAAGCTGCGTTGCATATTGCTTCCAACCCGGTTTTCCATGAAAGGACAAAGCATATAGAGATTGACTGCCATTTTGTAAGAGAGAAGGTTCTTTAAGGAGAAATCACTACTGATTTTGTTGGTTCTAATGATCAATTGGCTGATATGTTTACTAAGTCTCTTAGGGGCCCTCGGGTTGAATATATTTGTAACAAGCTTGGTGCATATGATATATATGCTCCAGCTTGAGGGGGAGTGTTAGAATTAGTCACATCTCTGATTTCTGTACAAATCCCAGATTAGGTGCTAAATCAGAGATGTGATTAATTCTAAGCACATAATCTAGGATTTGTACAGAAATCAGAGATGTGACTAATTCTAACAGTTTCTAGGAAGTGGATAACAGGTCAGTGGTTATTGAATGAATTTATTTGTTTTCATTTTTTAATAGAAGGGATAAAGAGAGGGGTGATAAGTAATCATCCTAAGGCAAACTTAAAAGAAAGCTTGCGGTCAAACAGAAACAAAGCTAACCCCAAGTAAAACTACACTCATAATGGCTCTCCCATCCTAAGGAAAACTTTTGTGAGTCTATCTCTATTTTCTCCATTTCTATTGGTTATTCTTCTTGATTCTGCTACTATGATTAGAGCACTTTCTATACATTTCCCTATACATTTTCCATGCAAAGGGGATGGCACTCTAATAAAACTAACTTTGAACTTAATTTCTTATCTTTAATGAATATTTTGTTAAGCTTCCAACAAGAAGCCAATCTGTTGTAATCACTAGTCTTAATAATGACTACTTAAGCTTTGCTACCACCTTCAGAAGCAGATTTGGCATGAGAGATAATTAAGAAGACCAAATCTAGGATGGTACTGTTCTTCGGTAGATGCTGATTTATTCATTATTTGTTTGGTATAGCATTATAGATTGATAACTGATGCGACCAACCCATAGTTAAATAAATCAATAACAAAATGTAGATTTATTCTTTTTAGAATAGGGTTATTCTAAAGGTAGTGCTATTCTAAAAGACATTTCTCACAAGAAAACTCGTCGCGAGAAAAGCAATTAAGTATCAAAAATTTCAAGCTGAGCCTAATCATAGCTACATACAAACATGAGGCTATTGGTGGCTGGAGTGGTGTGGCCGCTTGGAGGCTGGGAGCCTGGGACCTAGGTCACACACTCACAAAGAACTCAATTTCAAATTTGTGAAGGAGGCTAGGTCACACTCACTCGAAGTCATGAATACATCAAAAATAAACCTTAATTTAGAATCAATAAACAAATTGAATACAAGAGAATCCACATATCTACACATCTTTCTTGACCCCATTATAGTAAGAGAATCCACATCTTTCTTTTAACAGTAAGCAACAGACAAAACCTAATAGTGAAACATAAGAGAGGATGTAGAGTACCTTTGATGTGTGAGAAGTTGACAATCAACCTAGATGAGGCGATGGAGGGAGAGAAAGAGGGCTCTGGAGGTGAATGGGGTGACCGGAGTTGACAATCCAGCAATAGCGCACGACAGTACGACTGAGAGGAAGAAACATTTTACGCGCGCTGTAGCGGCTGAGAGTAGGAGAGAAGGTGACATACTTGGTGAGACGGCAGCGGCTGAGGAAGAGGATCAGGCGGTGCGGTGGCTGAAGGGGAAACTTGACCGAGGCGGAGGAGGAGCACGCAAGGGGGAGAGGAGAGAACGGTGAGGGGACCTTAAGAGGGAGGAGACAGAAGCAAGTGAGGGGGAGGAGACGACGATGGGCGAGGACCGAGGCGGAGAGAAGAGAAGGGGGCGAAGGGAATCTAAAAAAAACTTGCGACCCTAATTTGTTACCCCTACCCAAAGAATGTGGTTCCGTAAAGCAACCGCATTAACGAGGACTGCTAACTTATTTATCGCGGTTGAATTTCGGAACCGCGTTAATTGTTTATAAAATTTTATAAAGTAAATTACAAAAATCATAATTTTAAAAGGATTACCGCGGTTTAATTTCGGAACTGCCATAATTAATTGTATTCCTCTCTTTTATCCCGGTTATTTATTGTAACCGAGATCTCGTGGTAAAAGATTTTTTTGGCACAGTGCTTGTTAAAGAATTAGATCTTCATATTACACAAGGCAATGTAGGCCACATGATAATGAGTCCATTGGGTTTAGTTATCACTAGAGTCATCAACACTTCTCTAGGATAGTGAATGACATAATATTACAATGAAAATTTTGTTGTTACTTGATATAATATTAAGTCAGACTTTGGTGCAAAATGGCATAAATTTATTAATCTAACAATAAAGTGGGTTCGATCAAATCTTTCTAAAAGGAGTTCATTACTTGTTAATATATGATTAAAACATGTTTCACTAAGCTGTCTGTATGTGATCCACTAGTATTTGCTGATGACAATTGACCATCAAGTGCATGAAACTATGTACTTCCTTGTGGTTTAAGCTGATGATATTTTATTAAGGATCTTTAAATAACATAAAAAATTATCACAATCAATATCTAAAAGTTAAAATAGGGTAAGAGTTGGTTGGACTTGTAAAAAGTTGAGAGTAAGAAATTTATTGAATTTTATCTACTTGGTGTGTTACGTTAATTATATTTGAAGGTCTGCATTGATTTATAGATATATTCTCTTAGCAGTATTGTTGAATCCTAAGTTTGAACCACCCAGGCTTAACTCATTTATTTCATTTATGTGTGCAATTTGAGAGTACAAAATCTATATAAATTTTTCCAGGTGGCTTTGATAAGCGATTGAAGTAGAATGTGGAGTACTTAGAAGAACTTAAAGATTTAGATTGTGTTTGACTAGTCATTTCAACGGCTGAAAGTTGAAAATAGTAGCTGAAACTAAAAAAACTACAAAAAAGTTGTGTTTGGGAAGGTAGCTTAAGGTAGCTTTTTTGGTATTTACGTGGGTTTTTAGAAAAGCTACTTGAATTAATTTTTCCAAAAAAGCTCCTATTTTCAGCTACCAGCTGGATTTTTTTTTTACAAATTTACCCCTCATTAATATCCCACACTCTTTTCTCTCTGGGTTACTATCCCCTTCCCGCTCTCTCCTTCACTTCACATTCCTCCCACACCCTGCCATTGTTGGGAGGGTTTTTCTCGTCTCTGACAGCTCTCATTCTCTCCATTCAACTTCCTACTCCAATCGTCTCCTACACACATGTTCTTGTTAATTTGCCTCACTTTGGTCCCGTTTTGTAGTTTCTAGTTTATAGTGTTTTCTCTTATAGCTTTCATCTGCGTTTTTCTGGTTTATTACAAATTTATAATATAATTTTCTGCTATTGTTGGTGGATGATGAGGCTCTGTGAAACCTTTTTGTTTTGTTTCTTCTAACGTTTCACAGTTGAATATTTTCGCAGTTTAATTTTGCGGCTTTTATTTTGACTACAACAATTGAACTTTTACAATGGTATGACCACAGTTTTTCTAAGTGAATATGCTCCCCTGGCTTCTGTATCCTTACGAATGATAAAAGGAATAGTGAACCAACAAAATATTAAGATTTACATGAATCACATATTATTTACATTTTAATAAACACTAACTTGTTATTTACATGAGTCATAAATTACTAAATAAATTAAAATATATAAATTTATAATTATTTGAAAATATGTAATAACAAAATATTAAGATTTGATCCAATAATTAGTGATGCCTTATAAATAATTTTAAATAAACTAAAATATATAAATTTATAATTATTTGAAAATATGTAATAACAAAATATTAAGATTTGATCCAATAATTAGTGATGCCTTATAAATAATTTTAAATAAACTAAAATATATAAATTTATAATTATTTGAAAATATGTAATAACAAAATATTAAGATTTGATCAAATAATTAGTGATGCCCTTATTTGTCATTTTACAACTTTCAGCTAGTTGATCAGCTAGTTTTACCAAACACTTTCAACTAGCTTTTCAGCTTTCAGCTAGTTTTTCAATTTTCAGCTAGCTTTCAGCTTTCAGCTAACTTTTCAACTAGTTTTACCAAACACATTCTTAGCTAAAAAGGAAGGGATCTCTAATCAAATAAGGTTCATCACATCTTGCTCTACAGCTGAAAGGAATGCTCTTCTTTCAGAATGCCCATGTGTCCTTTACACGCCAAAGGTATGTGAATCCTTAATAATTATAATTCCTGAAATTGGTAGAAGTTGAATGAAGACATTTTTACTTAAAGATCTTTGATACAGGATGAGCACTTTGGCATTGTTCCTTTGGAGGCAATGGCTGCTTATAAACTAGTTATTGCATGCATTAGTGGTGGCCCTGTGGAGTCGATAAAAAATGGTGTAACAGGATTCCTTTGCAATCCTACATCACAAGAGTTTTCTTCAACAATGGCTAACCTCATAATTGATCCCCAGGGAGCAGAAAGAATGGGAAAAGAGGTTAGGAGGCATGTTGTTGAGTTATTCTCTATAAAAACATTTGGCAAACGTTTAAATAGATATCTAGTTGAAATTCACCAGGAAAAGGAGGATTAAGTTTAACATTGGATAGCATGATTATGCCCTGAAATTGTTATCTGCAATTGGTGACCATACAATTTCGTTGACTTAACTATTTGCTACATGTTTTATTTTCAAGATAATTTATATTTTATACCATGTAAATCTTAGTTACAGAGGTGATAACATGGTCAATATTGTGAGGCTTGCACTTTTGGATATTTATAGATATTATAAAGGCATTGCAAAGTCTAGAGAAATTTTTTGTGCTATATTGAAACCACGTGCCAAAGAAAATGAATTGATACCCTCTCTCTACTTTTTTCCTTGTTCAAAAGATCATTACATTGAAGCCTAAAAGATAGCCAAATATCACTTACATAATAGGGATATAACTCTAAAAGAGCGATTTTGCAATGCTTAAATACATAAACACTAAAATTTAGGCATGCTCGCTCAAATATGTAAAACATTACAAATAAATTCATAATTAACTAAAACTAAATAACCTTCATTGTAGCCAACTTAATACATACACTAATCTACTCACCATCAAATGAAAATTGATTTTTTTGCTATTTTTGCCATCGTTTGTTCTTCTATTTCTTTTCTTTTCTTTGGATGCAATCGACTTTGCCAACACTGCAAGTATGTAGCTTTGAGGACCATTAAACTTCAAAGTGAACACATTTTTTTTCAATATACAACAAGTAGATGGTGAAGGGGGTTTCAACATAGCCACGGTGAAAAATTAGACATTAGGTTTCTACCAAACAGGGGTTGAACCTAGCCACTCTACTCAATTCATGACAAGTTTATAATAAATAATAAAAGTAATGAATGAATTTGGGTCTTTGGGAGCCAAATGACAAAAAATAAGAGTATAACTCATTTAAGAGGCAATAGAAATATAGAATAATACTCAATTCAAAATCACAAACTAGGGAAAAAATAGAATGATAATAAAAAATGACAAAGAAAAGGAGAATTGAAAAATTAAACTTGTGGGATAGTGAAAACACAAGAAAAAAATACATCACATGGCTAAGAAATGTAAAGTTGAAAGGAAGTGTAGGTTTGCTAGAAAACACTAAGTTGCGGCTTGGCTGAAAAATACGCCACTCATCGATGGGTTGCACAATAGCAAGGAAATGAGCATATGTATAAGAATTAGTATTTAACTCGTGTGATGGACAGATCTTATATTCTATTTCATAATATTTTTATATAATATTATTAATCTGTATTAATATTAATATGATATGTAATCTCATTTATTATAAGTTTAATAATTTGATAAAGGTTAAGGTGGATCTTCTCAATAGGCGTTTCACATGCTAGACAAGTCCATCGAGATGACTTGAGAAAACCGTTTTTTTTACTGGTGGTAAAAAAAATAAAATTTGCTAAATCGTCCTTAAAGCTTTAGAAATTGCAAATAGTATAAAAAACTTTGAAGTTAGTAATGAGACATTCCTGGACTCGTTCCCCAATTTTATTTTAGCTTGTGTGGACTTTGAATAAGTGCCCTTTATGATGGTCTTGTCATAAAAGTCACCATCCATGGTCCCCTTTTTGACCTGTTGTAGTGGGTTTATAGTTTGCATTTTAATGTTAAAATTATTATTTTATTATTTATGAATATTGTAGTTGTACCCCTAATTTTTTTTAATTACGTTTCACTACATTCAATTGGGAATTCTTTTTGAAAAAAAATCAGGAATGAAAACATAGTCATGCTATAACCAACATTGTGAGTTCATGATACCAATTATTTCTTCACTTGAGGTTTTAGCAAAATTATTAGATCACATATCAGAGTCAAAGGAGGCGAGAGTGTAATAAAATGTACTACTTTGAGGCGAACCCAAAAAGTGACCTACAAAGGTGAATTGTGGTCGCTCGCTGGCAATCGCATGATCGCAGTGACTCAAATTGTAGGTAACTCCATCGCACCTTCTCCATGTCAACTACTAGCATGTCTAGGCATGGCAACGGGGTGGGTCGGGGGCGGGTTTTGCTCTCCCCGTCCTCGTTAAAGTCAAGGCGAGTCCGGGTTCGGGTTTAAAGAGAGCGGGTATGAAATTATGAAACCCAACCCCATCCCCGCGGGTCCCCATCGGGTTCGGGGAAACCAGCGAGGATTTCATCTTCTCTATTTTTCATGTTTTTCTCTCTTTTTTTATAACTTAAATATATGTTTTTAAATCAGTTACATATATCTAATATACTCTAATTCAAATAACATGTAAATATAAACATTGATAATCCTAAAAAAATAAGAAACTTAAGAACTATATTATATTTTAAGGAAAACATATAAATTTACCTTTATTATTTAACTATTAGAATATTAAAATTATTTAATTATTTTTTCGGGGCGGGTTCGGGTTCGGGGCAGGTTCTTACACCCCCAAACCCTCCCCCGTCCCCGTTAAAGGCGGGTCGGGGTTTATTTAAACCCGGTCAAAGCGGGTTTTCCCCGTCAAAATCGGGGCGGGGACGGGTCGATACCCACGAGTTCGGGTTTGTTTGCCATGCCTAAGCATGTCACGCTCCTTTGTTGCTTCCTCCAATTGCTTCGCCATCTCCTCCTTTTTCTCGAACTCGTTACACTTCTTTATGACCTCATTAGCCAATACCTTCAATCAGTTCAATGAAACCTTTAACTCTGAAACTCTAATTCTCCATAGTGAGGCATGCTTGCCATTCCCAATCAAGCTCGCGAAGAACCATCGACGATTCTCACGTTCAAATTGAACAACCATTGGCAAACTCACTGCACGGTGAACTTCGAAATCATGTAACCTATATATCATCCTCGGGCTGCAAACACATGAATCTTGATTACTCCTCATTATTAGGGTTCCCACAATTGAGATTTATCTACAATGGAAAAAAGATCACATGCAAGGACTTAAAGGATAATGTTGATAGTATTAACTAATTTCTAATCGCAGCCACTAGAATTTTTTTAATTAAATCTAACGACTTAAAGTGAGAGGTCCCTTTAAGCCTTTGTTTGTTGCCCAAGAAATGCCTGAAAAAAGAAGTTGGGGGGCGAAGAAATGGATGAGAAATGTGTTACTTCCCTCATTTAGTGCCCTGAAGAAATAAGAAATGTTATCAGAGGCATGAATCCCACCAATTTAATTTATATTTCTTGGGCAAATTGGTGAGAAATGGCGAGGAAATCTGTTTGAATAAATGTTAATCGATTTTACTTCCTTGAAAATCGATTTTTTTCCTTAAAATATTGGAAACAATTTTAATTTCTATTCTACCACTCTCTATCCAACCAAGCAACTATCTATTACTATTTTTATTCTATTTCACAGTGTTATTGAAACTAGACTGGCCGGTTAAACACCAGACCCATGACTAGTCCGGTTTGGTCATGGGATCGGTTATGCCATCAAATCGGTCGTGAACCTGTCAAATCGGTCACGAATCGGTCCAGTTGGCTCGGTCCTCGGTGGGTGAAAACTGCAACAATGGTTTGAACCCGCGTGCAAGGCAGAGCACCAACGACACACAACCACTAGACCAGCGAGTTCCTTCAATATATATGTGCCTTTTGTTTTATATATTGGTTTCTAGCTGGAACAATAAAAAATAAATATTGGCTAGACTTATACATAGGCTTAACTTACAAGTAAGGCAAAGTACTTGGACTTTATTACTATTAGGCTTTAGTAATGTTTTGTGGTTTAATTTTAAAAATTTAATATATATATATATATATATAGTTCATTAATTAATGTATATTATTAAAAAAATTAATTAAAACCCAATTCTAATTCCCAAGTTTCAACGTTGAGCCAAAAACCCTAACTCTTCCCCCTTACCAAATCTCAGCTGCTCTTGATTCCGTGATTCCCTTCCCAAATTGCATCACGCTTCTCAATGTTTCTTTGTTCATAGGGTTCGGTGATTCAGCTACTCTCTCATCAAGTGCATCACGATTCTCATCAAATCTTAGCTTTGTCGCATTACGATTCTCATCAAATCTCAGCTTCATCGCATCACGGTTCAGTGATTCCCTCATCAATCTCAGCTTGGCTTTAGATTAACGTTTTGTGTTTGGCTAACAGTGAGCTTCATAGGGTGTTTTCATGTTAGTGCATACAATGAGCACTGAGCTCTTATAAGCGTGATTTCACAGTAAGTTTATCTCTCTTTTTGTTTGTCGATGCCCATCTCCACCATTGCTGGATTTGGAACCTTTTCTTTGTGTTTATCTGTTGGGTTCAAAACCATCCATTACATTTGTATAATCAATTAAATTAGTTGAAATTATCCCCTGCGTTTGTTAATTCCACAATCTTGTCATTTGGATTTACTGTGTAATTCCTGGAAAGGATTCTATGTAAGTCTCTTATTCTGAATTTTGTATTTAACTTGTTCTTTTTGTTTTTGTGAATTTTCTTTGAAAGAGGTTTTCTAAAGAGGAATTATAGGAAATGTAGGATGCCTTAGGATCCTCTCCAGTTGGACATGAGGTCCAGTTTTAATCCCACGATCATCATTTATTTTTTTTTCTTTTTATATAAAATATTTTTTTTAACGGTTATGATTTTCTCCAATTAATTTTTAACTGGAGAGGATCCATATCCATTTTCTTTATGTCTATGAAAAGCATTCGTAGAGTAATGGTTAATATTTAATAACAACACATTTTAGTTCCTTTAGTTATATAATCTCCTTTGTTAATTTTATAGACTCATATTCTGAATGGTCTTCCATAATCTCCTTTTATTGGATTTGTACTATTTTTTTTTAAGCAGGGCGGCTCCTTTACACTGTGTTTGGATGATGAGAGTTTGAGAAGAGAGAAAAGGAGGGAGGAGAGTTAGAGCGGAAATAGGAAATTCACTGAGTTTGGAAGGCTAGAGAATTAGAGTAGAGAGAGTATTATGATGTGGGTCCCACGGAAAAAACAATATTTTCCAACTAGGCGAGAGATAGGATAGAGAGAGGGGTTGTGTGGGTAAATTACAGATTTAGCCATTCTTTTCATCCTACACACATGCCGCTCCTGTTGGATTTTGAATTAAATAATATATTAGTTTGAAGTGTGTTGTTGGATTTATTTCATTCTACAAAAGAAAATGAAAATATATGAATTTATTTATTGAGGAATCATTCCGCTTTGTTAATTCTTCAAAAAAAAATTTTTTTATCAAATTAAACAAATATATTAGTTTGAACTTTGTCCCTGTTGGTATTTATCAATTTAAACCATTTCATTATTTGTTATAATAGTTTTCTAATTGATTAATATACATCCTAATTTATTGATGGTTATAAAAATTTAAATTTCAACCAACAAGGGTATTTTTGACCATATAATAATTTTCCTACTTTCTCTCTTCTAATTTTCTCCACAACCAAACAACCTATTAAATTTAATCTATTTCTCTCTTCTCTATTTCTCTCTCTTATATTTCTCTTTTTCCTATTTCTTTCCTCCATCCAAATATAGGGTTAATCATGGCCTTCTATATCATTGCAACATAACATTATTTGCTTCAAAAGTATTTGATATATTTTTCTTAACTTCTACATACTTCTATGTAAGTTCAACTTCACACAAGATTTAATGTAAATGATCTCAATATGTAGAATTCCTATACATTTGACCACATGTAATTTATAATTAGAAAAAGGAGAAATAATAGATTTAATTGTAAATTAAAGGTAGTGTTATTTGATTAAAATTTTAGAGTTTACTTGAACAAAAGTTATGACGCAAAACCAACAACTTTATCTTAAAAAAAATATTTTCAACATCTTCTTTATCTACACCTTATATTCAAGTACTTATTTTGTATCAGTATAACGATATATCATTTTTTAAAAAAAAAATTTGGTGCACTACTTTAAATTTTTTTTTATATAATATAGATTAGCGGAATGATAAACACTCCGCATTTTTTAAAAAAAAACGTAAAATTTATTTATTTATATTTTCAAATACTTCAAATTCAAATCCTTCTTTAAATTTGGATAATATAATGAATTCTGGTTTTTTAATAATAACTTTTTTTAACACTAATCCTTATTTTTACAATTTAAATTCAAATTCTGATTGAAAATATCTTTTTGTATTCTTATTTCTCTACATTTTCCGACTCTTTCCTTTTCATCTCTTTTGATTAAAATAGTAGGCATCATGTTATTATAACTTTTTCTCATTATTAATAATTATTTTATTTATTTTATTAGTTGATTTTTCTTATCATGTTAATCCTAGTTATAATACATACTTTTCTATTATGTAATATAATAAATATTGTAATATATATCAAAATCACCAAGTACTAATATATACGTTAATCATACATAATAATAATTTAATAAAGTATTTTATATCTAAAAAATTTAAAAGAAAAAAAATTCAATAAAATTATAATAGTTTTAAGAAATTTTTTAATTAATTAAAAAAGACCCAATCTCAAAACTCTGCCTTAGGCCTCAACATGTGTTGGGCCGGCCATGCCCACACACTTGCATTGCACGAATAAAGCTATCGATTGTTTAAGGACAATCGTTCTTCATCCCAAAACCGCCCAAAACTCAATATCCCACATACTCTGAAACCCTCCAAAAACCATACAGGTTGATTTACCATTCAAAATGTGCTTAAAATATTTTTCCCACTATATTTTGACCACTCCCACTATTTTTCCTTAATTATCAGTTATTTAATTGAATTTAATTCACCATAATTACATCTAATTTAGAAAAAAACATCAAAATTCATCCTAAGGTTCCTCTTACCACCCCAAACATCCCTTTAGTTCACCAAGACCAAATTCACACACCAACTTTGCATGCACTACCACTCACCTCAAAAAGTGACTTAGGGTTTTAGCTTTTATCCTCTAACCCACTCCATCATGGCATTCAATATCCCACATACTCCGAAACCCTCCCAAAACCATACAGTTTGATTTACCATTCAAAATGTGCTTAAAATAATTTTTCCATTATTTTTTAACCACTCCCACTATTTTTCCTTAACTATCAGCTATTTATTTGAATTTAATTCGCCATAATTACATCTAATTTTAAAAAAACACCAAAATTCATCATAAGGTTCCACTTACCACCCCAAACATCACTTTAGTTCACCAAGACCAAATTTACACACCAACTTCGCATGCACTACCACTCACCCCAAAAAGTGGCTTAGGGTTTTAGCTTCTATCCTCTAACCCACTCCATCATGGTACTCAATAACCCACATACTCCGAAACCCTCCCAAAATCATACAGGTTGATTTACCATTCAAAATGTACTTAAAATAATTTTCCCACTATTTTTTGGCCACTCCCACTATTTTTCCTTAATTATCAACTATTTATTTGAATTTAAACCACCATAATTACATCTAACTTAAAAAAAAACACCAAAATTCATCCTAAGGTTCCACTTACCACCCCAAAAATCCCTTTAGTTCACCAAGACCAAATTCACACACCAACTTTGCATGCACTACCACTCACCCCAAAAAGTGACTTATGGTTTTAGCTTTTATCCTCTAACCCACTTCATCATGGCACTCAATATCCCACATACTCCGAAACCCTTCCAAGACCATACAGGTTGATTTACCATTCAAAATGTGCTTAAAATAATTTTCTCACTATTTTTTGGCCACTCCCACTATTTATCCTTAATTATCAACTATTTATTTGAATTTAATTCACCATAATTACATCTAATTTCAAAAAAACACCAAAATTCATCCCAAGGTTCCTCTTACCACCCCAAACATCCCTTTAGTTCACCAAGACCAAATTTACACACCAACTCTTCATGCACTACCACTCACCCCAAAAAGTGACTTTGGGTTTAGTTTCTATCCCCAAATATCGACTGTTTGCTTGAAGCCTGACAAAGGATTTGCAGGAGCTTCTGAAAGAACAGGTCAAAGGGTTAGGCCAGTTGAGTTTGAGAATGAAGAAGCTGATCCATTTGGTTTGGATCAGTTCTTGACAGAGGTAAAGAAGGGTAAGAAGGCCTTTCGTTTTTAGTTTTAAGATGAAAAGTATTTTCCATAAATTCTACATTTGTATTATATTAGAACATTCTATTAATGCGCATGTAGTACAGGCAGGAGCTAATATAATGGAGGACTCTCCAATGTATTTGTCATGTTAAGGCTTGTAAGTTGTTATTAGTTTATGTTAGTTGAAGGAAACTTTGGTAGGTGCTATGTCAATTTAAGACCCTGTATCTGAAGTTTGTATGGCATTCCTTTAATTTTATATAGAAGATTTGTTTTTCTCGTTATAATATGTGAGCATAGTCATATAGTGATGGTTGTATGCAAAAAGTAAGATAAAAAAAAAGGATTAAACAGAGTTGACTGCAAATAGTTATCAGAGGTCATTGTATACACCTTTGTAATATATAATTCTGAGTGTGACTACAAGCAGATTGGTTGTGCATCCATGAGCAAGTGACACAGGCAGATTGGCTGTGCATCCATGAGCATTTGCTTCATAGATCCATAAAAAGGGTGGGATGTGAAATGTTTTGATTGTTCGGAGGACTTGGTTGTGGTAAGTGAATAAGATAAATGTGGTGGCCTTATTTTTCATCTATGGTGGAGTAAATTGATGAAGGCGAATTGGCGAAGCCCTGTTATTTTAATTTGGTATTGATTTGTTCATTTGAACTGAAGTTTTTATGTTTGGTTCATTGAACATATAATTTTAAATCAAAAGAAAAGCTCAGTTGTCCATGTATTGGTAATTTCTGTAAGACTAAAATTAAACAGAATTTGTTTTATTAAAAAATGATTGAACCCAAATTTGGTTTGTCAGTAGACGAGAGGAAGAAGAAGTAATGGTATTGAATAACACGATGAAAGACATACGTTAATGTGACTATTTGATGATGCATTATGTTAATTGTTATGTTTAAATAGGATAAAATAAAGATATTGAAGAACATGAGGCTGTAAAAGTATGATATGATATGTATGAAGTTATATTTATTACAAATTCATAGATTGCCTTAAGTGAGTGTTATTCGATTGTAAGAAAACAAATAATACCATACTCTTAAATTACCGTGGGATGTACCATTTTACATACATGGTCGTTTTTATTAGTAATGTTATGTCCTCTGTTAAATCTTAAACGAAATTTGATTTAAATAAATATGATTTAAGGCAAAGTTATTGAAGAGGGGGTTTGCCTTGGTTTTAATGAATGGGTGGTCTCCATACTTAGGGAGAGCTTTTTTCTGGTAGAAGATTCTCGAGTACAAGTCGCCACCTGATGGTTTGTATTGTACTTGTGTTCTTTTTAGTCAATTAAACTCAGCAATAACTAAGTAGAGTTGGCACAAAAAGGCCAAGCGGGCTATTAAAGAAAAACGTTAAGGCCCAAGGGAAGAAAACGGTCTGAACAATTTTTTTCTTGATTGTTGTCATTAGAATATATTAATCTACTGCTGTACCGCCGTTGGGCCTGACTAACTTTGGGCCGGTTTGGCTTATGAATTTATATTCCTTTGAACAGAAAAATAAAAAATTAAATTTGAAGTCCTTTTTTATAGCAATATAATCCAATGGAATGGAATGTTCATAATGATTAGTTATAATCATTATGTTCATGGAAATATGTATACAATTATTAACTTATAATAATAATTTATCCTCTTATTTACATGAAAATCCTAAATCTTTTGCTAATTTTTGTAATAAAAAGTAAAAAAATTAATTTGTTTGAGAAAATATAAATATTAAAAGCAAAAAAATAAATAATAAATTTAGATATTTAAAAATTAATTAATGTTATACATTTATTGTAAAAACATTTGAGTAAAATTTATTAATTAAATTTGAAGAATAGAAATCCATGTGAAATTTAAAAATTATAGCAGTTATTTAAATATTTTAGTAAAAATTATAGGGGTAAATAGACTTATAACACATAGAATTAAATATTTTAACCAAAACACATTAATATATAAATCATAATAGATAAAAATTTTATAGAGACATAGTCATTTAATTCAACAAGTAGAACACATGAGGATGACAATACTATATGAATATAATGATATTAAACTTATAATAATTCAGATAAATACGTTAGTTTTTTAAGCAAGATTCTTATGAAGAAACAATGGTAGAGAATATTTATTAATCCTAGGAATATTAAGCTTTGTGTTGATTATATTTAGTTGAAATTTTGTTACCTTTTTTATTATAAAGTAAAAATTATCACCAAGGATAAAACATTATACATAAAAAGTCATTTATATGTAATGTAAAACTATGCATAATTTGAATATTTGAGTATAATTTTTTATCAATTGTAAATTTTTTAGTTAAAATTTGTTGTATTTAGTGGTAAATATTTAAAAAAAACACTATTTGTTATCATATGTAATGGTCATTTGTTTTATATGTTATATTTTACAATAATGGTAATCATATTTTATGTTTTATTTAGGTCTTTCATTAAATATAGGTTATGTGCATTATAAGCATTGTAATTAATTTATGCATTATGTAATTAATATTGGAATGAATTATGAAATATATTTTTTTTTCATGAAATGACATCAATTTTTAGACTGTGGGCAACGTTTGATTATGGTGTTGAATTTTTGCATGCAATACATGAAGATTTGTCGAAGAGAAATTTATTTTTTGGTCAGACAATATATTTAATATTTGAAAATGTTAATTGGCCTCAGCGCTAAAATAATTTTTTTTCAAAGGTTGGTTGTTGAAGGTGTGGTACAGGGCAAACCATGTCATATTAGGATCCAAAGCCCATGGTACATTAGGGTACAAACAAACACAACTACACTAGAGCACAAAGGCAACGGCCATGGGCTGTTAAATATACAACAAAATAAAGACAACGTACAGTACAAAGGCCCATGGGCCGTTAAATACATTACAAAATAAACAGCCCAGGGAAAAAAAACACAGAACACAAATCCTAAACATTAATAAACATGGAAGCACACAGGACATGGTTGCACAATGGATGGTCAGGCTGTATCATCCGAAGAAGAGGCAGTAAAGAATAAGCAGTGCCAGAGCAAGACAGCAGAGAGCTGTGAAACACTCGCCATTAGCTTCTGTGACAGGCAGGGGTGCCACGTTGCCATGCACAACACCACCACCACCACCACCACCCTAAATGCATATACATAAGCTTCATGTATATGCATTTAACATTTACTGCCTCATATACTCACCCTTTATACTGTGTTTCAGATTTATGTGACAATTGAAGATGAAAATCACCATTGGTATCTAATGGTAGAATGTATAGAGGAGCACCAAATTTATATATTGGACTCACACCTCAACCCTGAAGACATGACCTCTCGAATAGATGCTATTAAAAATGTGGTAATTGCAATCTCATTTCATTATTCTGCCTCCAAGTACTAACCATGTAATGAAATATTCCCTAATGTTAGAATTGAGACTTTCCTTGATAATTTTGGAAGTCAATTATGTTATTTTATATTTTCTGGTTTGGAAGCAGATTAGTCAACCTGCAGTAGGTAAAAATTGGATGATAACCCATGTTTTGAGGGAGTGGTTCTGCCAAGTCAGTGTTACCCATGCCTTTTTGCTTGTAACATTGTATTTTCATTTAAAAACATGTCTATGTATGTATGAAAGATCATTAGAACGTGAATGAATGTTTTCAATCCACCTAAGAAGCTGCAGTTCTGTTTTTCTTCTTTTTTCTGTTCTCTCCTTTTTTACATGGTATCAAGAGCCTTACTGATCTTTAAGGGTTTGTGAGGGAGAGAAAACCAGTAAGAAAAGGTTATACAAACCAGAAAACAAATACCCACAAAACAGTATGGCATCCAATGGCAGCTCCTTACCTCCACCTCCAGTATTTGTAGGGGAAAATTATGATTTGTGGGCTGCAAAAATGAGAACTTATCTGAGAGCTCAAAATCTGTGGGAAGTGGTAGAAAATGGAAGCAATCCAGCTCCTATGCCAAACAACCCAACAGTGGCTCAGATAAGATTCCACAATGAAGAAGTGGCCAAGGAAGGCAGAGCACTTGCCATCATACAAGCAGCAGTACATGATGATGTTTTTATCAAGATCTTGAATCTTGAGACAGCAAAAGAGGCTTGGGACAAACTCAAGGAGGAGTTCCAAGGTAGTGAAAGAACAAGGAGGATGAAGGTGCTGAATCTGAGAAGAGAATTTGAAGCAATCAAAATGAAGGAGTCTGAAACAGTGAAGGAGTTTTCTGATAGACTCTCTAAGGTGGTTACACAAATCAGATTGCTAGGTGAAGAACTTAGTGATCAAAGAGTTGTGGAGAAAGTCCTAGTCTGTCTTCCTGAGAGGTTTGAGTCAAAAATCTCCTCTCTTGAAGAAAATAAGGATTTTTCTCAAATATCTCTTGCAGAGCTTGTGAATGCTTTGCAGGCTACTGAACAAAGAAGATCTTTGAGGATGGAAGAAAATGTTGAAGGTGCTTTTGTGGCTAACACCAAAGGTAAAGCTCAAGGCTGCAGTAGCTCTCAGAAAAGGCCATTTGGTGGAAAGAAAGGCAAAGGGAAGAGGGAAGAAGATAGCAACAAAGGAAGAGGTTGGAAAAAAAAGTATCCACCTTGTCCTCACTGTAAGAAGAAAAATCATACAGAAAATTTTTGTTGGTTCAGGCCAGGAGTCAAATGCAGGGCCTGCAACCAGCTTGGTCATGTGGAGAAAGTTTGCAAAAACAAAGTAAAGCAACAAGGACAGCAAGCTCAAGTTGCTGAACATCAAGAGCAGACTGAGGAGCAGTTATTTGTTGCTTCTTGTTATTCAGCAAGTAGTAGCAAAGAAGCTTGGCTCATTGATAGTGGGTGCACAAATCATATGACTCATGATGCTAGCATTTTCAAGGACCTCGACCAGTCTTACTTCTCCAAAGTCACCATTGGAAATGGGGAAAGTGTTGATGTCAAAGGCAAAGGAGTTGTGGCTGTTGAAACTCCCTCAGGTACCAAGTATATTTCTGATGTTTTATTTGTGCCTGAGATAAATCAAAATCTTTTGAGTGTGGGACAAATGCTTGAAAGGCATTATAGCTTGCATTTTGAAGATATGAGTTGCACCATATTAGATCCTTCAGGGTGTGAATTAATGACTATAAAAATGAGAGACAAAAGTTTTCCAATAGAATGGAAACAAGCTGCATTACATGCTTTTCCAAGTGCAGTAGATGATTCTTCTTTGTGGCATAAAAGGCTTGGTCATTTTAGTTATTCCACTTTGAAGCAAATGAATTCTAATGATTTGGTGCATAAAATGCCTGCCATACAAGAAAATGTTGGTGTGTGTGAAGTATGTCAGCATGGAAAGCAAAGTAAATTGCCATTCCCTGTTGAAGCAAGATGGAGAGCCACTGAAAAATTGCAGCTTATACACACTAATGTGTGTGGTCCAATGAGTACAACATCCTTAAATGGCAGCAAGTACTTTCTACTATTTATAGATGATTTTACAAGGATAAGTTGGGTGTTTTTTCTAAGACAGAAATCAGATGTGTTAATAGCGTTTCAAAAATTCAAGCCTATGGTTAAAAATGAGGCTGGTTGTCATATTAAAATGCTTAGATCTGATAATGGAACTGAGTACACAGCATGAGAGTTCAAAAAATTCTGTGAACAGGCTGGAATCCAACATCAATTGACTGTTCCTTATACTCCTCAACAAAATGGAGTGAGTGAAAGGAAGAACAGGACAGTTATGGAGATGGCAAGGTGTTTGCTCTTCGAAAAAGGTCTTCCAAAAACCTTTTGGGCTGAGGCTGTTAACACCTCGGTTTACTTGCTGAATTTGTTACCTACCAAAGCCTTGAAAGGAAAAACTCCTTTTGAAGCATGGTATGGAAGGAAGCCTTCAGTGGAGCATCTCAAAATATTTGGTTGTGTTTGTTATGCTCTTGTTCCAAAAGAAAAGAGAAGCAAGCTTGATCACAGGTCAGAAGTTGGCATTTTTTTGGGGTACAGCAGCAACTCCAAAGGATACAGGATATATAATCTAGCAACAAAAAAGATTCTTGTCAGCAGAAATGTTAAGT
This sequence comes from Sesbania bispinosa, assembly GCA_026901365.1. NCBI lineage: Eukaryota > Viridiplantae > Streptophyta > Magnoliopsida > Fabales > Fabaceae > Sesbania > Sesbania bispinosa. The sequence continues at coordinate 47,293 of QLOH01000783.1, read as the reverse complement.
TTGATGAGCTGTCTAGATGGAATTGGGAGAAATACAAAGTAGAAGCCTCAAGCAAAAGGCAGCTTGGAGTAGAAAATCTCCAAGAACAAAATTCAGAAATTGAAGAAGAAGATTTAGATGATGATGCTGATTTTCCGATTAGAGGCACTAGAACTCTAACTGAAATTTATGAAAGATGCAATGTTGTTTCATTAGAACCTATAAGATATGTTGAAGCTGCTGAATTTGAAGGTTGGAGAACTGCCATGCAGGAGGAGATGAAAATGATAGAGAAAAATAAAACTTGGCAACTTGTAGATAGACCAAGTAATCAAAAGGTGATTGGCGTTAAGTGGGTTTACAGAACTAAACTCAATCCTGATGGTTCTGTAAACAAACTTAAGGCCAGATTGGTGGTAAAGGGTTATTATCAGCAACATGGAGTTGATTTTTCAGATACTTTTGCTCCTGTGGCTAGGTATGATACAATTAGATTGCTAGCAGCTTTGGCAGCAAAATTGGGTTGGAGAATATATCACTTTGATGTGAAGTCAGCGTTCTTGAATGGTTTGCTTGAAGAAGACATTTTTATTGAGCAACCATAAGGTTTTCAGGTTCCAGGAAATGAAGATAAAGTCTATAAGCTTCATAAAGCCCTTTATGGTTTAAAACAGGCACCAAGGGCTTGGTACAACAGAATTGATAGTTATTTTTTGCAAAATGGCTTTAAAAGAAGTGAAAATGAAGCCACTTTGTATGTGAAAAAGTTAAGTGATGAAGTGCAGCCCATTGTGTCCTTATATGTTGATGACTTACTGGTTATAGGAAATAACTCAAGTTCCTTAAAGCAATTCAAGCATGATATGGAGAATGAATTTGAAATGACTGATTTGGGGGAAATGAAATATTTTCTTGGAATGGAGATTCACCAATCAAATGATGGAATCTTCATTTCACAAAAGAAATATGCTTTGGAGATATTAAGGAAATTTCACATGGAGAGATGCAAGTCTGTTTTCACACCTCTGGTTGTAAATGAAAAATTATCAAGAAATGATGGTGAAAGCAAGGTAGATGCTTCCATTTATAGAAGCATAATTGGATACTTGCTGTATTTATCAGCAACCAGACCAGAGATAATGTTTGCTGCAAGCTTGCTTTCTAGATTCATGCATTCACCTAGTCAAATTCACTATGGTGCAGCAAAGAGAGTTCTAAGATACATCAAGGGTACAACTGACTATGGTTTGTGTTTTTTAAAATCTGAAAGTGGTGATCTCCAAGGATATACAGATAGTGACTGGGCAGGAAGTTCTGATGATTCCAAAAGTACTTCTGGTTATGTTTTCTCATTTGGAAGTGCTGTTTTCTCATGGAATTCAAGGAAACAAGATGTAGTGGCTCAATCCTCAGCAGAAGCTGAGTACATTTCAGCAGCAACAGCAACAAATCAAGCCATATGGCTTAGAAAGATTTTAAAAGATGTGGGGCAAATTCAAGATGAAGCTACTGTCATATGGGTGGACAACAAGTCAGCAATTGCTATAACAAAGAATCCTGTCCAGCATGGAAGGACCAAACATATTAATGTTAAATATCATGCTATTAGAGAAGCTGTGAAGTCTAAAGAAGTCAATTTGATGCATTGCAATTCTGAAAACCAGATTGCAGATATCATGACCAAGGCACTTTCCAAGGGAAAGTTTGAGGTGCTTAGATCAAGACTTGAAGTGCTCAAGAAAACTCTCAAGGAGGAGTGTTAGAATTGAGACTTTCCTTGATAATTTTGGAAGTCAATTATGTTATTTTATATTTTCTGGTTTGGAAGCAGATTAGTCGACCTGCAGTAGGTAAAAATTGGATAATAACCCATGTTTTAAGGGAGTGGTTCTGCCAAGTCAGTGTTACCCATGCCTTTTTGCTTGTAACATTGTATTTTCATTTAAAAACATGTCTATGTATGTATGAAAGATCATTAGAACGTGAATGAATGTTTTCAATCCACCTAAGAAGCTGCAGTTCTGTTTTTCTTCTTCTTTCTGTTCTCTCCTTTTTTACACCTATAATGACAATATGATGTTGACCTTGTCATAGTGGGCGGTAATTACCCAAATGATGACATCTAGTCAATACCCTGAAAAGTATTGGGAGCCCATTGAGGACTCAATATGGGATATCACTAAAGCAAACAGACACTCAAATTGTGGACATAGGTAATTTGTAGGGTGAATTATTCTCTTAATCCCTTTAGTTGTATCAAATTTTTAACTCCATCCCGATTGTTTAAAATTATATAAGAGTTATTACACTTCTAAAATACTTTTAATTAAATTCGTATACACTAACAACATTTCAATTCTAAATTATACAGACTTGGGATTTGCAATGTGTAAAAAAGGTTTTTATAAACTTAAATTAACTTTTTTTAACACTATTTACATCCCTAATTGTTTATATTCCATCCTGTGGGAAAGAAGACTGTGCTTTTTATACTGGAATACTTCATGTATGTTCAATTAATTTTTTGTACTGGAAAAGTAGAATAATTATTAAATCATCAAACATCTTGCCTGTGTCATGTTTTGTTTAATGTCTTCCATCTACTAAATCCTTGATGCCTATTGAAAGTAAATGAAAAGAGTTATCTCATTTAATCTATACCAATACCTGCAGTTTAAAGTTGAGAATTAAGACTCTAGATCAAAATGCATGAAAATTAACAATAGAAGGAATGTAAACTAAAGCTTAAGTATTTGGATAATAATTGAACGGTGTACACGAACAATTTGTATTCATCTTTGTTTTATCATATTTTATTATAGTCTCATTATATTTTGGATACTTGATACAATACCAAATCTTTTGACCATCTCTTCCAACCAAACAGAATACGAAAATTCCCTTCGTCTATGTGTTTATTTTTTTGGTTATAAACTTAAACATGCAGCAAAGGTGAAAAAAAATGTGGACAATAAAAGACCATGTCACAAATTACAAGTCTGCGTGAACATTTATTTTTTCAGTCAAAGGTAGCATGATTTAATTACTCTATTTTAGAACCATAAGGATATGTTTATATCATTTTAAATTACAGGAACTTAACTCAAAAATGAGATGCAACTAAACCTATCCACGTATCAATTTAACCTAAATTGTATTTACATATATTTTTCTTCATATTTATGGTGTACAATTATGAATTATCCTTGGCACTTGGTTTGTCTATGAAATTATTGGTAGTCACAACTCTGTTCTTTGGGTGCTTGATTGGATGAGCATGGAGCATTGCTTCAACGAAAATCTTTTAGGAGTGGTTAGTACATGCAACTGGTTCTTTTAATAATTTGACTCCTTGCAAAATTTCACCATATTGGACAAATTTTCAGATGCAGGAGAGGACAATCAGGATGAGGACAGCATTGGAGTTAATTACCGGGGACCATAATTTGAAGAAGACTAATGTTCTTGCAAATGCAGAGACCTTCTGGTCCAGATCGATCAATCCCCCACCTAAATGAACAAATTCCAACCTACATCACTACTATGGGCATATTATTTTTTTTGGGACTACTACTAGTATATAGTCCATTGTAAATATCTCAACTTAATTAGGCAAGGACCTATGTTGGGACTAATATTATCGATTGTAGATATCTCTAGTACTATCTTTAGTCTGATTAGTAAGACCTCTTGGTTGTCATGGTAGACCCTGACACATGAACACCCCAAGTCTTTTGCTAATGTAAATGAAACAAGATGATTATATAGAATGTTCCTACTTTGGTGCTTGTTATTATTGCACGTATTTAAAAAATTTTGGCCTGCATGTTATTTCCTGGGTGTCATGCCGGACTTTCATAATGTCATTCTTGGTGATAATAGGTATTATAGTTTAATAACATTCACTGCTTCCCTAGTTCATAATAGGGTTTAATTAACATTTCTCATTCTGCGTGACTAAACCACCGTCACTTTCATGATCTGTTAGAATCTTCCTTTCATTTTGAGTAATTGGTGAAGTTGTTATCGACAATACCCAATTTACCCACTATAAGCATGACCAGCCCATTTTATGAATGTACATTGGAGAAACCACTTGACTGGGTCCATTTATTACTTGAAGCTCGGCCCACCATTACCTGTTATAATGCAAATTACCAACAACAAACCAAATCTGTTAAATAAAATGACCTATGACTCGGCTGACTGGGCCCGTTGTAAATTTTTTACAGACCGGCCTCAACAACTGTGTGGCGCTATTAACAAACCAATTATCCACATTTACAACAAACAAAAACAATCAAATCAAACTTGGTCCTTCTATTATGGCCAACACAAACAAGGCCCACTAGCAAATTAAATTGCTTCATACACATCAGGCCCATGTAACTTATGGCCGTAACTATCATCTGAAATTTTTGTTCCACCAAATTTGCATTTTAAAACGAAACAAACACCACCCCAAATAAATTACATCCCAAGCTTTCACCTGTCACGTACATACACCAAATTGGAGATGCCTCCCATGGGTCGTCAAATAAATTCACATTAATAACATTCCTAACGAATTGCATAAGTTTACTTCATTTAATAAAAACCATGCAGCATTCCCTAGTATTATAAGTCTACACTGCTGGAAAATAAAAAACACAATTATCAGTCAATCTTTGATACTAATTAAATTCCTACTTCAAAACATTAATAACTGCAAAAAAAAAGTACAACAGCTTCATCAAGTGAACTTAGATTTCCTCCACCTTACAGCCCATATACCTCATTTCTACAACACAACACAAGAAACAACTGAATAGTATCATGATTCATTTTCCAAAAGGGAAACAGATACATTAACCAAGAAAGCCTACCATTGTCTTAATGCACACTTTGTAACTAAAAAATGAATGCACATTGGGGCTTTACAATTTTCAACTACACTTTCCATTTTCTACTGAATGCTATTACACAAACCAAATGATGCCTATTAAACCCCAACAGATAAAATATTATGGTCACCATCACCTTGTCAATTATGAGGTTATTTTCAATTAAAGCATATATACACGACCAGTTACAGATATCCATACCATATACATTCATATCCTTCCAACAAAAATAATGATCTGACCAACTCATCAGTGTAACATCCTAAAATTTCTAGGACAAATAAAATAAAATTAAAGGAAGGAATAATGGTAATATTATCTTTTATTATGAATAATATTAATTAAATAAAAAGAGGAATGAGTGGGTTAAGGGTAGGCCCAACCCAGTTAAGTAATTATTTAAGTAAGGAGGGGTTATCAATTCACCCTAATCCTTGTTTTTCAATCGTCAGAAAACAAAACCTTAGGGAAGGGAGAATCGACTTTAAAAAGAGAAGGTGTCGTAGAGTAGATCATCGAGAAGAATTCTGCCGTTTGTCGTTGACAGTCATCTCTAAGGTACGGGGGGAAGGGTGCTGCTTGTATGTGTATGTGGGAGTGCTTGGGTAGTGAGGGCAACCATAAGACCCTCTAAGAATTCTAAATTTGAGAACCTATATGTGAATCATGTGTTGTGTGTTTGGAATGTGTTTGATTTGATGTATGGACGTGATAATCTTGATGAATTGGGTGATGGTAGCGAGAATAGAGAAAATGAGTTAAATAAGGGTTTAGAGATGAGGAACCATAATTGATTAGATGTTAAATTTATTGTAATTCGTAAGAATGATTGAAGATTTCAGTGTTTTTAATTGGTGAAAACGAGTATAAACGAGTTAGAACTTAAAGAATTGAGTAGGGATTGAAGAAGAGGGTTGAAAAGGGGCAAACACGTATGAACAGTCGCGTTCTGCGACACTTACGCTCTAACTGCGCTGAGCGCAGGGTGGAGCGTAGCTATCTGGAATCTGCGCTCCACTTGCACTGAGCGCGGAGTGCGACACCCCTAGTTACCACTAAGAATGCCACATGTGTTAGACATGACCAACGAAAGTATTAATTAAAATCTGTAAAGATGTGGAATTTTTTTTTTTTGAAAGGGATTTAGTAGCCGTTGACCTACTACATCTCTAGTTCTATTTTAAGTGTTAATAAAATATTCTTTCCTTACTTGTGAAACTTGTTTTCAAAAAAATGTCAAGAATATTTACCACGTCATGTACACATACATGCATACTTACATTCTACTTAATACCACAGGTGAAACAAACAGTGCATGAAATTATATACATAACCTCAACAAAATACAAAAAGAGAGGTCGCAACTCAGAGCTGTCACTACTAGACTCAATCAACAACTACCCTACTCGTCGTCGCTAGACTGGGAAGGGATCCTCCTCCGACTCCTCCTCTCGGTGTCTCCGATGGTGATCATCTCAAACTCGTCCGAGAGGTAATGGTCCCGCGCATCAAAATGCAGAGACTATGAACCCGATGCCTCAGAAGCAGGCGAGCACCTAGGGGAATCGGATCCCACCAGGTCTTCTATCCGTGACGACCGAGAAGCCACCGAAGATACAGGGCGACGGTGAGAACGGCGGAAGGTAGTGTAGCGCACCAACTCTGGTGGCGTCTGGAACTCGAGAGTCACCGGTACAACGAATTCCACTTCGGTACTAACGGGAGGCCAGGGTGGGTAACGATGACTCGGACCTCTCCGGTGAAGATACATCTGCTAGGGATATCTGTCACCCTCCAGGAACCCTTGGGCATCCAGCGTAGCTCCACTCTCATCGACGTCATACTGCTGATCTCCAATGTCGGCTATCGACGTAGCGAAAGAGACCCAATAACCAAATAACAGAAAGGAAGGGTGAGAAAACATAGGATATAGTGAATTAGAACACACACAGAGGAAAATTCACACAGTCCAACCAAACAAATAATCACACATGACATTACCATGATGCACACAAACTATTGCATACTTTGCAACTACAATGCTATAACTGATGCATGAGGGCCCGGGGAAAATCACCATCCACAGTGCACACAGAAACTGCCCGACCATATATGTACAACGTATCAGGAGTTAGAGTCTGTACTAGCACCGGTACAAGAGCATTGCTCAAATATTTTGGCCAAATCATTTTATCCGTCTTCCAGACAATCTCAACTGACCCCGAAACCTTGAGAGCGACAGGATAGTTAAGCCCGATCCCCTTCGTACTCGACAGTAGGGAGCGAGCCTACGTCACCTGAGCCTTTCTGGAACTCAACTATCCTCAGGGTTGGCGTCCCATTTCAGGACCCGCTGGAATTCTTTGCAAAACCCAGTGCACCCGTCCCAACCAGTTTCCCACTGTACCAAGTGTCACTGCCATATAGGTCGCAAGGTTTTCAACCTTGAACATCATCAATGCTTTATGATGCATGTCACACAATCAATGCTTTTCAGCATACACATCCTTACAGGCAAAGCCCATTGAATCATTCCACGTCGCCACTCCCCGTGGTACGACCCGATCCAATGTCTCCCCTTCACAATGAGATCCAAACCCCTTCTTGGGTTAATCCGCACTCTCTCATTTAGGCTTCTCAAGTCTTATGCAAGAAGAGTGTGTTTGCTATGAACTTTTTAAGGTAATTTGTACTAATGTTTTTCTTAAATTAATGATCACTTTCACTTAAGTCCTATAGCTTACTAAGACTTATGGATGTGTTTTATGAATAGTGTTACCTATCTTAATTCATCTTGTACGTCTAATTAGGATTTGGTTTATTCCTTAATCATAATTAATTTTCTTTAATTAGACTATATTTAAACCTAATTATCCTTAATTAAGTCTTAATCTTTACTTAAGATCCTAATTAATTCTTAATTATTCCTCATCTCTTCCTTAATCTTGGATTAGACTTTTAATTATACTTGATTAAGGTTAATCTTCATTAGGGTTAATTAACTTTAATCTTAATTAATTTCCTTCACTTAATTAACTTAAGTGAGTTGGATTAATTAATTTGGACAAGTTGGATTAATAAGTCCACTAATTTAATTCTAAGTTTTGATCTTAATAAGTTGGATTAGAGTTGAAGCCCAACTCTAACCTAAGCTCAAGTCCATATAATATTTTTGGTTGACCTTGTGATGAGTCTCATGACTTTTTTTTAAGGCATTAGGCCTAAACTAGAGGCCCAATGGTTAGGTAACCCATAGGGGTCCAATTTTTCACATTACCATCACATATTATGATTTTTAAAGTGACTTTTAAAGGGGTTTATTTTTTGTATCCGAATTTGATTTATGAAATTACCCAAAAATTTGTTTCCTTTTAATTTACTTATCACTTTAAATGGTTACCCTTTTTAACTTATTGGGCCACTGGGGCCCATAAACACCTTAACACTTTTCTGATCACTAAATCAAGATCAAACCAATTCCTTCATAAGTTTCTCATGAATGTGTTCAAGAACACCAAGAACAAATGATGAACACTATGAATGTTCATCAAAAACATCAAAATCCAACGATTCCCAAAATTTACCAAACTCAAGTATAATCATCCACGAACATTTTAATCAAGCAATTTCATACTAATTCATCTAAACTTAGAAAACAACATTATCAAGTTCATACTTTTTCATAAGTTCAAAAATACCATTTTTCATGATCCAATCACACCAATCAATTTTATAATTCCAAACAATCACATGCATGTACTTAGATTCATCATACAAACATGTTACAATCATCAAATAAATTTTTAAATACATGCAGCCTCATTATTATGTTATGGCCGAATCAATATAGGAGAAAAAGGAGAAATTTTTTTAATCAAAACTCCTGGCTTGCATGCATTAAAAATCATCATTTAAGCATATTTTAACCAACAAACAACATTTTAGAACAATCATACAAGATCATCATCACATAGCCGAACCATTTCTCAAGGAAATAGGTTCCAACAAACTCATTTTTACAAGAGAAAAAGGTTTAGGGACAAGGATCAAGGGTAATCCTTAACTCTAGTCACCAATCCTACTAGAGTTCAAGGTTCTCCCCCCCTTTACCTAAGGAAAACTCTCTTGAAAAGGTGCAGCAAAATCCACAAAAACTCCTTCTTTGAACTCCTCTTGATCACCCAAACAAGCTTCTTCAAAGGTTGGAGGCTAAGTTTTGCAGTTCAAGGTTCAAAAATGGAACCTTTCACTTAGAAAGTGATGGAGAAAAATGGAGAATTTGAGAGAATGAGAGGGAGGGGCTCACGGTTCTTTTGGGAGAAATGGAGAAGATGAAGTTAATTTTGCATGTTGGTTTTAGAGAAAAAATGACTAGTGTATCATGGTTCATGACATTTAAGCTTTTCCTTTCACCTTTTTGATTTTTACCTTTAAGGAAGTGTGTTAAAGAAGCTTCCTTCATGCAACCACACACACACTTACACGACCTTGGGAGAAGGGAAAGGAAGGATGATGCAGATTTTTCCTGGCCTGGATCAAGGGTATTTGGGCCCGGTTCCAAAAAGAGCAGGGGTAAAATGGTAATTTTGCACCAAAATCCCAAAATTTACCAAAAATTTCCAAAAATTCTAGAAAAATAGGAATTTCATTCCTAACCTTATTAAAGCCAATTTTGATGATTAAAAATATTTAATCACTCAAAATTTAATAAATCACACAATAAAAAGCATACATGCAAAAATGCGGGTGTTACACGGAGTGAGCGCAGCACGCAGATTAGCTTTATTTAAAAATGTGAAATTGAGTTGGATGCTTATTTAATATGAGAATTGTTTTGTGGAATTGATAGATTAATTGGATGTATAAAGTGTATTGATTGTGGCATGAGTATTGTGGCGTGAGTATCCTATGTGATGTTCTATGTTTATAATATTGTTATGTGATGTGATGTGAAGTGATAGAGTAAAAGAGATTGTATGAGATATATGTAAATGATGATGATGCATTGAGCATAGAGATTATGTGAGAGATATGATGTTGATTGCATTGAGCATAACATTTGAGATATGAGATGTGACTGTATGAGATGACGTTGATGTATTGAGCATGAGCATATGATGTATGAAATATATGAGATATAAGAGTAGCCAAACATGGCTTAAATACCCTAGCCCAAGAGAGGGGCAGGGAGCAGGGTTCGGTGACCATGATAGGGGACATTCTATGCACGGACCCATCAAGGGGGTGCAACCTATCGGACAAGAGAGGGCATTTAACGGTAGGGCCATCGTTGCGGGGCGGATGTCTCTGCACGAGCCCAAGATAGGGGTGTTTAACTGTGCAACCTATCGGCCAAGAGAGGGCATTTAACGGTAAGGCCATCATTGGTAACAACTAAGTGTAAGGTCCAGAAATCCTCCTACTGTGATTTTAATTATGACAACCTATTCAAAGTCACTTAACATAATTCTGATTCTTAAAAGACTAATCATTTCATTTGAGAATGTGTCCAGAAGATGCAGAAAATCTCTTACAGAAGATGTAGGTACCTCAAACAGATTAGGAATGACAAATCTGTGAAGAAGAGTTTAAAAGATATCTGATAAATTGAAAGAGAAATCATCTACAACTTAATAAAGTCTATAGAAGATGAAAACAGTATCTTCATAGAAGGTTTTATGACAAAATCAAATTAGAAGGGAGATTCACTTTCAAAGAAGCAAAAGAAGTTCTTCTAAGGATTTCAAGAATCAAGATAAATGAAATGAAGAAGTGAAACACTGCTTAGAACTTGAAACTCATCTGCAGAAGGAACAGAGCAATTCTGCAGAAAGAACAAAGCATTTCTGCAGAAGGAATCTGACAGGAATAATTCCTACAGAAGATGCAGAAACCCTTTGAAAGTAATTAAGCCATTTCCTTGACAGCAACTGAGCCAAACTAGTTGAGACATAATTATTATCATCCAAAAATCAATCTCAGCAAGACCACAGAAGGAGGTGTGACTAAATGATCCAGATTTACTGTCTGCATAAGATGTTTCTGCAGAAGGAAGAATCCAGTCAAACTGACAGTTGGACTTGCAGCAGTCTGTAGCTGTTTGACTGTGACAGCACACAAGGCACAAGCTGGATGTGTTTGGAGCCTTCCCAACGGCTAGTCAGTCATTTCCCTATAAAAGGAAGTGTTCTCCTCCCATTTGACACACCTCTCATTCTCCAGAAGTTCCAATTTTCTCAGAATTACATTCTCATCTTCTGGAAACAATTCTCTCTCCTCTAATTCATAAGATTCTGCTTCTGCAAGTGGTTGAGGGGGAGTTAGCTCACTGAAGTATTTCTGCTGTGATTTATTTATTTATTTGTGAGCTTTGTACTTACTTACCATTCAGTTTTCATTCTGTAAAGTCATAAGGATACTAGGAAGTGGTTAGTATCTTCTGTGACAGAAAGAGTAAGTATTTTTTAGAGGTTTGATAGCTTAGGTGTGAGCTATAGTATTTACAGTTTCTGCAGAAGGTCCTCTGCAGTTTGCAGTCAAGCCACATCTTCTGCAGAAGGTGTTGCAGTAAGAGAAAGCTTGAAGTGTGAATTGTTTAAGCTGAGTTTAGCCTAAAGAGGCTGTGGAAAGATTACTAGAGGTAGTGTGTACCCAAGAAGATTGTAATTTGTTGATTGGGTAAGAAATCCTACTTGGTGTAGGGATTGGACGTAGCCTCAGGTTGGAAGAGGTGAACCAGCATAAAAGACTGTGTGCAATCTTCTCTTCTTTACTCTCCTTTATTTCATGAGCATAAAAGTATTTTGAAAACTACCTAATACCTAAGTAAGTGTTAACAATCAAGGTTCCTAAGAAGGAATCCTATCTTCTACATACTGCACATAACATTAACAATCTATCTTCTGATTTTCTACTTTCTAATACTAAGCCAAATAATCTTTGAGCTGAAAAGTATTAGAAGTCATTTACAGAATTTTATAAGTGATCACAATTCAACCCCCCTTCTTGTGATTAAACCTTCAACTACAATTGGTACCAGAGCTTGCCTCTAGGGTTGAACTCACTTAACAGTGAGAGAGGAAAAGATCAAGGGAAATTGCAAACCATGGAGCTGCAATGTTCATTCCAGAAGGATCTTCTACAAACAGACCACCAGCCTTCAATGGAAAGGACTACTACTATTGGAAGGATAGGATGAAGCTATTTCTAGAATCCCAAGATATTGATCTTTGGGATATTATAGAAAATGGAAACTATGTACCTATGATAAGAAGAACCAGAATCCTAACTCCCTCCAGAGAAGGAGCATCCGAAGTTCTGGAAAAAGCTCCAAAGCCTAAACCCAGAGAAGAATGGTCACCAGAAGATAAGCAAAGGTATCTTCTGAACTTTAAAGCTAAATTTTTTCTTCTTTGTGCTTTAAGTAGAGGAGAATATGATAAAGTAGCTGGCTACTCCACTGCTAAAGAAATATGGGACACATTAAAAATTGCCCATGAAGGAACTGATCAAGTAAAGGAATCAAAAATAAATATTCTGATTCACCAATATGAAATGTTCAACATGATTGAACATGAAACCATTGATGAGATGTTTAGCATATTCACAATCATCATCAATGATCTTAAATCTCTTGGTAAGAGCTATTCTAATCAAGAACAAGTAAGAAAAATTCTCAGAAGTCTTCCAAAGATATGGAGACCAAAAGTTACTGCTATACAGGAAGCAAAAGATCTAGTAGTTCTAAAGCTAGATGAACTTCTTGGTTCTCTGGAAGTTCATGAGCAAGAGCTTATGGATGAATTGCCAAGAAAAGATAAATTCATTGCTCTCAAAGCTAGTACAATAAAAAGAGGTAACTTTGCAGCAACAGATGATAAAGTCACTGAAGAAGATTCATCATCAGAAAATGATGATGAACTTGCCTTCATATCCAAAAGAATTCAAAGACTAATCAGAAGAAAGGGAAGAGGAAAGAAATTCTTCAACTTCAAGAAGGATGGTCCAAAGGGAGAAAACTTCAAAGGGCCAATCATCTGTTATGAATGTAACAAGCCTGGGCACATCAAGGCAGAATGTCCTCAGCTAAAAGAATCAAAAGGATTCCAGAAGAAGAAATCTATGATGACAACCTGGGATGATTCAGATAGCTCTTCAGAAGATGAATCTGAAAGTGGACAAGCAGATCAATGCTTCATGGCTGGAGAAGATGATGAAGAAGAAGAAGTAATAACCTATAACCCCACTTCATATAAAGAATTAGAAGATGCTTTTGAAAACCTATTATCTGATTCACACACTCTTGCACAAAAATGTGCATTTCTTAAAGAACAACTAGTCAAAACTAAAGAAGAAAATGAAAAGCTTAAAGAAGATAACAATAGGTTAATTAAAACCAATCAATATCTTCAATAGTCTCATTTCAAATTATCTGAACAAGTGAAAATAATTAATAACAACTCTGCAGAAGATGAAAAATCGGCAACACTGCAGAAGGAAAATCATCCTCTGCAAAGGAAAATTGATGAACTACAGAATGATTTGAGTAGGTTTGTAAATAGCACACACAACCTGAACAAATTAATAGGAAATGGAAGAGAAGTTTCTGATAAAAGTGGATTAGGATATAATCAAGATCAATTTTCAAATAACCATAAAACTGTCTTCATTCCTGCCAAAAGGAATTCTCCAAAATGTTCTTGGTGTAACAGATTTGGACACAATCACCAAAACTGTTACAAAAGGAAAAGGAGCTTCAGAAGAAAGGTATCTAACCACTCAGGACCCAAGAAGATTTGGGTACCTAAAGCTTTACTATCTTCTGATGTAGGAACAAGTAAGAAATTCCAAGAAGAAAGAGCTATGGTTCTTGGACAGTGGATGCTCAAGACATATGACTGGAGACAGAAGCAAATTCATTCACTTACACAAAATGCAAGGTGGAACAGTAACCTTTGGAGACAACAACAAGGCTCAAATCAAAGGTATTGGAAAGATAGGTATGAAAAATTCTACCCACATTAATAATGTGTACTATGTGAAAGGGTTAAAACATAATCTTCTTAGCATTAGTCAGCTATGTGACAGTGGCTATGAAGTTATGTTCCAACCTACATTCTGTGAAATCAGAGAATCATGTACTAAAAAGGTCTTATTTTCAGGAGTCAGAAGTAAAAATTTATATAGCATTTACTTAGAAGAATTAACTGATCAAACATGCTTTGCTTCTTTTGAAAATGACAAATGGACCTGGCATAGAAAAATTGGTCATCTAAATATGAAAGCCATCTCTAAACTGTCCAAGTTGGATTTAGTTAGGGGATTACCAAAACTGAAATTTGAAAAGGATAAAGTATGTGAAGCATGTGTTAAAGGGAAACATACTAAGTCAAGTTTTCATCCCAAAAATGTAATCACCACAAAAAGAACTTTAGAATTACTTCATGTTGACCTATTTGGGCCTACTAAAACACCAAGCTTAGGAAGTAAAAAATATGGCCTTGTTATAGTAGATGATTACTCTAGATACACATGGGTTTTATTCCTTACTACTAAGGATGAATCTTTTGATGCTTTCAAAATCTTTCTCAAGAAGATTCAAAATGAAAGTGGCCAAAGGATTGCTTCTGTAAGAAGTGATCATGGAGGTGTGTTTGAAAATCATTCTTTCAAAATCTTCTTTAATGAAAATGGAATTTCACACAACTTTTCTTGTCCTAGAACTCCACAACAAAATGGAGTTGTAGAAAGAAAGAATAGAACCCTCCAAGAAATGGCTAGAACCATGTTAAGTGATAGTGGCATTAAAAAATATTTTTGGGCAGAGGCTGTGTCCACCTCATGCTATGTACTTAACAGGGTGTCCATCAGAAGCATTCTCAATAAAACTCCATATGAAATTTGGAAAGGAAGAAAACCTAACATTGCATATTTTCATGTGTTTGGATGTGAATGCTTCATATTAAATAACAAAGAAAATCTTGAAAAATTTGATGCCAAATCAGAAAAGGGCATATTTCTTGGATACTCAACTACTTCAAAAGCCTATAGAGTCTATAATATTAAAAATCAAACAATAGAAGAAAGCATGCATGTTATTTTTAATGATGCTAACCCTCCTTCTCAAGAAAGAAATACAAAGGATTCAGATGATGAGATTGAAATAGTACAGAAGGTATCTTCTGAGAAAAATAGCTCTCCAGAAGATACTCCAGTAGGTAAAAAGCCTGCAGAGCACTCTGCAGAAGATACTGATGATCAGAAACAAGATCCTCCCAGAAGCTGGAAGCTCATCACTGATCATCCACATGATCAAATCATAGGAAATATTGCAGAAGGAGTGAAAACCAGAAGGCAGTTAAGAAATGAAAACAGCTCAGCTCTCTTATCTCAATTTGAGCCAAAGAATGTGGATGAGGCTCTTGAAGAAGAATCATGGATCAAAGCTATGAAGAATAGGTTCAGACAAAGACACACACATGAAAGCGGTGGGAGAGACAAGAGTAATTGCGAAGTCGGATTCCTAATTTTCTTTCCCCGGCTCTGTTTTTGTGCCCTAAAAAAATTAGGGTGGCCTTTGCCTAATTTAATCAGAAGCTAAGGACCTTAGTTGCAATATTGGAAACTTGATAAAATAAGAAAAAGTACCGAGATTCCTTAAAAAAAACAGGGGCACATAGTGAGGTACCTATGACAGTACTTCACCGTATTCGCCGAAAACTATACATCATTTATAAATTAAATATAGGTACCAACTCGTTAAATTTATTCTCACTTGAAAGTAAGAATTCCCTTTTACACTTTTTATTGGTATATTATCCTCTGTCGTTATATCCTACTAGTGTCATTTTTTTTTAATCTTGATTGGGATAAAAATCCACTCCATTTATTGGGGGTCCATTTATTGGAGGTGTCCATTATCTGAGAGATAGACACATACTATGAATGGATATGTACCACATGTATGGGACCCACATATAATGTGTCCCTTTTTTGTCAAATATAATGTGTTTATCTTTCATATAATGAACATCTCCGGTACTAGAGAGAAGGTGAGCTCCTTAACTACATGTATCCTCCCTACAACAGGGGCAAGAGTGTGTTTTAGTGTTAGGGTCCGTTTGGTTTACAATTGAATAAAATTGATTCTAGAAATGAATGGTTGAGATGAATGATACACGCTTTACGAAATACGTTGGACGAAAGTGATTTAAAATCAATTTTCAAAACCATGGTTTTGTTGAATTAAAATTTAAAATAAACTGGCTATTATTTTTTGAAGTTAATAAGTAAATTCAATACTTTATGCTATACCATTACTGCATCCAACCACGTCTTCACCAAACTCAAAACCTAACCTGGACGAAGAAGACAAAGAAAATGAAACTAAAAAAAAAGTATGGATATATGAGTCATCAATATTGAGTCTACACATAAGCTTATGGAATTTACCTTTCTTAAGTACAGCATTAAGATGATTTGTTTAAGATTTTTTTATTAACAAATCACTTTCTTTTAAAAGAATGGAGTTATTTGGTATGGACCATTTCCTAGGAAGAAAGTGACGGAAAAATGCAAAATCAATCACATTAGTTCAACTTTTTCTATAACATCGATCATTTCCTTTTTAATTTTTTTTAAGTATTTCCATGGGTTTCTTTATTTTTTTAAATAAGACTTTAATTTTTTTTAAAAAAAAATATGATAATTAAGCAGAAAGTGTTGATTAACGAGTGTTATTAAAAATTACAAATACTTTTTATAATCATAACTAATTTAAAAATAACTTCTATTTTATTATCTTTTTAAAATTAATTTGTTTACAAAATTTTAAAACCACCATTTTTAAAAAAATTAAACAAACTAGCCTAACCTTGGTGTTTCTATCTCTTTTGTTATTTACTTAAAAAAAAAATAGATATGTTATATTTATACAACAATATTTGATTCAGATATGTTGACACCGGGTGTCAAACTTTAAGAGTTACACATTTTAATAACTTTTTGTAAAATAAGAATTGACCAATCTAATCGTTGAATTGAAAGTTTTTATAATGTAGATCAAGTTTATAAAATTTCATAAAAATAAAAAACTAATTAATATTTAATCAAACTAATTTATTTTAACGTATAATATGTTTTTAAAATATAAGTAAAAGATCACTATTAGATAACATATTTACAAATGTCCAAATTATCTAAAATTTGATATATATGATCAGGGGTGAAGCCAGAAAATGAAGGTAGAGGGACGAATATTATAATTTTTTTTCATTAATTAGCACAACTCAAATATAACTTTAATATTTTTATATATAAATTAAATATAAAATAATGAATTAAGATAAATACTCATATTATATACATAATATAAGAATTTAAAAATTTAATGAATTATTTTATTTATTATTTTTTTTACTATTTATTTTAATTTTTATTAAATTATTTTATCACTGAAAAATTAAAAAGATTTAAAATTTAGAGAAAAAAACATAAAGTTATAATTACCTAACATTATATATTTTATTAAAAAAGAAAAATATATTTTATATTATAAAATTTATATAAATATGTTCTTTTATGCCATTTTATATTAATCAATTATTTAAATCAAATATTTCTAATTCAATAAATTAATTAATTAACTAAATTTTAATTTGCACTATGAAAATTTACCAACAATATTTTTTTGATTTTCATCATAGGTATCCCTATTATGAGGAGCAATCCTTTTCGGGGTTTAGTCAAAGTTAAGACTTATCACCCTTTTCAAAAACACATTCTTAGGGAGGTGTGAAGAGTTTTAACTATAACTAAGTGTCGTACAAATTGTTCCTGGTAACATATATATATATATATATATAAACTTTAAAAGATAAAAGAAAAATTGAGGGGGGCCATGCCCCCTTTTGTCCTCAAATAACCCTGCCCCTATATATGATCATGAATGTAATATAATGTGATTCAACGATTTGATTGACTAAATTCTCATTTTACAAAAAGTTATTAAAAGGTGTAACTCTTAAAATTTGACACTTGATGTCAACGGATCCTGATTCACAATATTTATATAACATGATATATACTCCCTCCGATCCTATTTATAATAACTTTTTTTAAGGTGGGTCTTGATCTTTTTTATAAGAACTTATTCAGATTGTCTCATGCATTAATTATTCTTTGACAAAAATACCTCATTAGTGGAGGTAGGTGAGTAATTAATTAGTAGAGAGAGTGTGACACAATTGAGTAGTTAAATAGAAAGAGAAAGATAATGAGTCACAATAAATTCAAGGGTAGTTTAGAAAGTATAATATATAATTATGATAAATTTATTGTAATCAACTGAATTAACCAATTTTCTTAATCCGTGTGGGAAGGAGTAACAAAGAAAGAGATAGAAATAAAAAAATAAAGAGAAAGAAATAAGAGATACGAAAGATATAAAAAGTGTTGTATAAATAACATTGCTCAAACAAAAATACTTTGTCAAACTTGTTCGCATTCTAGAGAGTTTCTGGTTGTGGGCGTGGCACCCTTAAACAGCGTTGTGTTTACAATATTACACTGTATTTACTAGGAAGGATCAGTTGGAAAAATTATATGCCATTCTTCATTATTTTATTGAATAAATAAATAAAAGAAGATTTCGTGTCAACTTTGTGATATGGTTGAAAAAGCATTAATAATTACAATCATTGGTTCCTTGTTAACATTTACCAATGAAAATCCCCATTCACCCTAAAGATTCTATCATAAAGACATAAACTATTTAATTTGGTGTAGATTGTGATTGCAATTATGGATTCTACTAATAGTAAATAGATTATAACACTGAATAATCTTAAAAAATAGAAGCATTGTTTGAACTGCAAGAAATAAAGGAGTTAAAAAGTTTCACCAGTTGACCTTGACCTTGCTGGGTTTCTTCTAACAACACCTTTCTCTCTCTCTCTCTTTCTCCCAATTCACTTGAAATTCCTGTTGAAACAATGTTGCCCGAGGTATATAAATAAACCTCACTTTCATTCTTGGTTTACTAACCTCGAAATTTCGTTCTTCAATTTTGGGTTGAATAGTTTGCTCTGCGTTGCATATCCCTCGAGCTGTTTTTAGTTTCCCAGAAAATTTTCCGGTTACCCAATTGAGTGGGGTGATCAAAGTTGTGAGCTTTTTGTGTCCTTTATGCTTATTCTAGTTTGATTCCTTGGCCAAGTTATATAACCATTATGTGTGTGTTTTTTCATTTGCTTTGGAATTGCAGCTAGAGACTTGGGCAGTTTTGGTTGCCATTTTGTGCTTCTTAGGCTTTATTCTGAAGGAGAATTTGATGGGAGGGAATAGCTCAAAACGGAGTTCTAGTAGGAGGCAATATGTTCCGTCATATGAATCTGGTGGCTCTTCTTCTTCTTCTTCATGGGATAACTATGGGGGATACCCACCACAATCACCATACCCTCAGCAAAGTCCTTATCATCAAACCCCTCAACACAACCGTCCATCAGCTTCAGCTCCATTTTATCACTATTCACAGCCAAGGAGGAAGTTGGATAAGAGGTATTCCAGGATAGCTGATAATTACCGTTCACTGGATGAGGTAATTGGATCATTGCATGTAACAGTGTCTTGTGATTTTGTTATGTTTGAGCAATTATTTGATTTTGTTGTCATTATCATTGAATTCTTTTTTGTTGGGGGTTGCAAGTACAACGGGGCCAAAGGCACTGTTTTTGTCATTGACTTAAACAAGCATACTCTGATAGTGTGAATGCTATTTATATGAAGTTCAAGTCTCAGCATCAAAGGAAAAATAAAAGGAAACTGTGATAAAAGAAAAGTAGGGAATCAATTTAGGGTCAGTTTGGATAAACGTTTTCTAGAAGAAAACTTATAGGAGAAAAAAAATAAAATGAACTAAGAACGTAAAATGAATCCAATTTATTTCATAAGTTGAAATTAGTCTTTGTAACTCAACTTTTTCATAAGTTAAATGATTTCTGAAAAAGTTTAGTTGCAAAGACTGATTTCAACTTATGAAAGAAGTTGGATTCATTTTATTTTCTTGGTTCATTTTATTTTCTTCTCCTATAAGTTCTTCTAGAGAAGTTAATCCAAATCAGGCCTTAATCCATCTAGTTGGGTAAAAGGAGATGTATTGAATTATTCTGCCTGAAAGCTCTGAAGTCTTAACTATTTGTAATAAAGAATTTTTAATAATCAGGATTTAGTGTGATAATCAACATGAGAAGTACCTCGTTTTGTTATAAGGAAGATTTTGTTTTTCCATGGTACAAGGGCATTAGAATAATTATATTTCTTTCTGCAATGTGTATAGTTGAGCAATCCTACCATCTGGCATGGGTTTTAGATTCCAGCCATAAAAATTACATAAACAAGTTCAGCTTAAAGAAGAGGCTTAAAGAGAGGCTGTTATGTAGGTCATTAATGAGACTGCTGCCCCATCACTTTCTTACTTCCTCCTCATGCATGCATGCATGCAACAGTAGAGAATCCCACGTTTCATTTCCTAGTATTCCCTAGCAGATAGATATTATCAATATCTATGCCTTGGCTGTCAAAGAAAACTATCTATACATTAAAAAGAAAAGAAGACTATGTCTGTATTTTTATGCTGCTGTTGTGGGTAATCTAATCCAAATGTGCAGTAAGGTTGGTTTAGATATATGGATGAAGCCAACTGCTTAAATTCTTCATACTTTTTTCTTTCTTACATTTCAATATATCTATTTAAAATATAACTTTGTAACTAATTGTACAAGAAACCTTATACATAATTATAGATAGATCAGGATTGCTACTTGTATAGTTAATAGATGTCTGTGGTAAAACAACATGTTTTGATTTTATGGTAATAATTTATCAACCATTTCAACTAAAATCAACTCTTTTACAACTCCAGAGAGAAAACAAGCATGATTTTTGTCAAATAATGAAGTAATTGAACACAGGTTACTGCCGCTCTTGCAAATGCTGGCTTGGAATCCTCTAATCTCATTGTTGGCATTGATTTCACAAAGAGCAATGAGTGGACAGGTGTTATCTCTTACACGCATTCTAATGCTTGAACCTTTTCTAGTGAGTGGTAATTCTAAATATATGCTTCACTTTGAAAATCAGGAAAGGTGTCATTCAATCGAAAAAGTTTGCATCACATTGGAAATGGTCAAAATCCTTATGAACAAGCAATCTCTATCATTGGGAAAACTTTATCTACTTTCGATGAAGATAACTTGATTCCTTGTTTTGGATTTGGAGATGGTAAGGCCAGATGGGAAACTAAATACCTTTTCCAATTAAGTTGTTTTAGTTTCCAGATCTCAAACATGAATATTTTTTGTCCATTTTCTGTCAGCATCTACACATGATCAAGATGTATTTAGCTTCTATTCAGAAGAGAGGTACTGCAACGGGTTTGAGGAAGTTTTGACAAGATACAGAGGAATTGTTCCTCACCTCAAACTTGCAGGTGTTGCCTTTACCAGTTTACCAATCATCTTAGAATTTTTAAATTAGACTCTTCATAACTCGTTGCATTCATGTGACAGGACCCACTTCATTTGCCCCTGTTATTGAAATGGCCATGACTATTGTTGAGCAAAGTGGTGGCCAATATCATGTCTTGCTAATAATTGCAGATGGACAGGTAATTCTTTAATTCATTTTTCACTCTGTTGAAAGGTACACTCTTTAAGTACTTTGTATCAATCATCTTAAGTTAAATATATAAATGAAGAAACTGCAATGCTGTAGTTTTGACATGCAAGAATAGTTTCATTTGGTTTGCCTTGGAAATGCTAATATCTACTGTAGCTCTTAATGTCGCACATTAACATCTTACCAGTTTGTAGAAGAAAACTAAATGCCCACAATTCTGTCAATGCTTTGATGAATGATAGTACTAGCCTGTTGTAGATATTCATTGTTTCTGCCCAGATCTGTGGCTTCAAAAACTGATGTTCAGCATGTTGCCACAGGTGACCAGAAGCGTTGACACAAGGCATGGCCACTTAAGTCCACAGGAACAGAAGACAATAGATGCAATTGTAAAAGCCAGGTAAGTATTTAGTTTTCTCTCATATGGAGTACCATTCTGTATTCTTATATTCTTTTAGAATTGCAGTGAGTATCCACTGTCAATAGTTTTGGTGGGAGTTGGAGATGGACCGTGGGATATGATGAAGGAATTTGATGATAACATACCTTCTCGGGCATTTGACAATTTTCAGGTTTGCTGTAATTTTCCTTACCCTTTTGTATTTGCCACATATAAATCTTCCTATTATGCTGAAATGTGACATTTTTATTTGTGGCTGGATGTAGTTTGTGAATTTTACTGAAATAATGACAAGGAATGCAAATTCAACCAGAAGAGAGACAGAGTTTGCCCTTTCAGCTTTGATGGAGATACCTTCTCAATATAAGGCAACCATAGAGCTTGGCATATTGGGGTAATAACATAATATCAATACATTTAAATATGCTACTTATAGCCTGTTATGTAGGGTTTGTTTTGGTGTAATAACTGAATTTTGAAATCTCAATGTTTTCATATTGTACATGTAGTGCGCGGAGGGGTCATTCACCAGATAGGGTTCCTCTACCCCCACCTCTTTATAATAGGACTTCTTCCAGCATCAGCTCAAAATCTTATCGGTCAAACAGTTCTCAGACGAGTGCACCTAGTCCTACTAGACAAACTGGCTATGATAGTAGTGTTCACACAGAACCATCTACAAGCTCCTTATATGACAATAAGGTATTAAGACCATGCTTTACTGATAGTTTATCTTTCCCCCCATTCATATTAATATCATCATAATCATAATCATTCAAGATGATTCATGTCACTTTCAATAGTGGTTTACATATGACATGGTTGATTGCAGTTTTGCCCAATTTGTCTTACCAATGTGAAGGATATGGCCTTTGGTTGTGGGCATCAGGTAACCAATTAAATTAAATTATATGCTGCTAATTATTAGTCTTTATTCTTTAATCTAAGGCTGAATAATATATATTAAAAAGTAATTTCTCCCCCTCTCTTGTATTTCCTCACATGGCAGACTTGTTGTGCATGTGGAGAAGACCTCCAATTATGTCCTATTTGCCGGAGCACAATCCATACTAGGATAAAGCTTTACTAGTTAGCCTGCAAACCTGCTTTCAATGGAAATCTTATTCATTGCAAGAATAAGGTTAGTCATCAAATTTTGATAACGTTAGTGTGTGTTTGGTTTAGCGTTGAAACTGGCCAAACTCAAGTTTGGATTCCCCGACGTAACTATTTCTAGCGTTGGAAACATGAGTTTACTACGTTTTAATGCTAAATCAAACATGCTTTTAGAACATCAGAAATTGAATGTTCTATTGATGCAATAAGTAACGTGATTCATAGGCAGGGCTGTAAAAAGTTGTGCAGAGTTGGCCTGGATCTTTTCAAGGATCATGGGTTTCTTCTTGTTCATAGAAACTTTGGTGGCAATTTTGAGGCGAATCTTACATGAAGAAGACAATTTGTAGAATGGGCCTTACCCTGTTGTATATATATAAAGTTTGTGTGGCGTTAAGGCCTCTTGCTTTTAAGTAATCTGCTTCTATAAAAGTTGTCTGGATTGTTTTAAAGAACACTTCTTGATTTAGTTTTGTTTTCTTTTCCAGGCTTTCTTTTCTGTAAAGTATAAATCTGTATAGTTTGATTTGATCTTATATATGGGGACGCCTGGTAAAAATCATTCTGAATGGATATTGTTATTTTAATAAATTAAGATCACCATTTACTTTAAATTAAATCAAAGATAAATATATATTTATTTATCAACTTTGTAAACAAGCTTACATTACAAAATCTATGTCCTGAATAGTTGTATGCATTCCGAGTTGGAGCATGGCCAAGCCCAAGTGCGTTAAAGAATGTCTTTTTATTAAATTTTAATATATTTAAATTGTATTTTGCAAATAAATATTTTGATGTCTATAAATTAGTGTTATTTATCATATAAATTCAAATTTTCTTTTGTTTACACTTTTTAAAAAAATCATGCAAAAAGATAAATTTATAAACCTATTTATTTTTTCAATAATAAATTAAGAGATTAAAAATTAGAGATTCAATTTAAATTCAATAGAAACTAGTTTAATTTGAATTTGGTATATTGATATTAGAAAATAACTAGTTTGAATTTAAATATAATATACTAATATTAAAAGATAATTAGAAAAAAAAAAGAGAAACAAGGATAGACACTTGTTTAAATTTGAATTTGACAAATAATGAGCAAGTAAAGGATTTTCTAAAAAGCAATTATGTGGTTACTTCTGAAAGAGAACTTAGAGAGTGAATTTATAAGTGAAATTCTCAATTTCTCATGTAATATGATGAGTGATTATTTCTTTTCCAGATACTGGTACCTAATTTATTATATTATTATTCACTTATCAGATTAAAATACAACATGAAAGTTGCCTCAACTGGTATATTCAAGTACTAATATAAATAAGCCCTTTGCTCAGGCCTGTGACAATATACCTGACCTTAAGAATTAAAACAATACCCTCTCTGCCTAAACTTTTACCCAAAGAAAGAAAAAATAGAAACGAAAATTTTCAACCTTGATTAAGCAAATATGCTCGATGCCAAATCAGACTGCAGGCTCCTTCCTTCTGGCTCTCGAAGGAACGTCCTATCTTTTATATAACTCTCTATCATCACAATAGTTGTATTCATTTCTGGTACATTCTTTGATTTCAGATCAACTAAAAAGTTCTCTGAGATGACATTCAGCATCTTTAAGAATTGAGATTTGTATCTTTTAAAGAGAGCAAATCCAGCCACCTGACAAAGTAGAATTAATTAATTAACCTTAGAAGATTTATATAACAAAACACCTTAACATCATATACATTACTTACTTGCAAGAATGCATTGAGCGAAACAGCTGTATATTGATTGGCTGGGAGAGCATTCAAGAACCTTGCAAGCCATGCCCAACCTTCTTGCAAGCCATGCAAATTTGGAACGTTTGGAATTTCAGTCTGTCAAAATAAGTAGGGGCCAGCTTCTTAGATGAGATCAGTTAGATGCAAATATGATCCATGTAAATCTGCCAAAAATTTGAGATATCATGACAGACCTGAACTAGTGCACCATACACCTTCACATAGGATTCTAACCGCTTTAGAAAATCTTCTGTACTCTCCATCTTTTCATCATTTTCTCGATAACCAATACTTCTGAAGTATGCCTCTTTTGATTGAAAGGTCGACTGTTGGGCAAAATTAAGAATCCAGATTCAACAGCATAAGTACCCATGTTTATAAAATTATATTTGAACACATCGTGAGCATATTATCAAAATTAATAATTACCCTCCAACCATGATTAATATTATAAAATTTGAGTTGAAATATTTGATGCAGTGAAGAATTAACACTAGTAAGTATTAAAAGAAATATTTCCCTTTATATATAATATCAATCATCCAACATAGCAAAATTATGCTTTCTGTAGCAATTAATCATTCATTCTCTATAAAAATTTCGTTGGTGCATCAGAAAAGTTTAGATAACAAATGTTTACATTGTAGCAGTTAAAGCACTACCATATTGCTTATCTTGTTAGATAAAATGGGCCCAAACCTCTTATTTAGGCAAAATGTGATATAGAAAGGACTAATAAACCAAATTTTTGTAGCAAGAGAAATTTTTTCCTTCATATTCACGGCTTCCTCAACAACACAACTATGCCACAATCTCTTCAACATGAGGCTAGGACACTACACAAGAATAAATGACTCAGTAATGTTTTCAAGTTCTATCAAGTTACCTTTCTGTAAACCATGTGCTTTGGGACGGTGTATGGGCAGGCCCTGTGAAGCTCAGCTAGCAAAATATCCATTGCATGTGGGACCTGCCTTGCAAATGATAAACAGTTGAAGCCAAAAGCAAATAAATAATTATTGAAAAATGAAAACAAATACCTATATCCATTGAAAGCTTAATTCTACACCATCCTCCAAACTAATCCTTCAGGTTAGAGATTAAACATGTACCTGAGATGTAACAAGAACAATGACGTAGGCATTTGCGAAGGGAGAATTACCAGGGTTTTCGCAGTATGAAACAACCTGTAAAGTATGTTGTCAGTTGTCACATCACAACTTCAGCTACTAACAACCACAACTTCATTCAACCCTTTCTCGGTAGTTTTTGTTCTCATTTTGAATATTTGAAGCCAAATATATGGATTTCATCCACATGTTATTTGATCACAAATAATTCCAAATACACCATTTTGATTAATAACAATTTTTTCTACTGTAAAGCAACAAATTTCTCATTTGCAAATATTTATTTACTTAAAAATGTTCCACAGTCATTCTCAAATTTGATTAATACTGAAAATGATATCACAAAGAAAATGCATCAGCATGAAAAAAATAGAAATATTTTTTAATGATTTAAATATATAGGCTATTCATGATTTAGAGATGTAATATTTTAACTGTTGTATATTGTTATGAACCAACTATACCAAAATTAAGTTTTTAGGTGAAGACATTCCCCCTCATGCAAGAGTCCTTTAAATTTGAAGTGAGGACAATGCAAAAATCCATCTATCTTGTGCTAAAATTTAACCTTGTTTTAGATTAATAGGGGCGGAAAGTTTGGTCATAGAGGCCTAGATACCATGTTATAAACCAACTATCTCAAAATCTTATGCGGTTAAGTGAAGACACATGATTAGTTTTTATATTATATCTCTAACATATACACTGTCCTTTTATTTGCTACCTTCCATATACTGCTAACTGATGCAAAAATAACATCTACTATAAATAACTAAACCCAGTTTCAAGATTAGTCTAATGTTTCCATATAGTCAAATAAAGAAGAAAGAAACTATGTAACAAGGGAATTGGCAGTAATATGAAATTACCTTTTTAGCAAATATCTCAATGCTGATTGACTGAGGACATAGAGGATCATTCAAAAGTTTAATGAGATCACTTGCTTTTGACCTACAGAATGCCCAAAAGAGTAAATAGATGTGCAATGCTAATAGTATTAGTAATATCCTGTTTAAGGATTGGGATTGCTTTTAATCCTTGGACAGAATCTATTCCATACAGATATTTTTGTGCTTTTTGGCAGGTTGAAACATTTAAACACTGTAGCAACAGAAACAGATAGGATATAAAATTTTGTCCCTTAAAAAAATTCAAAAGTGGCAGCAAAAATGATAAATTGACAAACAGCATTATGCATAAGTGAAAATAAAATATTCACTTCACCTAACACTGTCTCTTATGCCCCTTATTTGCCTTATAAGACGGGAAATATGATTCTCATGGCGCGTATAATCCTGAACAGATATTGACACAAAGAAGCAAGTCACTGTCAAAATCAGAGGATGCTACCGGGAAAGTTACTTTTCAAAGCGAGATCTAGAACACAAACAAATTTCTTGTGATTAAAAACAGTACTGCAGAAATGTCATGCCTCAGATAAGAAGCTGCTTACAAAACCAAAGAAAAATATACATTACATTATCTAGAACAGAATTCAATTAAAAATATGATAACCAATATGACAAAATAAAAAAATAATTGGTATTGCTTATTGCATGCAGGATAATAAATTAAGAGGCAAAAAGCCTTAAGATAAACATCTCCAAATCTATTTTCAACAATACCTTATTAGAGCTCGATCTTATCACTTGGTTCCTCTCACATAGCTCTTTCAGTTTCTGTAGCCTCCCATGCTCTAGATTTAAAGCACTTGTTGCAGCTCTATATAAAGTATCTAAAGATTGTGTAGGCCAGTTGAAATATCAGATGATAAAATACTTTAAAACTAAATGACTATATAGATCTAGACATGAAAGCTGGGACAGATCCATTGGGGGTTGGGAGTCCATGTCCCGCCTCCCAATTGATCCAAGACTTAACAGTGTATGAAAAATATTGTTTACTTCATATTTAGTTTCATTAATTTTTTTAGCCCCTACACTTTTGTTATAGAAAAAGGTGAACAACTTCTAGATTTACAAAAGAAAAGAGTACATAGAGGATTAGATTGCATACATATCTACATAGAATATTGATCACGTATAAATTTAGCTTTAGCCTTCACTCCTTTTATTTAAAGTTCATTCTTGTTTAACATAACAAAAATTATAAGTTATAACTTGACCGTTCAATATTTGAGAAATGTCATCATTTTAAATTCATAATATATAAAAATTTGGGGTTCTAAAAGTAAAAACTCAATATAGTTTTATGGAAATTTAATATATGCAAGAGAGCAAGAGTGACTTTATTATAATGTTTGTGACACAAGGAACATTAATTTTACATGATCTCTCAACCTTTTCTACTCAAAATATTAATTTTCATTATCATTGATGCAGCTTTAGTTGCTACAAAATTTTAACTTTTAAATATATCGTTTTTAAGACATGCAAAAACAAAAATAATGAGATAAACAATTAGATAACTACAAAAAAAAAGTAACTTAAGATGTTTGAAAACATAAATAAATAGTTTTAAATGACTATATATTTAATACTTATTTTTGGCCCCTGTATGTAAGGGAATACACCGACATGCACATAATATCAATTAACACCAATTGAACCAAAGTCTCACAACTTAACAAAGTGGTTCAATAATGCTTTTCTAACAAAATCATTCAAATTAAGGGGTATAAAAAGGACCATGGAGATTTAAAAAAGAAAACAAAAGAGAAAAATAACGTGTATATAGGGAACTTTTGTGCTTAAAAATGTGGTGACTAAAAATAAAATATTTAAATGTCTTAAAAGACAACAAATTTGTTGCTTATGCAAACAGCTTCACCAAATACGTATCAATGAGGCAAGGAAGAAGAAAACTAATTTCACCATTACTGAGATATAGAGACACAATTATTTTCCAAATAAATGGTGGTAAAAAAAGAAGGCAAAACACTCTAGAATATCAGATATGGAGAAACGGGTAAACTTAAAAAAAAAAAAAAAAAACTGACACTGGAAAGATATATTCTAAATGTGAAAGAAAGTGGAAAAAAACCCATACCACATTCCTTGGTTTCAGCATTTGACAGGCTTGATGCATGATCTGTTGGACGCTCAGCAGCTTCAGGTTTGGTTACTCCAGAAGTAATGGCTTCCTTTTCTGCTCTTCTTTCAGCTTCTGCTGCTGCTCTTTTTACAGCTTCCATTGCTGCCTTTCTTTTGGCTTCTAGTGCTTCTTTTCTCTCAGCTTCCAATGCAGCTCGTTTTGCTTCCTCAGCTCTAAGTTTGGCCTGTACCCACAAATTGAAAAATAATGAATGAATGAATGGGCATTTGGGCTAAAGCTTCAACTAAGAAGACTGGCAATGAAAAGATATGCTTCAACTAACAAGACCCATATAGTGGCGGTCATGTGAATATCAGTAAATTACTAAGTCGAAGGCTAGTAGCAGGTCAAGGGAGCATAATTCAAAACAATGCAACAATAAATCTATTTGTGGTATTTTTTAGGACTCTCCAAACATTGCTGTAAAAGTAAATAAATAAACATAAGAAAGAAAAAGTAATCCAATACTTGACATAAAAATGTTGATTTGTAGTTGAAAAATAATAAGTAACCTCATTAAGCATTGGCAGCTACACCTTGAAATGAAATTTGAAATCGTATATGTATAATTTTTCCAAATAACACAATCAACTAAAAGATAAGATATGGTACCTCTGCTTCAGCTTTGGCCTTTTCTTGCAGTTGCTTTTCCTCTTGCAAAGCAATCTTTCTCTTGGCCTCTTCATACACTGCATCATTTCTTATTTTCCTTTCTTCTATTTGTGATCTAAGTTCACGGTCCCGTTGAACAGCTGTCAAATGATTATCAAGTGCTTCTGCACTACAAAAAATTGGGAGGTGTCAAACATCATGTTAGAGTAGAAACCATTCATGTGTCTTCACCCAATAGCTTAAGTGATGGGTCTCATAATGGGCCTACTATAAAGATCTACAGTAGAAAGCGAAATAGGAAAAAGAACAGGGATAGAATGGGAATTGCAGTTGAAACGAATGAAGAGCAGGGAATGGAATCCGTTATGCCAATTCCTAACTACCTGGATGCTTGGCAGCAGGAGAGGAGCAAAAGATACTGCAATCAGTGAAGGGGGGCGTGTATTCGAGGGAATTGAAGGAGAGTGTGGGGATTAGGCAATCATTTGGGAATTGTGTGGTGACTATTGTCACAGGGCAGAGTAGACACTGTCTCTCTGATTTTTTTCCTTCTTTTTCTAGACTTTATCCTTTTTCTGCTATTTCAGTGTAATCAGAGCTGGTTTCTAAGTTTTATCTAGCATTTCTATATAGTAATTTTAGTATCTATCATTAAGCTTTTGGGATAGTTAGTTCATTGACATGGTAACCGAGCCTCTGTGACCAAGTGGTCAAGAGTTTGAACCTTGCTGCCCCATTATTCCGATAAAAAAAAGTTTAATTTAAGCACAAGATAGGTGGGTCTGTGCATTGTCTACGCTTCAAGCCCAATGAGCTCTTGCGTGAGGGGCGTGTTAAAATAAAAATCATTCATGTGTCTTTACCCAATAACTTAAACTTTTGGGATAGTTGGTTCATTGACACATCACTTTCTTCATTTTCAACTAGTTCAAACAAATCAATTATCTAACAAAAGAATAGAAGAAGAGAAAAAAATGGGAGGGGGTATAGAACTAGTAAAAAACATGCTACACATGTCAAATCTTAGTTATTAAAACAAGAAACAGCATCAATACCAAAGCACATTCAAGTTCAATATTCATAAAAATGAATTCGTAAAATAAAATCAGATTTCCCAGCTGTAGTTAAGTGCATCTTCTGGTTTGCCTTCCTCCCATAAACAAATTAATCATATATCCTTTTACCAATATTTTTTTAAGAGAATTGTGAAACATATTACGCCCCAACCCCACCCAAACAAATGGTAAAAGATAATGTTAATACTTTATGGATCTCTACAAATAGCAAGTTGCAATAACAAAATCCTTGTTATGCAAATAATCCATAGTTTAAAGCACTCATGAGGCACGTTAAGAATGTGAGCACAATATTAGGGCAGCCAGCAATTCATAGTAGGCACTTACATTGAAGTCCAACAAGACAGATATTTAGGAGAAGGAAAGAATCATATTGACTTGGAAATTGAAGAAATGGGGGTGGGAGCAATGCAATCTTACATGCGGCGCTGATATTGAGTGTCAAACTTTTTATCCAATTCCTGCCTTGTTTCTTTATATTTCTCAACTCGAAGAAGGGAAGAAGTAGAGTTCTGACTTTCATTTACCAGAACTGTCTCCAATGCCGAAATCCTATTTCTAATTTCATCCTGTCAATCCAAGAAGATCAGAAACAAGATCTGCTATACAGTATAAAACAAACCATAATTTGTTTTGTAATTTATTATACGATAAACAGTGATCGAGAATAATAGAATTCAAGGAATTCATGTAGAAAGTGAAAGAAATGGAAAAGGTAGAGAAGAAGTTAGAGAGAAAATCGAAAATTGTAAAGAATTTGATACAGAATTTCTATTTCATTTCTCAAAATGAATCTGATACATCATTTTAGTTTATATAGGGGAATAACTTCCAGAGGAAGTTTTACAATTTTGGAGGGAAATTCTGTTTGCTGAGTCAGCAAACAGATTCTGTAGAATCTCCTATTCTAACTAGTTCCAGCCTGTCATAACAGAAAGGAATCTTAACCAATCTCTAACTTTTTGAACCTAACAACTCAGCTAAAGGCTCCAGCGCATAACTGGGCCTATATACAAACAATTACAGGCCCAATAAATTGATTGGGCTAGAAACAATACAACAGAACAAATTAAATCGGGCCCAATGTTATTTATTGGGCTGATTTATTCTTATATCCTAATACCCCCCCCCCCAAACTCAGGGGAGCTTGAGAAACGATCAAGAACCCTGAGTTTGTCTCTAAAAGACAAAAATTTGAGCTCAGGTAGAAGTTTGGTTAGAGTCTGCAATTTGATCTTCAGCTGGAATATGAGAGACAATGAGATGCTTTGCTATGACCTTTTCACGCACAAAAAACAGATCTAACTCCATATGCTTAGTTCTGTTATGGAGAACAGGATTATGTGACAGGCTCACTGCGCTGAGATTATCACAGTAGATAATAGGAGTAGAAAAAGGCACATGTAACTCAGTAAGAAGAGTTTGAATCCACAAAACTTCTGCAGTAGTGGTAGCAAGACTATGATATTCTGCTTCAGTGCTTGACCTTGCAACAAGGGGTTGCTTCTTAGACCACCAAGAAACCAAGTTAGGGCCAAGATATATGCAAGATCCTGAAGTTGAACGCCTATCATCAGGATCTGCTCCCCAATCAGCATCACACATAGCAGTCAATTGAAGAGGAGAAGAGGGTTGAGAAGGTTGAAGAACCAGGCCATAAGAAGCTGTAGATTTTAGATACCTTAGTATGCGTTTGACAGCCTTCTAATGAGAAACCAAAGGATTGGACATGAATTGGCACACCTTATTGAATGAATAACTAAGGTCTGGTCTTGTAATGGTAGCATATTGTAAGTGTCGACAGGGTGTCAAAAGAGCATTAAAGCTCTAATTGATACTCTAAGATATTTCTGTAAATAATTCTGATTGTATAGTTATTTTATTTCCTTTCTTGATTTATTTTGTTCCCTAATTTAAGATACAGATTTCCTTATTTTTTGTCAATCACTCAATGTAATTCCCTCTATAAAACAGAGGAACTCTTGTACAGTTTGATATGAATAATATTTGATACATTTCAACTTGGCATCAGAGCTAGTCTCTGCGCCTCTGATTTATAGCCATGGCTGACAGTTCCTCAGCCACCAACGATAATCAGAAAAAGGAGAATGCCACTTTGAAAGACTCGCAACCTCCAAAACAGGAACAGAGAGTCCTTTTTGGCGATTCCCATTCTGTCCAAATCACCTCTTTTCGACTCAATGGGTCGAACTATCTTCGGTGGTCACAATCTGTGCAGATGTATATCCGTGGCAGAGGAAAGCTTGGATATCTCACTGGTGAGCGACACGAGCCAGACATCACCGATCCACAACATGTTGTGTGGGATGCTGAAAACTCCATGGTGATGACATGGCTGGTAAACTCTATGGAGGAAGACATCAGTAGCAATTATATGTGCCATTCCACAGCCAAGGAATTGTGGGACAGTGTCACTGAAATGTATTCTGATCTGAGTAATAAATCTCAGATTTATGAACTCACCTTACAGGCTAGAGAAATTCGGCAGGGAGGTGACAACGTGACAAGATACTTCCACTCTTTGAAGCGGGTATGACAGGATCTTGATCTCTTCAACACTTACAAGTGGAGGTCTACTGAGGATGCTAAACACCATCAGAAAACAGTGGAAGAAGGAAGAATATTTCAATTTCTTGCAGGTCTTAATGAGGAGCTAGATGAAGTTCGTGGAAGAATCATTGGGAGAGCAACCTTACCTTCACTAGGTGAGGTTTTTGCAGAAGTTAGAAGAGAGGAAACTCGCAGAAATGTGATGATGGGTAAAACCAAAGTTGACCCAACTCCTCCCGAGACCAATGCACTTGTTGTAGAAACTGCTGCCTTTAAGAGTTCAACCAACCAGAAGAACTCCTCAAATCTCTGGTGTGACCACTGTAATAAACCACGTCACACCCGAGAAACTTGCTGGAAAATTCATGGGAGACCAGCACATATAAAAGGCAGCAAATCAGGTCCTAAAGCACCTAGACCTTTCCCTACAGCTCATGAGGCAGAAAAGACCTCTTTGAG
Organism: Sesbania bispinosa; assembly: GCA_026901365.1. Classification (NCBI taxonomy): domain Eukaryota; kingdom Viridiplantae; phylum Streptophyta; class Magnoliopsida; order Fabales; family Fabaceae; genus Sesbania; species Sesbania bispinosa. The sequence goes on along the minus strand of QLOH01000783.1, from coordinate 13,573 downwards.
CAAGGAACAAGTCGAGCAGCTGATAAGGTTGTTAAATTCTAGTTCTTTATCCGGTACTCCTAGTGGTTCTTTGGCACAAACAGGTAATTTTAGTATCTCCATCTCCCTTAATTTCACATCAAATATGTGTGTACCATGGATCATTGATTCAGGTGCTTCTGACCACATGACCAGCCTTTCTTCTTTATTTAAAACTTATACTCCTTGTTCTGGAAATGAAAAAATCAGAATTGCAGATGGTAGTTTTTCATCAATTGCAGGAAAAGGGAGGATTACCTTATCTAAACACATTGATTTAAAAAATGTTCTACATGTACCAAAACTTTCCTGTAATCTTCTCTCTGTTAGTAAAATCTGCAAGGACTCCAATTGCAATGTGGATTTCTTTGACATTCATTGTATTTTTCAGGACCGGACTTTGGGGAAGATGATTGGCAGTGCTAAGATGATGGATGGACTCTACTACTTTGAGGATGCTTTCGAGAATAAAATAGCTCGGGGTCTTAGTGGTATAAGTTCTACCCCTGTGAGGGACCAAATAATGCTCTGGCATAATAGATTAGGACACCCTAATTTTCAATACCTAAGGCATTTGTTTCCAAATTTATTCAAAAATGTTGATTGTTCTTCTTTTGAATGTGAAAGTTGTGTTCTTGCTAAAAGCCACAGAGCACCTTATTCCTCTCAACCTTATCATGCATCTAAACCTTTTCATCTAATCCATAGTGATGTTTGGGGTCCATCAAAAATTACAACCCAATTTGGGAAAAGGTGGTTTGTAACTTTTATTGATGATCACACTCGTCTGTGTTGGATCTACCTTATGCATGAAAAATCTGAAGTTCCTAATATATTTAAATGTTTTTCACAAATGGTAGAAACACAATTTGACACAAAAATCTCCATTTTGAGAAGTGACAATGGCACTGAATATTTTAATAAAAATCTGAATGAATATCTCCAAACTAAAGGTATTCAACATCAATCGACATGCCCAAATACTCCTCAACAAAATGGCACAGCTGAAAGGAAAAATAAACATCTCCTTGAAGTAGCTCGTGCCATTATGTTTGAAAAACAATGTTCCAAAATATTTGTGGGGGGATGCTGTCCTAACAGCAACTTATCTTATAAATAGAATGCCCACCCGTGTGTTAAATTATCACACACCATTGGACACGTTCAAAACTTTTTTTCCAACATGTCGATTGCATACTGATCTACCTTTAAAAGTGTTTGGTTGTACTGTTTTTTATGCATACACCCTCTATCTCTCGGTCTAAACTTGACCCAAGGGCAGAAAAATGCATTTTCATTGGATATTCTCCAAACCAAAGGGTTATAGATGTTTCAATCCTACCACAAAGAAGCTTCATGTTAGCATGGATGTTACATTCTTGGAACATCAACCTTTTTTCAAAAAAAATTCCCTTCAGGGGGAGAATATGAATGAAGACAATTTTTTGCATGAACCATTGCCCACTCCTGTTTTAGAAATAGAGGATACAGATTTAGTTGATCAAACAAATGAATATAACAAGGATGAACGTGTGGGAACAAGTCCTGAAAGTGATAAGGGAAACCTTGTGCCAAACTTAGATGGAGCCCAAACTGGGAAAGAAATACCACAATCAAAACAGGAGCTTCATGTTTATACTCGAAAATGTCCTAAAAGGATCAGAAACCAACCCATCATCTTTGCACTTGACCAACCAGAAATTCCAGAAGGCCGTCCTACAGAAATACCACAAGAACTTCCAGGTAATTCTGAAATTCTCACTTCTAATACTGATTTGCCCATAGCTATCAGGAAAGGAATCAGAACTTGCACAAAAAAATCACCCAAAACCAGCACAAACCATCCCATTTCCAAATATGTTTCCTACCAAAACCTTTCCCAAAATCATCAAGCCTTTACCTCTAAAATTACAAATTTGTTTGTGCCTAGAAACATTGAGGAAGCACTAGATGATCCCAACTGGAAATTAGCAATCTTAGAGGAGTTGAATGCTCTTAAGAGGAATGAGACTTGGGAGATTGTAGACTTGCCGCATGATAAAAAACAGGTAGGGTTTAAGTGGGTCTTTAACATTAAATGCAATGCTGATGGAAGTGTAGAAAGGTATAAGGCTAGATTGATAGCAAAGGGATTCACTCAAACTTATGGAGTGGATTATCAGGAGACTTTTGCTCCAGTTGCTAAACTTAACTCTGTACGGATTCTTCTATCCCTTGCTGCCAATTTCAACTGGCCATTACACCAATTAGATGTAAAGAATGCATTTCTGAATGGGGAACTAGAGGAAGAAGTATTTATGAGTCTTCCCCCTGGATTTGGGGAAGAATTTGGAAGAAATAAGGTATGTAGACTAAAGAAGTCACTATATGGGCTGAAGCAATCTCCAAGAGCATGGTTTGAGCGGTTCGGAACTGTGGTAAAAGGACTTGGTTATATCCAAAGCCAAGCTGATCACACGCTGTTCTATAAACATTTAGCAAATAATAAGATTGCTATCTTGATTGTATATGTGGATGATATTATCTTGACAGGTGATGATAGCTTGGAGCTCAAAAATTTGAAGGAGGGACTTGCCAAGGTCTTTGAAATCAAGGAACTTGGCCCTTTAAAATACTTCCTTGGAATTGAATTTGCAAGGTCTAAGGAAGGTATTTTTATGAACCAGCAAAAGTATATTCTAGATCTTTTAAAAGAAACAGGAATGCTTGGATGCAAAGCTGTTGAAACACCCATGGTGCCAAACATAAAATTACACTCTGCTGAAACTGAAGATATGGTGGACAAAGGAAGGTATCAGCGACTGGTGGGAAGGCTAATATATCTATCTCACACACGTCCAGACATAGCCTTTGTTGTTAGCACGGTAAGCCAGTTTATGCATGCACCAGGACCAGAACACTTGGAGGCAGTTTTCAGGATCCTAAGATACTTGAAGGGATCACCTGGTAAGGGACTACTCTATAAAAATCGGGGACACCTTCAGGTAGAAGCCTACACTGATGCAGACTGGGCTGGAAGTGTGACAGACCGAAGATCAACATCGGGCTATTGTACCTTTGTTGGAGGAAATTTGGTCAGTTGGAGAAGCAAAAAACAAAGTGTTGTAGCAAGGAGCAGTGCAGAAGCTGAATTTAGAGCAGTGGCTCATGGAATTTGTGAGGCATTGTGGGTGGAAAAGCTTCTGCAAGAATTGAAGGTTTACGATTCCCCACCAATAAAGTTGTATTGTGACAACAAGTCTGCAATATCTATTGCGCATAACCCTGTTCTACATGACAGGACCAAGCACGTGGAAGTTGACAAACACTTCATCAAGGAAAAGATAGAAAGGGGACAGATCTGTATCACTTATGTTCCCACTACAGAACAATCAGCAGACATCCTAACCAAAGGACTACCCAAGAAATCCTTTGACAACATAACCAGCAAGCTGTCCATGGAGGATATTTTCAAGCCAGCTTGAGGGGGAGTGTCGACAGGGTGTCAAAAGAGCATTAAAGCTCTAATTGATACTCTTAAGATATTTCTGTAAATAATTCTGATTGTATAGTTATTTTATTTCCTTTCTTGATTTATTCTGTTCCCTAATTTAAGATACAGATTTCCTTATTTTTTGTCAATCACTCAATGTAATTCCCTCTATAAAATAGAGGAACTCCTGTACAGTTTGATATGAATAATATTTGATACATTTCAACTGTAAGGCACCAACAGTGGAGCGATAAAGAGAAGGGTCTTCAAAATAGTCACTTCCAAACTTAGACAGCTTTAGTGAACTAGACATGGGAGTAGGCATTCCTTTAGCTGATTCCATATTAGTTTTGCTTAAGAGATCACGAACATATTTAGCTTGAGACAGAAGAATAGAACCATTGGGTAGTGTAACAACTTCAATACCCAGAAAATAATCCAAATTCCCTAACAGTTTAAGGGCAAAAGTTGAACTTAACTGCTGTAAAAGATGCTGAACAGCAGCCTTTGAGGAACCTGTGACAATTATGTCATCAACATAGACCAAAACATAGGTTTGGTGTGTAGAAGTTGACTGAATGAACATGGATGGATCACACTTGCTTGCAGCAAAACCAAGAGTAAGAAGGGTTGATGATAGTTTTTTAAACCAAGCACGAGGTGCTTGTTTGAGACCATATAGTGCCTTGTTAAGTTTACAAACAAGTGCAGAATCTGAAACCTCAAAGCCTTGGGGTTGAGTCATATAAACCTCTTCATCCAAATTTCCATTAAGAAATGCATTGTTAATATCAAGCTGTTGAATAGTCCAGCCATAAGTGACAGCCATGGAAAGTAATATTCTGACAGTTACTGGTTTGATAACAGGAGAAAAAGTTTGTGTAATCAAAACCTGGCTGTTGATGGAAACCTTTTGCAACTCGCCTAGCTTTGTAACGATTAACAGTCCCATCTGGATTTTCCTTAACTCTAAAAACCCATTTGCAGCCAATAGGAGACCTATCAGGAGGTAAAGGGACAAGAGTCCAAGTGTTGTTAGCAATAAGTGCATCAAACTCAGCTTGCATTGCTGCAAGCCATTGGAGATGAGAAAGAGCCTGTTTTGCTGACTTTGGTTCCATATGAGTAAGAAGGAGAGTGGGTTGAAGTCTTGGTTTAAAAATTCCAGATTTGGACCTAGTTTGCATAGGATGAATTGATGAAGGATGAGGTTGAGTATTAGTTTGAGTGGAGAGTGGGTTAGGTGCAGCTGAAGGTGTTGGAGAATTTGATGGATGAGTGGGAGAAGATAAGGGAGAATATGTGGGATAAATGTTGTGTGAAGATGATGAAGATGAAGCTTCATTTGTTGACTTTGAAGGTGAAGGTGTAAAGGTAGGAATGGTCTTGAATGAGCATAAGGGAATTTGAATGGAGGGTAGTTGAGATGAATTAGTGGCAGGAAATGAGGAATCTGCAGGGGCTGTTGCAGAAGAGGATAATGGAAATCTGAACTCATTGAATAGTACATCTTTAGATATATAAATTTTGCCCTCAGGAGAAAGGCATTTATAGCCTTTATGCATAGGTGAGTATCCTAGGAAAGTGCATTCAGCAGATCTGAATTGAAACTTGTGCTGATTATAAGGTCTTAGTGAGGGAAAACATGCACAACCAAAGACTTTGAAAGCCTTGTAATCTGGTTGAGTTTTATACAGCTTAGTGTAGGGAACCTCAAAATTTAAGGAAGCTGAGGGTAGTCTATTAACCAAATAGACAGCAGTAAGGAAAGCATGATCCCAAAATTTCAGGGGCATATGTGCATGTGCAAGTAAAGTCAGTCCCATATCAACAATATGATGATGTTTTCTCTCAACAGTTCCATTTTGGTGATGAGTGTGTGGACAAATAAGTCTATGAATGATGCCAAAATCTTGTAAAGCTTTAGTAAAGGAACGAAATTCTCCACCCCAATCAGATTGAACAGCTTTGATTTTTAGGCTAAATTGATTTTCAACCATTTTCCTGTAGTGTAAAAATGTGGATAATGCTTCAGATTTATTGTGTTGTAAATCCATGTGTACCTTGTGTGTGCATCAACAAATGTAATATAGTAGCGAAAACCTCCATGAGAATTCATAGGTGCTGCTCCCCACAAATCAGTATATATCAAGTCTAGGGGTGAATCATAAATTGAGTTTGAAGAACTCACTGGTAACCTATGAATTTTACCAAGACAGCAAGCTGTACAGAAGTCTTCAAGACTTATATTTACAAATGAAATGTTACAGGACTCTAAAACCTTTCTAACTATAGAAGAATTGGCATGACCAAATCTGAAATGCCATAAAGAGTAAGAGGAAATCAGAGGTCCTGTACTATTATTTACTGTATTACAATCTACTACATTATTTATTGAACTATTCCAAGAGGATGAATTCCCAGAGGCTGCAGCCAGCAAGTGCAGATTTGAGAACTTGTAAAGACCATCAGTTCCTAAGCTTCCTTGAAGGAGAATTTCATCAGTCCCCTGTGATTTCACAAAGCAATGTGTTGGATGAAATTCAAAATAGACACTGTTATCCCTTGCAAACTGACTGACACTCATCAAGTTGCGTGTAATATGTGGAACATGAAGAAGATTTTGAAGAACTAATTTAGTGTGTGATTGGTGAGGTGAAGTGAAGTGTGTTGTGCCAACAGATTTGATAGGTACAGCTTGTCCATTACCCATGTAGATTGAATGCATTCCATCAAGATCCACTCTATTATCCACTAGTTGTGAGTGAGGAGTGATGTGATGAGAAGCTCCTGAATCTAGAAACCAGTCTTGATTTGGAGGTTGTTGAGGTCTAGAAGCCTGAGTAGTGTGAGCACAGTAATTGTTAGAGCATGGATCTGCGGTTGTTCCAAAATGTGCTTGAGGAGTGTAATATTGTGGTCTTGGAGTAGAATTTCCAGCATTTGCAACAGAGGAATTGTAGTGATGAACAGGTTGAGGAATATATGGTAAAACAGCAGGAGAGGTTATTCCAGGTATATATGGAGTAACAGCAGCAGAATTTACTGCACTAGGTTCATAGAGAGGTGCTGACCGATTTTGATCACCAAAATTAGAACCAGGAACAAAAGGATGTTGACCATTAGATGTATTAGGAAAATGATTGGTAAAATTTGCACTATTAGGAGTAGGATTTCCTGGATTATTAAAGTTGAACCTGTAATAGCACACTTGAGTATCATGTCCATTCCTATTGCATATGACATAGTAGAGATAGGCTCTATAATTGGATCTGCCTCCTCTGCCACGAAATCTTCCTCCTCTTCCTCTGCCTCTGAAAGGTGGACGAAAATTCTGTTGAGGAAAGTTGAATTGATTAGAGAAGGCTTGATTTGTTGGCTGTACAAAGTTTCTGTCAGATGACTGAATAGGTTGTGACTGAGGAGTTTGACTGTTGGAGATGAAACCAGGAGGATTCTTGTGTGCTATATTTGCAGAAAGAGTCTGGTACACCCTTCTTCAACTGCTCAAGTCTGGCTTCATGAGTTAGGAGGATTGATTCAACATCATCAACAGTATATGGTTCAAGTTTGCTCACTAGATTTGTGACAAATGACTCAAAATCTTCAGATAGACCTTCCAGCATTAGATCCAAATATTCTTGATGAGTAACAGGAGATCCAATTGATGCTAGCGCATCTACTATAGTCTTAATTTTCAGCAAGTAATTTGCTACAGAATCTGTACCTTTCTTAATGCTTTTGAGTTCTTGTCTCAGTTGCCTAACCTTTGCTCTTGTCACCTTGTCAAAATAGGTGTGTATTTTGTCCCAAATCTGCCATGAATGAACACATCCAACTACTCGAGTAGTAAAGGATTCAGACAATGAAGAAAGAAGCCATGAAACGAGTAATTTATCTTGTTGTTCCCACTTCTTGTAATCTTTGTTGATTCTGCCAAGTTCTTCATCATTTTGAGAAAGAAATTTTGGAGGAATTTGAGGATTTACAACAAACTTGTGAAGTTTGTGTCCAATAATTGCAGACTCTACTTGAAGCTTCCAAACTAAGAAATTCTTCTCATCTAACTTTGCTGAGATAGGTTGAGAGAAAATTACTGGATTGCTTCTTCTCTTTCGATGCTTTGGAGGAGGAGAGGGAGAGGATTCCGACGAACTTCTTCCTGAAGTATTGCCGGAAGATCTGGATCTAGATCTCGAATTTGCCATTGTAGAAGGAAGGTGTGTATCAGAGCTCTGATACCATAATAGAATTCAAGGAATTCATGTAGAAAGTGAAAGAAATGGAAAAGGTAGAGAAAAAGTTAGAGAGAAAATCGAAAATTGTAGAGAGAATTTGATTCAGAATTTCTATTTCATTTCTCAAAATGAATCTGATACATCATTTTAGTTTATATAGGGGAATAACTTCCAGAGGAAGTTTTACAATTTTGGAGGGAAATTCTGTTTGTTGAGTCAGCAAACAGATTCTCTAGAATCTCCTATTCTAACTGGTTCCAACCTGTCATAACAGAAAGGAATCTTAACCAATCTCTAACTTTCTGAACCTAACAACTCAGCTAAAGGCTCCAGCGCATAACTGGGCCTAAATACAAACAATTATAGGCCCAATAAATTGATTGGGCTAGAAACAATACAGCAGAACAAATTAAATCGGGCCCAATGTTATTTATTGGGCTGATTTATTCTTATATCCTAATAGAGAAAGACAAGTTATTCAATTTTGTAACTGACAAGTCAAACAGGTAACAAGTGCATTAGTATCAACAGTTCAACACAATTACTCACCTTAACCCTAAACTGATGTTCATGTGTCATCTCAAACAAGGCACCTTCTACCTCCCCCACTTCATCCATCAAGTAGGGTTGCACCTCAAAAGCAGAGATAATGTCAGAATCATCACTGTCACTGAAACACCAACGAAACAAAAGTGCAAATATTACTCTCAAATCAAAACACCCAACAGAAATAATTCCTACTAAATTAAAAAATAAAACAATACGAAGATAACATCAATTGAAAAAAAAAGGTTTAAAGTTGACATTTTCATGATTTAAAATTATGTGAAATAAAGCTAGGGTTCAAGAAATAGGCACCTCAGATAAAGTTCATCACAAGTGAACCTTTTGCCAGTTACTACTAAAGCTTTGTCATCGTCATCCTCGTTCTCTGACTCTGAGTCCTCCATCTCAAACTCATGGGCACGCAATATGAAAGTTCTACCTCTCTCAATTTTGTTTCCACTGGACAAGACTCAAAAATTGAAATTATTCAATTAACAGCAACATTATCTGCATAGCCTGAAAAATAAAAAGAGAGAATCGAAGTACCGGGATGTTGTTGTTTTAACGAAAAGTGAAGGTTCAGTAAAAGAAGTACTAGTGGTGCTAGCGAGCTTCGTCTCCAAAGCATTGAGCTCTGAGACAAGAGCATCAAAGCTCCAATCAGGTTCAGGATCAACGGCAATGCCATCAACTATTGGTGAACGACAACGAAGCTCCAATTTCACAACTCCCCTATAAATGCCATGGTAAATTCAAATTCCCCTCTATCAAAACCATAGAATTGAAGCACAATAACTGGAATGTTCAGAAAAACCTTACATTGTTCACTGGAGACGATGCTTTTGGATTTGGAAGCTTGTGCGTTTTTTAAGCGAACAGGTTATATTGTAACAGGCCTGAACAAAGCAAATGACATCATCTCGTTTTGAGCTCGTATCTTTTAGTGAATTTTGAATTAATTTTGGACGTTACTTGTTTGGGTTTGGACCGGTTTTGAGGAAAAAAAAAAATAAATCCATCCAATCATTGCACTTTTCTAATGACCAAACTGGTTTAGCTTTAACCAAATAGGCTTCGTCATTTCGAATCGGTTCATGGATACAAACCGGTTTTAAATTGGTTCATGGATCTCAAACCGGTTTTGAATCGGTTTGTGGATCCCAAACCGTTTCATGGATCCAAATCGGTTTTGATTCAAAACCCAGTTTTAAAACCTGTTTTTAAACCTGTTTTTAAACTAGTTTTGAAACCGGTTTTAAAGCCAGTTTTTCCATGAAGTATAACCAATTTTCAGACCGGTTTTAAAACCAGTTTATCCATGAAGTATTACCAATTTTTAGAATAACTGAAAACACAAGAAAGATTAACAGTAAGAAAAAGAAGAAACTACAATAAATAAATTAATCTAGAAATGTTATTAAGTACAAACCAGTAGCAAGCAATTCATCTACATTCTCAAACCTAATTCAAGGTGCAAATCAGTAGCACTTCAATTCAACTCAACAAGACCATTATTCAGAACTAGTCATCTATTACTCATCTGCAAAGTAAGCTGTAGCCTAATAACATAGGTACAGCAATAAATCTGAATACTCATATGCAATAAAACAAAATTCAAAAGACAATAACACTGCACTAGCTGCATATACTGACATGCATGGTTGAACACTCTTCAAAAGACAAGGAAAAGAAAAGAAAAAAAAAATGGAAGAAGTGGAAGAGGAAGAAGAAAAATAGGTTTCAGACCAGGAATGCTCAATTCCCCATGGGTGGTTTTAGGCCTTCCATTTCATGGTTGCTGTCAGCTAAAACAGACCCTCTAGGATAAGCAAATTTCGGCTGCAGAAGAAGCTTCCCGTATCAAGCTAGGCATGTACTGCCACTGTCCTAATTGCTGATAAGAATGATGAATCTGTGAATTATGAATTATCACAGAGGTGAAGGTGAAGGTAAAGGTAGGGATGATGATGATGTTGTGAGAGTATATAGAAGACATAATTCTTGAACATTAACCAAATAAAATTGTTGAAAAAAAGAAAGAGACAGAGGAGAGGAGAAAGAGCCATATGGTAGATATATATAGATAGAAAGACAGATCTGATTTGTGTATATATGTATGCATAAAACATATAAATAAATAGTGAGGAACAGATGATGTTTACATATAGAAGAAGCAGAAAAAGGGGGTCCATGGTTACAAGTGTGTGTGAGTTGTGGTTGTGTGCTTGTTGCTCATTCTATGCTAGCTGTAGCTTTCCGAGCAGAACAATGGGACACATTTGTCAAAAATCTTAGTACTTTTTAGGTAATTTACATTTTACATGAGTTTGCAAATTAGTTTAATGCTTAAACTTTAAAGAATATTGCATTTAAGAATAAAATATCTCTAAGAAATACAAGTAAATTCATGATTTTCTAAGAAATACAAGTAATTCCGTTTCACATGAATGCCTTCCAATTCCATTACTAAAATTTAGGGGAATTTGAATAAAGAACAGAGAAATGTCCCTGAATTGACATGACAACTAAATTGAACCTGAAATCTCTAAATTAGAATATCAAATTCTAAATATTACCAAAAATAAATGTTCAGTTCTAAAACCTTTACTCCTTTAGTGATGCTTATGCAGCATAGTTGCCAACTTGTCATTGACATTGAACACTGATTGACTTGAGTTACCAGCTTGAGTTTAAATAAATGGTGAAAACTCAGTACTCAGTTCATTTTAGGGTAAAATCAAGGTGAAATCTATGTATCGGTGTCTACAACAAAAAAGAATCCACCCATTCAACATCAAAAGTAAAATGCTATCAAAATGCATGTGTCCAGAACAAAAAGCCATCCCAACCTAGCAAAATAGTGTGTGTTAAAATGGATGCATCTAACAGAAGAGAACTAAACCTACTTCCTAGTCACAGAGTCACACACTTCCAACAAAGATCAGTCAATTTTCATAGCAAACAAAAACCATTGTAAATTACAAATCTGAAATATATTTAAAGCATAAATATAGACATAAACAACACATAATAATAAACTTACATCAGTGCAGACTGCAAGTATCTATCTATATACCAGGACATAAAGATGCCAACCCTAACTAAAAGCCCTCTAATTTAAATAAAAATCAGTGCTAATTGAGTTAAAACTTGAGAAATAAACTTAAGTCAGAGCTATATCCTATATGCATTCCACACGGATGTCCCCAGAAAATATGGGCGCAACAATCAATGTCCCCAGAGAATAAAATTCAGATAACACGATAATGGATGTACCCACAAACCACAACAGCTAACTAATAACGTATCCAATTGGCAAAAATTTTGCATTGTGATTGAAATGAGTTCAACCTAAATGCAATAGATCAATAAGATTCAATTTGTGTATAATATATCGAGAAAACTTCTTTCTCATTTTGAATAATTTAAAGCCCCATCAACAAATCAATCAGTGATCCATTTAAACTCCTCCCCCACACAAAAAAAGGGAAACACATAACAAAGACAAAAGATCCCTCCTTTTTCTTCTCTGTTATTGGCTCTGCCTTCAACAACAACCCCCCCCCCCCCCAACAAAAAAAGATGGAATTGAAGCAAAAAATGGCATATTTATAACACAGACTGATTCACTTATAATCCAAAAATAGGCCATAAATTCACCTTGATTATAGAAAGAAACTGTTGAAACTCATTGAACACTAATTCTCATTCAGGGATACCCCAAAATGTGATAGATAGAAACTGTTGCAAAATACAATGCAATAGTAATAAGAACATCACACAACCATAGTTAATAATGGTAATGGAAAGAAAGAGTATAGTAATGAATGAGAAGGGAAAGGTGTGAACCTTGTTCAAAGCAACAGGGACTACTTTGGAGCAATGACGCATGTGAGGGTCAATAGCGGTAACCTGGTCCAGGAGCGAAGTAGGACGCACTGTTAAGTATGAGCAGGACTCAAAGACTCTCGAAACGAGAATCACAGTGCAAAGCCGAACAAATTGTGATGCAATTGAAGGGAATCACCAAATCGGACAAAGAAGAGAGAAAAAGAAGGGCTAGGGTGCGATAAGATACACAATTTTGAATTTGATGAAAGGGACAGGGGGCACGATTAGGCTTCTCTCCTGCCTGCGCGCCTCCAACTCTGCCAAAGATGTCGTTTTTGAGATAGATAGAGGAAGAAAAGGTTCGAGTTGGTATCTCCGTCCGCCGTAAACAATGATTATTTTTTTTAGGGAAATTCTAGGGTATGTGAGAGAGGGTTTTAGTATCTTCTTTGATCATTCTCTCAACTTTCTTAAATGATTTTAGTATTTTTATACTTATAGGATAATATTTAACTATTAGAATTTGTATTTTTAATTTTTGAAAAGACTTTTTGACCCCTAATAACTATTATCATGTATTTTTTATTATATTCCCCCATTTTTTCACATTCTCATTTGCAATACACATGTGTCTCATTTAAAATCTATTTTATGTCTTTAAAATAATTTAGGATGGAGTACACGACTTGTTCCTACGTAATTTTGGCCTATTCAATAAAAAAAATGATAAGAAGGTACCAAAACCCTCTCTAACGGGAGGGTACAAAATTGCGACCCTTTTTTTAATTTACCCGGTCAATTCATAAATCATAATGGATTTTTTGGCAAAATGGAAAATAATCTATTTTAATCCAATTTAAATCAATTTGGATTATATTGATTTTATTTTTTGTAATATTATTTTATAGAACATTTAATAAATCATGAAATATATAATCAATAGTATAGATGTAATACAAAATCTCAAATATATTTTATAATAAATTAATTATTAACTCTTTATATTATTATTCTGAAACCTTAATTTGGAGAGTGAGACATTTACTCACCTTACTCTCCCTCTCAATGAATATATGTTTTATTGAAAACCACAGTATTGAATTACATATGTAACATTAAATACTGTATACTCAAAAAAAAAATCTATTTAGTTACTTAATAAGTGTCCTAAGGACACTCGTTAGCATTTCTCATAAATATAAGTTTCAGTAAAATATGTAAAAGTATAGAGTAAAATATTATTAATAAATCACATAATAAAGCACATCACAAACAAACAAGAAATTTATTACTTAGAAATAGTGTAACCTTTGTTTGTGTTTAAAATCTATAATTAATTATAGATTTATAGTAGCTAGTATATCGAGCTGCGTATTATGCGAATAAATGTATATTTTATTTAATTAAAATTAAATTTATAATAAATTAATATTTTAAAATTAACAAATAAAAATAAAATTATTTTAGA